>JACGTP010000011.1:1547985-1665485 GCA_023678845.1 Mischocyttarus mexicanus | reverse complement strand
CCGTTACACTTTTTTTTTAGAAACCTTTTAGAACTTACAAGTAACTATTTTCCTTATGTTTTTAATTTCTTAAATAATTTTTCAAACTGCACGCACTTATCGTGCACAGTCTCATTGTTCCAAGTATATCATGTAGATGTATTTTTAATTTTTTTTTCCTTTTTTTTTTCTTTTTCTTTTTCTTTTTTTATTTTTTTATTTTTTTATTTTATTTTTTTTCATTTAATACTATATCACAAAAAGCAATCTTTTTAGAACACAAACTTTTGATAGCATATCGCAGATTTTCGAAATTCTTAAAATTTTGTATACATAGATACATCAATTGTCCTTTTTATAACAAGAATTAAAAAACATATTTAAATGCTAATAGCAAGCAACGAGAACACATCTTTGCAAAGTCTTAAATAGAGTAGAATAATTATGAAATTTTATGTTTTTTCAAAATATACATAATATTTTTTTAGAAATATAAGATAATATTACAAAAAACTTTCAAATATTCTTATTTTAATTATTAATATTATACTTCATACGTTATTTTTGTTTGGCATTTTAATTAGTATTAGTATGAATATAATATAAACTTATAGATATTTTTATGAATTTACTTGTTCTTAAAAAATAACATTCAATCTTCGCGACTTGTAAATACATTAATAAGAGTTTAAATAATTCGTTAAATTATTCAATTAGAACGAAATTTTTAACCTTAGAAGGAAATATTGAATTCTTTCACATCTTTCCTTCTCTCCGTAAGTTGTAATAATATATACATGTATATATATACTCTGGCAAAAAAACGTATATTAAAAAATAGTTTATAAAAGCTCATGCCCCAGCATGAAATCAAATTACAAAAATCATAATAACATAATAAGCATGTTATCCGTATGTAAATAATGGAATAACTTCTTCATTTTTTTTTTTTTTTAATTTACTATAACTACTTCCTAAATTACTAACAAAGTTTATATATTACTAATGAAATTTTTAGTATAAAGTCTCTTGCCAGCTGTACGTAGCAAGATAATAAGAAATGTACATCTCATACAAACAAGCTTATCACATAACATACTTAATTTTAAAAATTGTGCAAATTTTTTTCGTTCTCATTCACATACAAATATTATTATATACAGATTTTACTAAATGAAAACAGTGCATATTGACAATTTATATTTGATAAGATACTGTTATATGGATACCAAAAAAAGCTTTCGAAAGAATATCGATATCAAATTGAATATCATTTTACTTCTATATATATTTATATATATATATATATGTGTGTGTGTGTGTGTTGTGTGTTGTGTGTGTGTTGTGTGTGTAGTATGAAATGCTTTTTTTTTTATGCTAACGCATAACATTTAGAAATATTCATGGATATAAATGTCCGGGATATTATAATGGTACTTTTGTTTTTGGCTAGATATGTAGCATATTGATTTGTTTTCCTGCCTTCAAAGATTGATTCTTTTTTTTGTTTTTTTTTTATAGCATTGTAAAGAATGATAACATGATGCAGAAAAATTTGTATACCGATGCATTGGAATGCAATTCAGAGAAATAAGATTTCCTTAAATAATCTACAGCAATACTATATAATACATATAATACTTATTATATATTAATGTCAATGCAATGAACATGACACGAATGTTGTATAAAGACAAACGTTTTATCTGTACCTTTAAAGAGTACAATTAATTGATTGAAGATGTAATCGCGCACATCCTTAAATGCAGCTGTAAAAAATCTTCAATGTTTTTAATTTCGTCACACATAAACTATCTCGTTAAAGTTAATCAATTTGCAAAATGCAACGCATACGTTATTTCTTTTTTTTTTAACTGGCATTGTATAAAATTACATAATAAATGCAGTTGATGTCATTAAGATATGACATAAATACTTAATATACTTACATAATTAATACAACATTTATAACGGGCGGAAACAGTGATGCTTTGGCAATTTCAAGTGCTGCATTATGTAAAAATTTGGTTTTTAATCTAGAAAGTATTGATGCATCGTCGATAAGCGCAGCATCGTCATCTAGAAAGATTAGACCCCGTTTCAGAGTCAATAGCCATTGATAAAATATACACTGGCGTATGAGAAAGCAAGAGATGCACAGCATCTCCACGATCGAGGGCACGTAACTGTTGTATAAGAGAACTAACAGTACAATCCGTGCCTGCACAATTTAGTAACCTATATATGAAAATAATCTTATTACAATATTAATTAATATCAAATAATTTATGATATTTTTCACAATTGTACTAACCTAAGCGTAGGACTGTCTACTGTACTATCCAATTGTGCAACTCGATCCCCTAAACCCAATCTAACGGCAAGAAGACACCAATCTCTCCCATGATGATCAGGTGGATCCAGCATCTCAGCTAATTTTCTTTTTACAGCAGGTTTTATACTCTTAAGAGATTGTCTTATACCCGGAAGACAATTCTCCATCATGGGTAACCCACAACCAACAATGTCCCAAATACTTTCTTCTTGATTGTTAATTGGATTTTTAAGTATAGCTTCTTCCAAATTTTTATCTATTAAGGCAGACACTATTGTTGCAGGTTCCCAAGAATGTATTACCTACGATATCATAGGAAACCAAATATATTAATTACTCCGAATATACCACGCGAAATACACATATAATTAAATATAATACTAACGTCGCTATATCCTTGAAGCTGACTTGGACTAAGCCAATGCTTCTCAAGTAGCATTCCAGGTGCTACCAAGTCAAGAGTAGCATTAATAGCATCTAAAATAACACTAAAAAGTCCAAAACACTGAGCACTAGACCCGCAAGGTCCTCGTATTCGAATTTCTATACAGGTTTGTTCCTCTACTTCAAATGTTATGATACTTTCGCAAGGACCCACGCACAGTTTTGAACCTCTCCACCATTGATATAGATCCGAATTTGATGGATCCCAAGTTTGAGTAATTTTTCGCAATTGAGCCTATTTATTAGAAACTCGTTAGAGTTTTCTTTTAAATTTTTTTATGTAATATGCATATAAAAATATTGATAAAATAATTCATACTTGTAAGTGCGGAAATATCGGAGATAAATGATATAAAGGAGCTTCTGCTGGACAAAGACGAAGACCGGCATGTGGCAAAGAATTCGTAGATGATTTCCATGGCTCCCATAAACCAGGAAGACGTTCCACCAGATTCAAGCAAGGTAATTCATATTCCACTTCATCATCATCTACTTCACACTATAAAAAATATTTTAACAAAATATTATTTTTTTTTACATTTCCTAAGTAATTATTAAAATAATTAAAAATGTATAAAAAATATCGAAATATATACCGGAACACACAAATTAACAGCCTGTAAAGCTTGTAGAGCTTGGCTCGCAGGACAAGGACATCGTGCCTGAAAATCTTCTAAAGTATAAACTCCTGTAGTACGTCCCCCAAAACGACCTCGTAGGTCAAGGGATAATTGCCAATTGATAACATCTTGCCAAAACCATTCTGGACTAAGAACTATTAAGTCTCCAGGAAGAAGTAAACATTCTCCTAAATTCTGCAATATATATAATTCTACAATAAATACAATTTGTTTCTCGAGAAGAGTTTAAAGGTATAACTTCAGATACTATGTATCATTATAGTAGCTTCCCGTCGGGTGGTCTTTCAGGACAAAATGTCACTATTAATAGCTATATAAAAATATTATACCTTTTGTTCATCTGTTACTTTATACTAACGTAAATGGAACTAAATAGATTGTTAAGAACATTGATATACCAATCATGGTACTACAAGTAATATCGTTAATACTCACTCCGCGGCAAAACTATACATAGAGTAATAAAACTCAAACAGCCAGCTTAGCCGTATAGCATAAGAATGACGATATACCTGTATATATATATACCTGTAATTGTAATCCAAGTTGTTTGGAATGCTCTAAGCAAACCAATGGATTGATTTTTCTGATTTCATTCAAAAATTCATCCTGCGTAAGCATTACTGGAGGTACTTCCAATGATTGTACATATGTCCTCCATGATTCAGCAAGACCAGTCCATACCAAAGCACTCTATAGTAAAAATTCTATATCAATTATATAAACATACAAATATTTATAACACATATTGATGCATAAAATATATACAAGAGAGATATTTATGCTTTATTACATTTGATAATAGTGCACGTAGTATGTATTTTTGGGGCAAAGCATTAAAGCATCTACTTTGAAATAAGTAGAATTATTTTTAGAGACATCACTTTTATCAAAGGAATTGAGAAATGGATCGACCTGTTTATCAAGATTCGCCAGGGGCACGTACATGGCCGCTTCACGCGGCGTGTCACGTCGTAGAAAACTTTCTGCAACTTCCGGTCCATCCTACATCATGCATGGCATGCATTAAGGCTGATATTAATAAACTTTAATAGCCAAATAATCAGCAACCAAAACATATGTTATTAGTCATTCGATCATGTAATAGATACAATGGAATAAATGATCAAATATAGAGATATTAATATTTAAACAATAACTTTTCAAAACAGATCTTATATTAATGTATATATATATATATAAATTTTTGAAATTAGAATAAATTATTGTAATAAGTCTTATGATAACTTTATATCTCTAATTCAAAAGTTAACAAAAAATTCTAACGATAAGAGTCTGTTTTTACAAGTTCATGTATTTCATTAATGTTTTACTTGTGCTTATGTTAATTAGACATTGCAAATAACCAATGTGATAGAAAATTGTGATACACATAAATATTTACTTTCAATGACTTGTTTTACTGACAATTGTATTAAATTAACCATGCATTGGATCGATGACCAAGAAATTGGTGAAGAAAGCATAATGTAGTAAAAATATTAATATATTTTTGAATACCTTGCTTAGTTCACCAATATTTTAACACTGCCAGACATAGTGTACATATGCAAAGTGAAATATAGTTTTTGACCAGGACCGTTTTGTAAAGTTATATAATATAATATTATATAAAAAAAATAATGTAATATTATTATAAATTGACTAAAAGAGAGATATGTTATTATGTCTATAAACGACATGAATCTTCTCTTGTAATCAATTATTCGTTAAACGGACCTGTTCGTACTAGATATCAAGCATGCTATGATATCGTGCACTTAGTATACTCTGAAAATGCATCGAGAGTATACTGAAGTATAGAAGACATATTTAAAGATAGAGCAAGAACTAGAAGAGACTGAAAATGCTTACAGAGTGCTCACAACTTGATGAAAATTGAGAAACTTGTATTTATATATGTATATATATATGTTATTTTTTTTTTTTGTTTTTTTATTGTGAAATTAGAAGTGAGAAACATTTTCTCTTCTAGTGCGCGTGATAAAGTGTTATCACGTTCAACGTGAGAAATATTGTTGCTTCACCTCAAGAAACTCCATCCTTGCATTATTTAAATAAGATCTGAGCAGCTTCAAACCAGGGCTAGAAGGATTGGTTGCATCCACCGCTACCATTTGAGGCTCATCTCCCAAAATTAATGTAAAATCTTTCAAAAAAGGTAAAAGTGGTGCAAGAAGACTACCACCACTGGAATTCGGTGCTAAAGGCTCCGGCGCATAAGTACCAACTAAAATTACTTTTATATCGCTGCATTTACCAGCAAATCCTTTAACAAAAAGAAAATGTTATATAAAAAAAGAAAAAAAAAAGAAAGAAACCCGCACAAGCAATAAAATAGAATTAAAAGTAAGATTTTCAACATACCAATACTGTTTGGCGTAATTCGATCTACAATAAATCGTAGCCAAAATTTAATTTGCTGAAGTTGAACAGTAAGCGGTTCTCGAAGACTAACTGTAATAAGATGAACTGCTGGTTGCTGAAATGTAAGTACATAATGATAAGATGCTAAGTATTCTTCTCTGCCACATAATTCCCAAAATACGCATTCTCCTCCTATAGAAAAAAATAATGACAATGTATATATAATACTTAGTTTTATTCTAAATCTATCACGTGTATTGAAAAAAATTTGTTTTCCCTCACCTACATTTCCACGACTCCATTCTACACCTTGTGTACCTTCATATTCACTATCACTGTATTCAAAACTAAGAGAACCGTGTTTACTAGTCACATCTAATTCAATACTTGGCTCTCGCTGAATAAAGTTATTCTTTTTAAAACATTTTTTTAACTAATAGAAAAATATGTATAATATTAATCTTATTAATATTATATGATATACCTTAGTTGAATAATTTTGGCTCCTAGATCTTCGAAAAAAACCGAAACTAAAAATTCCAGATTTCAAAGAACTAATTAAAGAGGATTTTCCCGATGCACAATGTCCCAAAAGTCTTATATGTAAACGATCAATTGGCCTATGCGTTGGTTGCAATTGCCTAATATAATTTTCACGTTGACTTGGCTAAAATAATATATCACGTGAGATATTAATATTTAGAGTATTTTTATATATATAAACTACACTTATGAGATAAAACTCACTATTCGAAGCTTATCTAATAGATTTGCAATATCTGGATAACCATACTTAATTGCTGTAACATCAGCGCGTATTCCACGATTCGTCTTATCAACGTCACAACCAGCAAGGCACAAATGTCTAACAACATTGATATTACCATGCCTAGCAGCCACGTGTAATGGCGTTAGGCCTTTTTTATTTGGTGTATCCAAATCTATTCCATTTTCTATTAATAACGTAACCATTCCTTCATCACCAGCCTCGCAAGCTAAGTGTAAAAGTGTATCTTCTTTCTTTAAAAAAAAAAAAAAATAATATATTTATATATATTAATATAAGATATTTATTATATATTTAATTTCAACACATTAATAAATATTAAATAAAAGCTTCATACAGAATCTTTCATGTTCAATGGGGCTCCTTGCAACAATAATTGAGAGACAGCTTCAACACAACCACGCTTGACAGCACTGATCATAGCTCCACCAAGTCCATTAGATGCTTCAGATTCCTGAAGGAAAAAGGAATATAATAATTACAATAATTTTATGTCTCATATAAACTATGTATTTTTACTACTGTGGAACTAATTGCATATAATGGATAGGATACATTGTTTGAATTTATGTGTGTCTGTGTTGTATTTTAAAAGAAATATTAACAAAATCTAAACAAAACATAAAGTGCAAAAAATGATTGCTCTCTACAAAATGTAATTTTTGTACAATACATAATTTCTTATTATTTTAACTAAACAACCAACATTTAGTGTGTTATGAATAATCGTTCATGTTAAAAATTATATTGGGTTGGTGGAAAAAAAAATGACGAATTTTTTACCACAATTCAATGGGAAAATCCAAGATTTTTTTCCAGCAACCCAATATTATATTCATACGTAATAAATACAAAAAATAAATAAATACCATAACAATGTATTATAAGATTACTTTATAACAATAATAATATTTATGGACACACCGTAAGGATCCAAGGATGTTTAAGGCACGATTCTGCACTTCCTCTTTCTCTGAAATAATATTTAATTTGAATATTTATGAAATATTGTTTAATAAAAAAAAATAAAATTTATGTATTGTTACTTACTTTGGATCCTTGATCAACAAGGATCTTATAAAATCTTTAGCAATTTCTGATACAGTACTAAAGTATTCATTATCAAATTGATATTGACAGGCTGCTACATTTGCATACGTTTCTTGTTTATCCTCTCCTAAAAATGGTGATGCACCGCTCAAAAGAATATATGTAAGAACGCCAACTGCCCAAAGATCAGTACCAAGACTTAACGGTTCATAATTAACAATTTCTGGTGCTACAAATTCAGGAGTACCGAACAGTGCTCTGTGTTCTGAACCAGGAACCAAACGATGCGAAAGACCTAAATCTGTAAAGGAAATTAATTTTAATACTTTTTAAAACCGTCACACTTTCATATTTTAAATATAAATAGATTACCTATTAATTTAATGCTTGGCATAGGAGGAGGAGATGAAAGAAGAATATTTTCAGGTTTGATATCTAAGTGAGCCACCTGATGAGAATGTAAATGACTAAGTGCCATTAAAACTTGACGTACCTTTGGAAATAGAGCAAAAGAAATGTATACTATATAAGTTATATTTTTTAAAATCGATACAAAAAAAATCATTTATAAAGAAATGATGAATAGTAGTAATATAAGAGATTATAAATTCTATGTTCTTAAATACAAACCACATGTGCAGCGTCTACTTCACCCGATGGTGTCCAATGAAATAATTCTCCTCCAGAAATCAACTCTAAAAGTAATACAACCGTTGTACCTGTATCTATCACTTTGTGCAATGAAACAATATTGGGATGTCTCAATCGTGCCAAAAGACCTGCTTCTCGAGCTAACAAAAAAATTTGTATATATTTGGTTTGTTAAAAAATAATGTGTTAACTTAATATTATAATATCTATAATATTATATATACCAATATCTGCAGCAGCTACTCCTCTGGTAACTCTTCTTTTTCTCATAATTTTAGCTGCATATAATGCTCCAGTTTTTATCTCCACACATTTTCGTACTATGGCAAATTGACCCCTATAATAAACCAAGGAAATATTAATATTTATGAAAAAAATAACAAATCAAATTATTAAATACTAACTTTCCAATTTCTTCTAATAACTCATAATTTTTTTCTATCGGTTCATGATGAACTTCCATCAAGGAATCCCACTCAGAACCTAAGGAACATATTTTTCTGTAATACAACAACTATTTGTTCGCAATAAATTTATATATATATATATAATAATTAGCATTTATATTTAATTTTAAACCTCAAATACACACATACTACGCACGCACATATACACACACAAATGTCAGTGATTTAAAAAGATTTATTTTCTAAATTATCATTAACTTATATAACAGTAAAATGAGGACTGAAATATAATCAAATTGTAATAAAAGTTAATAAATTTCTTAGTATTGAAATAATTACATAACACAATCAAATTTAATATTAATTGAAATATTTGAAGAAGAAAAATCTCATATAATATTACTAATAAATAAATGATTTTAACCTTTTGTAAGGAATAAACAAAAATATATTAAGAGACATATACATAAATATCAATAACATGTCAATTAATTTTTTCATGTTTACTTATAAACAGATATATAGAAATGATAAAGGTAATCATTTAAATGATAATGTAATTTAAATTTTTAGTTAAAAATTAATGATAATACGTTAAACATCTGTCAACTTTTAGTAAAAAAAAAAAAAAAAAACGGGAATGTAAAAACTCTACAAACAATTGTTTTCCAATTGATAATTTACCACCGTTAGAAGTAACCGGTTGACGAGAATTATTCGGCATCCCAGGCATCATCTCACGTCTGTGATCATCGTTCGATGTATCTGAACAACAGTGAGTTTTCCGAATATCCGTTACGAAAATCGTATGGCATTCTACGGCCTTCGCTGGCCTTCACCCATGCCGGCCACCCTACACACACAATCGATATACCTGTATCGTACGAAACGCCACCTCGTTTTTCTTGAATTCCCATAGGTGTACCGAATATATTAAATTCTCTAAATACACATTATAACAACATTTAATTAATAATTACTTACATTAGAAAAAACTCTTTACAACTTATTACAACTTTATGGTATCACAGAATGCAAAACATATATAGAAAAGTATATATATATATATATATTACGATAAAACTTCTATATGTAGGAGTGGAATTTGCACACATATGCATAATATACGTTAGAACCAATAAGTATATTATTGTACCACTACCAGAGTGGCGTTGATAGAAGCAATATGTTTAAAATTATTGTTAAATGTCCCCTAGATGGTATTAATGTATTATTTATTTTATTCGATTTAAATTAAATTTGATATATGAGCCCATAATTATGAACGTGGTCTAAGTAAAAATTTAAAAAAAAATGAGCTGATCAATCATTTCACACCACATTATTTTAAACTAAATTAATTCAATGTAATCTTTACGATATTGTCAAAGATGAATCATTAGATGTAGTGGTTGTAATTTCAACATTATATGGAATTCATTTAGTGTTCATTATGCAATTCATTAAATATCTTAAAACAAGAAATATATGACTTATACTACTTTCATAATTATTGGCACATATACGAATAAATATAATATACAGAAAATTTAAATACCCTTAATGGCGCAGTATGATAGTTTCAAATAATGGGGAAACAGGATCCTGTAAAAAAGTTGTAAAAGATGTTTTTTAATTTATTGATTCGTGCTGATATATTAAATCAGACTACATCATTATATATTTGCATAAAGGTATTTCGAAAAAGTGATAAAATAAAATTCACCAGGAGTATGGCAATCTATTTTTTATATAAAACATATAAAAACATGTTCAATGTTGAATACAATTTTAAACACAATTTATTCAAAATCACTCAACTATATACCCAGACAATCACTAGTGACGATGTACGAGACAACAATAAATTGTTAGAATATGTGAGAAAATAAAAACGATATAAGTACAGTTGCGATAATTATACCATTATGATAAAGTAGTTTAGCAGATAACATTATTTACAAATGATAAGAATTATGATATGAGACCACGTATATATCAAATATCAACAAACTATCTTTGCGGAAATTAAGTATATGCATAAAACACCAGCATAGGCTAGATAGTTGCGTCAAAATAACTGGATTGTTAGATTTAAATTTGTTTTTTAATGTTGACATTAATAATTTCATTCATACTTACGGAAAACCATACAAAATTATAATATATATATATTTATAATTTACTAAGATTTATTTTTATTATTGTACGAAAATATATACATAAAGGTGAAGCAGCTCTTGTGCAAATATGCAAAAAAAATGCAATGACACACAATTACTGCTTACAATAATTATTTTTTAAACTTAGATACAAGCAATTAAAATTGTTAAGAAATGCTATATAATTTAATCTTTCATGGATTCTTCG
This sequence comes from Mischocyttarus mexicanus, assembly GCA_023678845.1. Lineage (NCBI taxonomy): Eukaryota > Metazoa > Arthropoda > Insecta > Hymenoptera > Vespidae > Mischocyttarus > Mischocyttarus mexicanus. The sequence continues at coordinate 1,654,433 of JACGTP010000011.1, read as the reverse complement.
GTTACTTGACTTGGGGGTGTTGCTTCATTGTCAGATTTCTTCTTTTTACTTCCAGAGACAATATCGTCAATTCTTAAAAGCAAAATAGCTGTTTCTATTGCAGTTTTGTATACTTGTAATTTAACTGAAAGTGGTTCCCAAATTCCACGTTCTTTCATGTCAACCAATTCTCCCGTTTCTCCATCAATACCCCAAGTTGTTCCTTCTGTAGTATGTTTTGCACGAAGTGCTGTCAATGTTCTAATGGTATTAGCTCCGCAATTCTGTGCTAATGTCCTAGGTATTATTTCCAAAGCACGTGCAATTGCTTTATATGGCCATTGCTCAATACCNATTTTCTTTCTGTACCTTTCTCCCTGTCTCTCGTTTTGTATTTTGACCTGCAATTATTAAAGCACACGACATTGTGTTAATTATAATTTTTTTTTTGATATAAAAAACAAATGCCAATCATTTTCATGATTTTCAACTTACTTAATACTACAATTGGAGCGGCTCCTGGTCCAAACATCCTTTCAATCTTCAATTAATTATAAACTCAACAAATAAACAATCTTTTTTTAATATTTAAATACTAATATATGCTTAGCGGGAAGGTTGCGTCCAAATGGAAGTTTATATCGTGTAGATAAATTAGTATATTATTTTTTTTACAAAAATGGAGAATAATGACGGACCAATCTCGTACCAATAGAGTAGACGGTCAAGAGTGCCGACAAATATGAACGCATCCAATGGTGGATAATACGTTATTCAAATATGGTGTTAACAGTTATGTTCTATTTCACAAAATATAAACTTTACTGTGATTTTATTTCTTAATGTAAACTTTATATATACCTTTAACCAAAATTATTATTATTTTATCAAAAATACTGTAAAATGAGTAATATTAAAGTCAACATACACACATTATAATTCTATGAAAGAACGTCATTTAAACATGCAATATCAACAGTAGAATTTATTAATCATTTGAAATAAGAATTATATATAATTCCTGAATATCTAATAAGTAAATATTGTAAAAAAATATATTTTATTAAGTAGTATATAAGTATTTATATTTATAATACCAGTAAAAATATCCATAAATGTATTTCTTAAGACCTATTTTTATGAATCATTTAAGCTTAAATCATAGGAATTTATATTGCAGTTCTACAGTAAAGATACTAATTACAAATCAATATCATATATTAATAATTATATCCATTTCAAGAACTTTTAATTTTGACAATGTAGTTAGGAATCCTGAAAATTTTACATAATATATAAAATAGTATTATATTATATACAGTTTATTTTTGTTGAAAGAATATGATTGGTTACGATATTAGCGCACCTATCGACAGTAAGGTGTATAACCTTCAGATTTCTAGTAGTGTGGTTTTCTATATGAGTTTGACCTCCCTAATAAGAAAATTTGATTCTTAAAAACAGATCTATTAATACACATAGAATTGAAATGAAAAAGTATAAAGAAAGTGCTATCCTATTAGTGTTATTTATGATAAATATTGTATATTGTGACATATGTTATAATTTTTTAAATCGTGAAGATCCTTGTATCGCTTTATGTGAAAAAACACCACTTTCTTTCACAAACGTATGAATATATTGTATTGATTTTAAGAACCATGAATTTACTTCTATAGCATAACTTATAAAAAAGATTATATTTTTGTTATTATATACGGATATTATTACTTTTATTCTTCGTTTCAGACCAAGTATATTAAATCTTGTTGTCAACGAGGTTGTAGATTTTTCAATTTAGTGGACTTGAATTATGGATTTGAACCAAATGGTTTAAATGGCACTAGGGATGCCTGTGAAGCTTGTAAATTTAACTCTATTATTAATTTTAACAATAATATTATTACACAGAACAAAAAGATTGCTTTAAATTTTGAGCGTTAAGAACAATATTACAGCTAACAGAATATGCATGGCTATACTGTTTAGAAATATTCTTATAGCTCTTAAATTTTGATATTTTAAATTAATCCTTTGCATTATGAAGTCACCTTTAGCGTGACACTTCATATAGTTAATGAAACAAATTAGTGGGAAGGAGTTTCATTTAAAAAATGCTTTTAAATTATATGTATGTACATAAAAGTCAATCGTTCATTAATATAACATTAAACTTTAAATAACTGCAAGCAATTACTTCATACCTAACATGTGATATTAAAACTACAATAATTATAAATCAGAGTTGGCCGAAAACAAACAAGGAAAACAATTATAGTGCAAAGGGTTAAATATTAGATTTAAATAATGTAGGAAACAGTGCTTGCTTTTATCTTTTTGTTTTAGAAATATATAAAAAAAAGTAACTAAACTTTCTTTCAATAGCATGCACAGAAGCGTATGCAGAACCACAAGATCGCTATGCTTGCAGCACTGGTTGTGACTTAATGGCCAAACAACGTGTCTCCGACTTGTTATCACTATTTTCTATTGCTATCTATGTAGAGGAATATGTAGATTCTAACACCTTACTAATGTATCCTGATATACCAGAAAATGATATTCTAACAGACCCTGGTATTCGAAAAGAGCTTCTTCCAAGGTGGTGGGATTCCAATGGGTTTAAATTACCTCAGACTTATATCAAAACAGTTCCAATGAATGCTGGGGTAAGTCTTTTTTTTTCTATTACAACACTTTGAATTTGTGTTATTAATAACACTAACACTAGCAAAGATGGTTTTTTAATATAGTAAAAAAATGGTATTATTTTTTTTATAAGCAAATAGTTTTTTTTTAAATAAGATGCCTTTTAATAAGTAAACTAAAAGGTATAAAAATGTGTAGACCATGGATTATGAGACACCATCGGATTATTCAGGAGAATCTGAACCAACTTCATCATGGATACCCGGGTCCGACTGGTTTCAATGTGCATCAAGACATGCTGGTATGCCTTCAGCACGTTTTGCTTCTGCTACAGCAGCTGCAATAGCATTACTTGCAGTATGTATGTATTTATATAGTGTATCTTCAGAAAGAACACATGATAATATAAAAGAATTTCTTGTTGATAAATCCAAAGTATCAGATAAAATCACATTGTATATGCCAGATGAAGTACTATTGCATAAAAAGCCTCCTCCTAAGTATACCGATGTTAATGATGAATTGGATGTTAACTTAAAAGTTTAAGTACCTTGTTATTGGAATATTAAATCATTTTGAAGATTATTAAATATAATTAATTAATTTAAAAAATTAAATATATATATTCACCAAAATTTGAATATATATGTATAAAATAATAATATATTTACATTACAGTTGCCCTTCACATTCTGGCACTGTTGAAATGTTTGCTTCTCATAAGATGCTATTGAAAAATTCATAAGTTAAATACGAGTTTTGATATAATATATATATATATATAAAAATAAACAACAATTTAAGTCATTAATGTTTCATGCTTTCAACTTTGATAAATAATCAATTCAAAATTGATTATTCCAAGAAAGTATTAATTGAGTGCAATAATATAAAACTATATATATATTTGAAGTATTTCATGTGTCATAAATTTTCTTACATAAGTAGATATAATGTTTATTGTAATATTTTTGTTGTTTTGAAAGAATTATTATGCAATGTGATACTGATGCTTTTTACATTCAATCAAAATAGTGAAGATGGTTAATGTATGCACGTGATAGACTGGTTTAAAGACTGTACAACTTTTTTACATCAATATCAAAAGCCATTTTAGGCACATATAATATTATTTTTAATATAATTTATAAGGCAAACAACTCTATAATAACCAATAAAACAATTTTCCATAAACTACAGATTTTATAGAACCAAACTATTCCTTTATTTTTTATCACTATAGTAATAAAAAATAAGTAATTGTATCTATGGATGCATTGATAGAAATGATTTAGATTTATCATTTTTGAGATATTATTGTCGTCCAAGATGGATAATTTGTTGATATTAGCTGTTGACTTTAAACATTTTTGTGACATGAGATTTATGTGTTTTAAAATAAAGTATTTAGGAAAAATTAATGGTTAATATAATAAATCTTTTTAATCTTGTAAAACTTACCCTATTATATGATATGATCACATGCTAATAAATAAAAAAGTTATTTTATATATTCTTTATATTTTATATATATCTTAACACAGCATTTATTATATAATATAAATTAATAAAATAATTAAAGTAAAAATTAATATAAATGCTGTGTTATGATGTAAATCTGAAAACAATTACGATGAAAATAAAGTAGTAAATAAGATTATATATTTTATCAATATAAAAGAGAGAGAATGATGTTAAAATTAAATATTCATATAATTTGATATAGTCTACGAAATGTTAAACAATAAGTGAAATGGCATAATATATTTATTATATTTTATGGAAAAGTTACTTTTTTTGTTTTGACATTGTCATTACTACTTTTAAAATGCAATAATTAGGTATTACCAAAAGCAAGGCAATTTTTGTCTGCATTTAAAAGAATAAATTTCTGCCTTTAAAAAAGGTTTTCACAGATTTTTACATCATACGATTCGTAATGTATAAACGTAAAAAATGAAAAAGTAATCTAGTCTTATAAAGTAATAATTAGTAAGAAAAATAAAAAAAAGTTTTATCTTATTAATAAAACAAAATATGCAATGTAAATATCAAAACATTTATTATAAAAGGAGATGTATCGATATTTCTTAAATAGAGTATCGAAAAGATGCTAAATATTTATCGTTCTTAATTATCTTACTGTATGTACTGTAACAAAAATAAAAACTATGCAATATTATTATATGACAATTTACTTATAAGATTGGTTGTCTATACAAACTCACTATATTATTTAAACAGAATAAAGTCTTTGAAACCTTTGCTATAAGATTTATAACAGAAGTTTTACAACATACGATTTTTGAAAATAAATATCTTTTAAATAGATATACTGCAATATAAGAAAGACAACTTTCTTATGTTGTTCTAGTTATATTATAATATTGAATATCTCTTAAAATTTTTCAAACTTTATCACTTCACTAATCAGAATATCACAATATCCATAATATGAAAAAATATCTAGAATTAGCAAAAGCATAAATGTAGAATATATAAAGAAAATCTATCTGTACAACAAATAGTGAACATTAACATTTTCCACTATGTATATATTTTCCTTAAAATATTAAAGTAATTTTACAACCAATAAAGTTTGGGATCATCTCGACGAACTTGAAGTTTTAAAACATGTCTATAAATTTTCAACGCTGGACCCAAGAGCAAATTAAGTCCCCTTAACACATCTGATCTTTTCATCAATAAAAGAGAATGACCATCTATATCCTATAAACATATAAAAAATATATGACAATTATGAATTATGTAACAAATAATGTTAGGTATGAGAAATATATTCGCATTACTCACTTGTTGTCTAAATACTTCTGCTTCTTTTGGAAATAGTCTCGCAAAGTATTGATAAACTTGTTCGGATGTCCAATCCGAAGCATCAGGAATATTGGGATCGATACCATCTTTAGTAGCATCGTCTTCCATTTGATCGGAAGATGGACGAGCAGGTGAAACTTGTGGGCTTAAAATAGGTGGTGCTAATATAGTCACACTCGATGGAGTATCAGGTCGTGCAATGATAAGGCTGACAGTTTGATTATTATTTGTTTTCTGTTGTTTTTCAACACAATGGTTACACTGCCATCTTAAATTTGATTTTGGATTTATAACACGCGGTGAATGGCAGTAATGATGATATGCTTCATCGCAAGAATAACATGTGATTAACGGTCCCTATATAACACAGAAAAAGTAATTAATACATGAAATTGATATTAGATTACTATTACAAAAATAATATTTTCACTTACAGCGTCCGAAGTTTCACAACAAATGGTACAAGTCTTACAACGTTCGCATTGCCAATTACTACCAGCTTTGTGAATTATTTCTTCTGGACTATAAATACAACTTGGATGAGCTAAAACAATCAAAACCATAAAGATATTAATTGATGTTAATATTATTTCAAATTGACTTTAGAGAAAAGTAAAAATTCATAAAACTTACCTCTTACGGTACAATCTCGACAGGCAACTAATGGTTCTTGTTTTTCTTTGGCGCAAAGACTACACTGTCTGCACGGTCCATCTTTAATTGGTGGTTTAACAACTTCTGGAGGCTCTTGAACCGTAGCAATTTTATTTTGTGTGGCAGATTGCCTACCACGTTTTCGTTTTACAAGGTTGTTGTCGGATGGATCAAATACTTTTTTAGCTCTCTGGAAAATGGTCTTGAATTGAAATCAAAGAAGAAAAAGAAGAGGTAGAATATTGTTAAGTCAATAACAATTTCATTTAGTCAAGTAAAATGAAATATCAGAAACACAAACCTTCCTACGAGCACTGCGAAAACCACCCACATTGATGTTAGACGGTGTAGGAGAACAATTTGTAGAACTTCTACCAGCCTCTTCGTCTTCACGATCTTCGCTAAAATGTTCGTTGTCCTCCCTCTTATCTTTCTGAGTTGAAGATTCCTCCTTATTGTCTTTGCGAAATTCTTCAAATTTAATTTCTATGTCCATAGGATCATCTGTCCTTACGAGTAAGCGTTGCTTACGTTCCGATTTAGAGGACCTTTTGAGGTTATGACACTGATTGTCTATAATTTTGTTGTTTTCTTTTCTTTCGTCGATGCTAACTAACGGATCCTCAGATTCCTTCGTCCGATCACCATCGAGAGATGTATCTTCAATACGTTCTTGATTTTTAGTAAGAAGAATATCAAAACATTCTTCTTTCTTGCTCGACACTTCTGGTTTCGGACTCGCTTGACACGAGGATCTTGGAGTATTCGAAGCCGAATCGGCTATCGTCAAATTCTCCGTTTCATCGAAATCATAAGGACCATTAGTGGTTGAAGAAACTGTTTGAGATTCTTTACGCCTGATATTACCATTTTCGATATTTTCAAGGGTAAAAGTCTCGCGGTGCGTCAATTCGGTTGCAGTCGTCATGTCGGATGTCGCCACCAGCGAATAATTACCGTTAGACAAACGTGTTAAATTGCCACTCGCAACTTCTTTTCCGAGAAAATCCTCGGTCATACGCCTAGATGTGGGATTAGAAAAACCATCGAGCAATTGATCGACCAATCTACAAGCTGGTACACCTTGTTCGAGATAATCTGGTTCCTCGACAACCAACTCGGCTACCGCGCTGGCTACCATTGCCGAATTTAATTTATCTTTTACAAAGGCTTCCGGTCTATTTTTGTAAAGATTTAAACGTGTCCATTTGGATGCGTTTCTATAACTCGTGTTACCCTTATAATCTACTTGTATAACTCTCTCGATTTCAACTAAACGATGAAGATCGGCTATAGTATCTCGTACATCTACGGAGAATTTTCTAAGCAAGTAGTTGCAAATACGTTCGGCATCGGGACGCGCCTTACGTCGGCGCAATTGATCTATCGCCTCCAGTATCTGCTCCTCGAGACGGATTTGCGTTTCCACCCGGTGTTGCTGCATCCTTTACCGTCACGCTATATCACCACCCTTATCCCTCTTTCTCTCTCTCTCTCTCTCTTTATCTCTTTCTTCTCCTACTTCACTTGCTTTATCTCTTATTCTTCACTTCATGAGTTTATCTTCTTGAAGTAGAGACCAACCAACTTATATACGTTTCTTTTTGTCGCACACCTCTACAAAAGTTATTTCTTTTTTTATATCATTTTCCCAACGATATCAAAGGGTTACAAAATATTGTTCAATCCCTTCAAGTTTCTGTATGTTATCTTTAGATTCGTACCTGTACGCGCGTTTTTTTCTACAGCCGCACGCATATTCGCGCTTCGACCTTTCCCCCCTCTCTATCGCTTTCTCTCGCTCTCTATCTTCGTTCTTACTGTCTTTCTCACTCGTGCGGATTCGCGCGCTTGCATCGGATCATCTTCGCTCGGACAACAAAGTCAAAGTCTTTTCCATTATTTTTTTTTCGCTAGGTATATATATATATATATCACTCTATAATCGCACACGAGTCAAGTACATGAAACAAGGTTGTTTTTCACAGCAAGCGAGCGAGTAATATATCTTCTTGAACTTGAGATCTACCCCCTCACGTAGTGTAGTTACCCATAAATTACTCATAAGTTCGACGCGCGTAACATAGCACAGTAGACGACATGCTGCAATAATAAGCAAAACAAGAGAAAAGTAGTCCAACGCGCAGAAATGAACAAACCGAACGAATGTTATTCGCTCGTTAAGTATCTCGAAGGATAAATGTAAAAAAGAAACGAGGAGGATAGAATATCGAATAAACCACGTGAACGATTATAGAGAGTAGTAGTAGTTCGATTTTAACCGAATAATAAATATTGATTACGACGATCGATTAAAAATTAAATAACGTATAGCAAGTACCTAACACGTTCGAAAGCGCCAAGCAAGCGGCACATTGCTTCTTCTGACTTCGTCTCGTCCCGTTCAACTCATGCCGATTCTCTTTCCCTTCTTCTCCCTCCTTTCCTGACGTTGTCATGCACTTCTTCGTCCTCCTACTCCTACTCCTTCTCCTTCTCCTACTCTTTTTCTTTCTCCTACTCCTACGAGATCTCGCAAGCGATAGCTCGTCGTTCGCTCATACGCATGGCCAATCCTCGAAGGAGTTTTTGAATTGCGAGCACCGCTCGCGCCCTTCGCCTTTAACACGCGCGCACAAGCCGGTAACTTACTGCCGCGCGCCGTACGAAGGAAGAGGGAGAGAAAGAAGACGACGGATACGTACAGATAGCCGATGATATTTTCTCTAGGAAAATTAGTCAGCTCGTTATATTACGAGATGGTCTGTTCGTTGAAGGGCACTTTCAAATGAAATAATTTCCTTCCTTATTTGTAACGTGTAACAATCTCTAATTGCAACTCTAACTTACACGTTATACAAAAAAAAGATATACGACGAAAGGAGCCGAATACTTATCCCCCTATTAACTAGTTTTTTTTATTACCTCAATATTTCTCTGTATTTTCTTCTCGTATTTCCACCTACTTTAATTCTCTCTTTTTCTCTCTTTTTTTCTTCTTTCGTTTATCGGCGTTAAAAGTTTCAAGAAGGAGGGGTTGCGCTCTTGTTAAAAAAAGGGACGGTGTTTCCTCTCGATCTTTCGGCAATACTACATGCGTTTTATGCTCGCGCATACGTATATAGTGTCCCTCGGTAAGTCACGCCGGGGGCGACGTGAGCAAAGAAAGAATCTCGGTTGCGCGCGGTCGTTTCTGTCCGAACGTCGTCGGTCCACGCACCGTCGTCTCGTATCATCGGCGCGCCACGATCGCGCCTCGTTCTTTGCGTTACCTCTCTTCTACTTTTTCCCTCCCTCTCACTTTCTCTCTCTCTCTCTCTCTCTCTTTCTCTTCTCTTCTCTTCTCTTCTCTTTTTCTCTCTCTACCTTTTATTTTCACACTGTCAAAAAATTGTACGTTCTTTGTCAAGTAATAAATACGTTTTTTGAACAACCGGAAAATTAAATTAACGGAGTGGGGAGAGACAGACGAAATAATGAACGTACGAATAAATGACAGAAAGAGCGGACGAGAAACGACCCTACCTCGTGCGCGTCGCAAGAACGAATGCCAGCGGATTCACCGCTGTAATTGCAAACGACGCGCAAGCAGAGCGCGCGCCGCACACCTACAAACGTCGCAGCGCGTTCGGGGTTCTACAGGGACAAATCTACATAAACGTGAATTTACGTACTTGAATATTCCTGTGTGTAAGAACGCGCATACATGTGCCCTGCACGACGAGCGTATGTCCTCTTGCAGTAAATATATATATATATATATATTTCTCTATATAAATACGTATATATGAATGTTATATATACGTAGGTGCGTATGTTCTTTATGTACTGTGCGATACGTAATATTGCCGGTGTTCCAGCAAATACGCGTTTTTGCATACGTTAGGTGCTCTAAAATCAGGAGCGAGTGCTCGAAAGTCTGGAGAACGTCGATAAAGAGCGCGTAACCCGGAATTTTTTCTGTGGCGCGCTCCTTACTACCGTAGTATGATCTCTGTGACAAGCTGAAATTATCTCGAATCTTCCTTACCCTCTTACAATACGCACTAACTCTAACTCCTTCCTTTCTTCCCTTATTCCGTTTTGAACTTTACTATTCGACGCGTCGTCGATCCTCTTTTTGTCTCGTGCAAGCAAGGTGCAGCTAAGCGAAGACATGCGCGCGCGCGCGTGGTTATCTACACAATACGACAATACAGCACGGTGTGACAACACACGTCGAGACGGAGACGACGACTATGACGACGACTATGACTATGACTACGGCTACGACGAAAGAAACACGACGTGTAAACACGAGACGCGCTCTTTTTCTTCTCGCGCCTCGCACGAACCGCCCGAGAAAGATCGACCGATCGACTCCTTCGTACGAATCGTAACACACTTCAATGTGCTCGATATATTTCTCTCGGTACCGCGCCGATCCAGCGTCGATCTAGCGCCGTCAATCCCACCGCTTCTAACAATCCTTATTATTCGTTTTATTAACGCGATTTTAATTGTATTGCAGATTAACGACATAACACATATATATCAATAAGATTTAAATGTGCGCTCTCTTTCTCTCTCTTTTACCGCATTGTATCACGTCGCAACACATTGTTGTACTGCACCGTCCCCTTAATACGAGCAAACGTAGCGCACCGCACCACGCCACGCCGGGTGCGGCTTTGATGCGAATATAGATGAGCGGAGCCGCACTCGATGCTCCACGATACACGCGGAGCGCGCTTCTGATTGTCATAGGAGGGGGAAGTACGCTGCTTCGTCGACCGATCGAGCTCCTTCCCACTCTTCCTTCTTTTTACCCCTACTCCTTCTCCCAACTTTCACTTTGTACCTTTGGTACACGAGTCTCTCAACACAACGATCAAAATACAATTTTCAAACTCGAATGTTTTATTGAATTTTCTCTCTTTTTTTTTAATATGAAAATAAAGATAATTTATTTTTTTATTTTATTTTATAAATATTTAATTATATCTGTTCATTACTTGCCAAATAATCCCACATTCTTCTCACGTTATCTCTATTGTTTCTGTGATAAAATTTTGTACTTTCTTTTATGATGATAATCTATAAAATCGAATATCGAAGTGGTGCATGTTCACAACTTACTAATGCGTATCGTAAATAGAATGACTTTTTTTTAAATGACTTTATTATAAAATGGAATACAAAAATTTTATCTTGTCTTTGATTAAAAAGATTCAAGACAAAAAAATCTTTAAAATACTATTTAATGGTTTATACGATGATTTGTTTTCACTGTTCATATTACAAAAATGTATTTTCCTTTTCACTTTCAATATTTTCATTATTTCCTCGAAACTTGGAACTTAAATTAAATGGTTTTCCTTTTGAAATATTTGTATTATCTGTTAAAGGACTTTTTCGTTCTGATTTATTGATTCTTTTGTTGATCATGGGTGATTTTTTAAAAATATCTTCTTCCTTTCTGGATAAATTTTGTGAAGACATTGAAATTTCTTGGGATTTATTGATATCCTGCGATGATGTTCTTAGATTAACGCCAGGAGACATAGAATATTTTGGAATACTAGATTCTTTTTTTTGACTTTTAGGCGTTCTTTTTCTTGGCGATGGACATTTATTCGCTCTGTGTATATATAAAAAACAAATTTTATTTAATTGTATTTACTATAATTATTTTGTTTTTATTTATAAATAGAAAAATGTACTATGTGTTTTTTCTTACCTCCTTGGACTAAGATATACTTTATATTTCTCGATAATTACATCCTCTTGTACGTTTATTGGTGATATATCACATGAAGCATTAAGCCTGTCGCGACGTTGAAGCGTTGGCAATTGTACAACAAGTTTACATTTCAGAGAGTCTGGTGTCGATGAAGCCATTGGATTTAATTTAGGTGATTTTTTTAATTCAGTAACATTTTCTACAGAATTTGGTGTGCTACTGAATATTTTAATGCAAGATTGTACACTCTTGGGTGATTTCGGAGGTGTAGTAGTACCTAATATATAGACTCAAATCAGAAACTTCATCTGTTTATGTTTTATATGTTTATTATTTTGTTCCTATGCGTATACCTTTCCTTTGCATATTTCCAATTGGAATAATTGCTTTCATAGGACCTTTTTTATTTACATTTTCGGATTTTGATTTATGTTTCAATTGATTTTTAACAACCAATTTGATAGGCGGTTTCTCCTTTGGATTATTTTTGTTTTTATTAACGTCTATATCTAGAAGCAAATTTAATCTGTTTAGTTCCAAATCTTATATAAAGCTTTATATATACTTGTATAAAAGACTGATGTAAGGATACTACATGTATGCAAGTGTGATTTGCATTAAAAGAATCATTCCAATACTAAAGAATAAAATTAATATAACATAATGCAATGGGATTAATACTCAATATTAGTAGATGCTAATATTTACTAATAATTGGATGATCTTCTATGCTAGCAGCAATTTCTTGTTTAGATGAGTCCAAATTAATTGAACCTGGATCACTAGAAAAACGCTTTCTGGCCTTACTTAGTTGAGATTTGTTATTTTCTTTAAATACAAAAGACTTTTGCAGTTTTTTGGGAGATGTGCTAGTTGTACATGTACTTCTTCTTAATGACTTCTGGTAAATTGGTTTTGTCTATAATATTAAATATTAAAATTATTGTAAACACGAAAGATTTTCATAGAAAAAAATAATATATATATTCATAAATATAAAATATCAAAATTCTTACCTTTGACATTAAATCCAAACTTTGTCTTTGTTTCACTTTTAATGATGTTGAAGATTTTATTTTATTTTCAGATTTATCTTTCATTGAAATTGTTTCAGTATTATTAGAAATCACAGTACCTTGTTCATTATTTTTTTCTTGATCACTTTTTGAGACTAAATTTAATACTTCTCCTAAATTCTTTAATAAATTCAATGTGGCAGATTCGTTAGATTGTCCGCTTAATACTTTACCTAAATTAATAAGCAACTCTACTGCAACTTTTTCATTATTCTCTATTCTATTATTTATTGTCGTATTTTTTTGAGTAAAATTATTAATATCAACATTAATCTCTTGTTTTTTTACATTAGTAGAACTTTTTTCCTTTGGAGAAATTTCTATTCGTGGACTCATTGATGGTAAATCATTTGGTACTTCATTTTCTTTTAGTAATGATTTGTTATTGTCATGTAATGCTTCACATCCGTTAATCTTATTATTACAATATGACTCCTTAATTTCTACTTCATAATTTTTTAAATCATCCACGTGACTCTTATCATCACATTTTTCTTCTTTTGTATTTTGCATTGCTTTTGAATCATTTGTTGTTTGAATAAATGTAGAAAATAATTCAATTTCGTTACTGGATTGAATTCCTAAAACTTTTTCTAAATTTTCAAGTAGCCTGTTAGCCTCGGAATTATTTTCTGTTTTGACTATTTTTTTTAAGATCTCCTAACAACGTAGATGCAGCTGTTTTATTAACAGTTATTTGATTCAAAGGAGCTATGTCCATTTCTTTTTTAACATTATTCTGTGATTTTGTTATATCATTTGTATTACTATAACAAGATAACATATCACCATTCTTTTGTTCCTTATTGGTACAATTTAAAATTGGTATCTCAATTAAGTTATCTACTACGTCATCTTCAAATGCTGGCAACAATTGTGAAATCCACATAGGATCATCTATAATCAGTTCATCTAAATTTGCTGTTAAAAAAATATATATATATATATAAAATTATATATTTAGATAGTAGTAACAAATTATTAAAAGATTTGATAAAATAGAAATATAGCAAATAATAAAAAATATACGTACATTCTGAAGATTTTTCTGCAAATTCTTCGAACGTTTTTGCAAGAGCCTTAGCTTCATTAATTATTGATTTATTGATATTATTTTTCTGTAAAAAAAAAAACAAAACAAGATTTAAACAATTTAATACACAAGAAAACCAAATATCTTAAAATAATCAAATTAATAAATTATATTTGTATTTACTTACATGAAATTTAGAATCAGAAGAATTATCCGAGCAGGAACTATTGGATGATTTAGAATATGTAATTTCAGGTATATAAGTATCAATATCGAGCAATTTATCATCAACATCAACTGTTGTTTTGATCTGTTTTTGAACTGTGTTATTTATCTTTTCATTTAATTTAGTGTCACCAGCTACTGACGTAGAACAATTATTTAAGAAGGCAAAATTCGTAGTATTATTAGTCACTGAGGCTACAGAATTATGTGTTAATGAACCAGAATGCTTTGTAATGTTAGAAACATTTGATATAGTAGAAAATACAGAAATATCATTATATTGATCCTCTAGAAAGCCTTTATTTAATACTGAAAAACACTTGCTATCTGAATCATTTACATTTGTTTTGTCAGTTTTTAATATTTCTGATGCAGAGTTAGATCTAAGTTTCAATAACTCCTTACATTCAGGTATTATATCACCTTGAGAATATGAACGTGTTTGTATTGTATTTGTATTTAACGGTATTTTATGTTGAAGCATAGATGGAATCTCAGTTTCTTCTTTTTCTTCTTTATTATACTTATTTTCATATAACGTATCATCCATTACTGAATGATTTAATATAGATAAATCCAACAAATTTATCTCAACTGTAGATACTACAATATCAGGATTGGGTAAAAATTCATCTGAAGTTTTATTTTCTTTAAACTTACACAATTGTGTGTATGTTGCTTTTAGATCATCTGTAATATTAACGTTATTTTCTTCTTGTGGAATATTATTTCCCATTAAAGCTTTTTCATATACTGTTTCAAATGGATCTTCTTTTTTACGAACATTTTCTATTGCTTCGTCTAACATCGTATCAAAAGGATTATCACCGATACTTTCACGTTTTCCTGTTATCAATGTATTATTATTAATCCTATTATCACAAATATTTTTTTTTTTTTTTCTATATCCGAAGGTACAGAAATTAACGGCGATGCTAATTTTTTATTCAATGGACTACCTCCGGAATTATCTAAATCTATAAGGTCACACATTTTCTTTTTAAATTTACGAAATTTTTATCGAAGAAGATTAACGGTTTGCCACTACTGTTAAACGCGCTTTAAAAGTACAATATATAAATATTTTTAATAGTGCCCTCTAGAAGATATACAAATGTAACTAGATTTACAGAACATAACTAACCTTCATTTCGTACTGCTAATGTATGCGCGGCAAATTCAAAATATTTAACTATTTCATAGAAATTTTTATACATCAATAAATTAACTATTACGATTCAGATATAACATCAAACAAAATAACAAGTTTGTAATTATTATTTTTTTTTAATTCATGTTACGTTTATTTAATAAGATATGACAGTTTATATTTTTGATTATGTGGTTCCAATTTAAAAATTTGATATGTATAAACAACACATTAAATACACATAGGGTATTTAAAGTTATTACTTTGTAGTGTTGTGTAGCGTGAATTCTATAAACATGGCGAATACCGAGGTTGACGATTTGACGTACGAAGAAGAATCAAACGAAAGTACTATCGTAGTTGATGATGAAAACTTGCAAGATTTTCAAGAGGAAACAGATACAATTCTTCAGGCTGATGAGGAACAAAGAGAGAAATTAGTACAACTCCCTATGGGCAGAGTAAGGAATATTATTAAAATGGATCCTGACGTAAATTTTGTAACCCAAGAAGCAGTATTTTTAATAACAAAATCAACGGTAATAATTATTATTTCATTATTTTTTTTCTATACATTTTAGTCAATAGTTTTTATTTATTATTATAATATTAATCACAAATTTTACATTTTAATCTAATGTAAACGTATTAATTTGATTATATATCATAAATATGTGTATAATATTTATTTAATGAAATAAGAAAAATATTGATTAAATTAAATTAGATTACAATTCTATTATAATTTTTATATATTATTTTAATTTCATTTGTTTATAACTTGGTTATGAAGCATTTGTAACTAAACTTTTAAATAATATTTTTTTCTTATTTCCATTCGTAGAATATGCTTCCACAGTTTGGCAAATAAACCTCGGGACACCCTGTATTTATATATATATATATATATACAGTTCACATAGTGTTCTCTAACTGGTGGTACAAACAAACAGAATAATGATGATTCTATATGAAAAACTAACTGTAAGTTAAACTAACAATAAGTGTCACAAATTTTTAAACTTATTTTTCTCGAAAACAAAGCCTTATATGAAAAGATTTTATTTTACATTTTTTTACTTCGTTTCTTTTATATAAAATTATCCCCTGCTCGTTTATACCATCAGATACAGGGTACCCTGCATATATATACACATAATTATTTCTTTTTGAAGATTGTATTTCTGTATATCCGTGAATTTTTCTTTCAGGAACTTTTTATTGACTCACTTGCAAAGGAAGCTTATAAGTATACTGTACAAACCAGAAAAAAAACATTGCAAAAACAAGATATTGAAAATGCAATTAATAATGTAGATGCGCTTGTGTTTTTAGAAGAAATGCTCGAATGAATTAGGAAATAAAATTTTCTTATTTTTTATTATAATTATTAAGAAGTTATGTAATATAATATAAAAAAATTGTTTAATAAATATTTTTATATTTTTTAACTTTAATTTCTTTTATAATTGAAACAAATGTATAGAAATATTTTCTAGTTTTGATATTTTATTGTTTGCATTTTCACAAAAAAACATTAATAAATAACTTGCATCAATTAAAAATTAATGAAAAGCTTTTATATATGATTTCGAAAATTAAGTTTCTTTTGTGTATAATAATATTTTTATCTTTTAGATTATTTTTATAAAAAGGTAAGGTATAGATAAAATTTATATTATTAAATAAAAGATATATGTTACAATATACAGTATAGCTTGTACATCTAATTTATAGCTTTATTGTAAATTCATATGGTATACATGTTAATAGCTGATATATTTGCATATACAAAGCACTTTATAATTTATGGCAGTACAAATAAGGAAGGAAGCTTTAATTTAATTAATATATGAAAAAAAATTTTTTAAATGAACATGAATATGAAATTCTGGCATATTTTGGCACTTTCGCGATTCAAACTAATTATAATGCAATAATCTACCATTGACTTGTATACACACGTAAATGTACGCGTCAGAAAAGTATATAATACCGCCATCATTGAAATAATACTTTTAGTCATTGATATTTCTTGTTTCTACAATCGTATTCTGTAAATGACACGGTTATCGAAATATTTTTGCTTTTTATATTTATTTCAGCACCTTAACTTATAATGCACTTTGTACAATGCTGAAAAAATTTGTACATATACTTTTCTATTTAATTCTATATATATATATATATATATAAAATTTTAACTTTACCTTTAATTCAATTTTTGCAGATGTTCTGTCGAATTTTTCTAAATGCTAATACAACATATGCTTAACAAAAAAGAAAAAAATCAGTCTTTACTTTTGTAAAATTCTGATAATTAATTTAATAAATATAAATAATATAGAGATCATGGTTTTTTAATGATAATTACCATAATATTATAAAATCATTATACAACAAAAAAACGATACAATAAAGATTTAATAATTTTTAAAAACATCTGCATTGATAACATACAGAGAGAAAAATAATTAAATTTTGTAGATTGTATATTAAATATATTAAAGAATAATAGGGTATTATTGTTAATATTAATATTCATTAAACTTATTCTGAGTATCTTTAAATAAAGTAATCATCTTTTTAAGAATGTTTTAATTCCACTTCACGTTCATTTAACATGTATTTAGTAAATATTTCTATGTATAGAATAATATACAAAGTAATATTATATTAAACGTTAATTCAAATAAAGTAAAATTCATTGAAGATTTTTTTAATTATTTTGCACTGATTGTAAAATGTCGTCATATTTAAATCAAGTAATTGCTCTTAAAATCTACTAATTACATACTTGTGTGTTATGTAAGAAATCTAGCATTAGTAACTTTTCAATGTATACAATAAATTAACTGTTTTGCAATCTTCTCACAACTATAGATGATTTGAAAAAATGAGTGTATATTATACCTGATATTAGTAATTCATTTCAATATTGGTTTATTTTAAACGTAAAAGTATGTAATGTAGATTATAAAACTATTATTGTTAATAATCTTTAAACATAAAATTATTTATTTTTAAAATTGTACTGAAAGCATAGTATATTATATTATTATTTTTTAAGTCTTGATCAAAGGTTTATATATATATATATATATAATATATATATATATAATATATATATAATGTATATATAATATATATAATGTATATTTATATATTATTATTTATATATTATTAAATATATATATATATTTATATATTATTAAATATATATATATATTATATATAATACACATTATGTATATATATTATATATATATAAAAAAAAGAAAAGAAAATTATGGCTTTAACATTAGAAAAGTACAAGCTATTTTAAATATGTACAACAAAATCAAGATGCATATTGTTTTTGTTTTCAGAAACAAGTTATTTTTCTACGTGTATTGTTTTAACACTTTTTGCCTTTGATGTGCCTAAACATTAAAAAAATGTATTATTTTCAAGAATATTGTTCTAATGCAAATCATAATTCTTTTTTTGCATGTTTTATGTACTCTGATTGAGACATATACTTTTAGAATATTAGATTAAGAGTATCAGTCACTGAAGACCACCTACATTTTCAAGATCTGTACTTGTCATTATGATTGACAATCACTCGGAAACAAAAGAACTTCAAACCAGTATTCAATAACCATATATAGTAAATATTATAAGATCTCAAAGCTTCGTTTACATTTGCTTACTTCTTGCGTTTGGTTTTTCGTCTTCTGCAATCTCCTCTAAAGGAACTTTGCTCTGCTGATGTATTAGGATTACCAGGTTTGCTGTGGTTATATAGATTATTTAAAAATTCTTCAAAATCTGCTTCACTATATTAGAAAAAATTAAAAACTTGTAATTTAATTGAAGTGTAAATCAGAGTTTATTATGATTATTTATATATATATAGATATGTAACTATAATATATTGATTTTTCTTTAAAATGTTAATTTTGTACTCATACCTTGTATTTGGATCCATTTGTTGTCGCTTTTTACCACTATTAGAAGTCTGTGGTGGTGGACGTTGACCTAGTACAATCCTATATTGAACGCTATGTGTGTTTGCTCTAAGATGCTTTAAATTACCGGCTTGACAAGCAGCCCAATCAGTGACATCGTACACTGCACCTTCCATACAAGCATAATAATGCCAAAGAAATCCCATTAAACGAGACTCTGCCCATATATCACCCTAATTAAATTTGAACAATTACATCATAAGTGCAAAACAAAAATTAAATAATTACAGTTTAAATACGAACTTCTTTTGCGCTGTGGCGTATCTTACACTGTGCACAAAACCGGGCAGCATAGCAAGGACGTTGAGTTGGAACTCGCTTATGCCTCAAACCACAGTTTGTACACCTTATTGTATTGGCTGCTTGTTCCATTTTTCTATGTAATTGAGATAACAAGTCACTCAATTCACCCCACGCAGCTTCAACCTGTCTAGTTTGATCAAATGCTTGTCTTCGTTCCTAAAATAATATTGTTTTTAAATAATTAATCAATATTGCAAAATTATTATCTTGCAAATAAAAAAAATATTACTGGTTCTCCAATTATATCAAAAGCATGAACTAATATTTTGAATGCTTCTTCTGCTCCAGGTTGATTATTTTTATCTGGATGCACTAAAAATGCTTGGCGCTTATAATATTTTTTAATATCATCATCAGAACATGTTGGTGTAACTCCAAGTATACTGTAAGGATCTTTGCCTTTACAAGCTAATAATCTCTTCATAGCTTCTTCTCCGGTGCTAGGTAGTGCAATGTTAGTTTCAAGTCCACTGTGTATCCAATTTGAATTTTCTTCTTTTTCTTCACTTTCGGTCTTCATTTTACGCCAGAAAGCAAATTTACTATTTCCAAACCAATGATCTAATTGCTTGCCCAAAGCATTAAGAATACGTATTTTTGAAAACATTGTTACTACATAAACCCATGAGTATTTTAAATAGAGTATAGAGTGATACCAAGCACATTTACCACTGAAAAATATATAGAAAATATAATAACATATATACATGTGGATGCATGAATTATATATATTTAAAATTTATAAACTAATTTTATGTTAGTACTTACAGTTGAATAACAAGATTGGCACTCATACTAACTACATCTGATATTAAGTGTAATAACCAATAGAAAATCTTTAATACAATTTTACTCCAACGGCTTGCATATTTATTTAAATTTTTACATAGATCCTTAATAGGAGATTCTCTGCATTCTTTTCTACGACTTCTTTGACCTTTTTTAATTTGCTGTGCTTTTTCAGCTTGGAAGCGCTTAGAATTTCTTTCCTTAGTAATTTTTTTATCATCCTTATTAATTTTATTATTCTGTTGCTGATTCTTTTCAATTCTTTCAGGTGAAATTGTTTGACTGGAATTATTGATTGTATTTAAATTGTTATTTATTTGTATTGGACGTTTTGGTACATTGCCAGTTGTTTTAGAGTTATTATTTTGAACCTTCGAATTATTAAGCGTCTCATTTTTGTCATTTTTCTTGGAAGTCTTCAAAATTTTCTTTTTTTCAAACTGATCCGATCTGTCAAAAGTATTTATTTCATGAGATTCAGTTTGCGAACCTAAATTATCTAAGGAAACCCATCGTCTTGGAAGATTAGAATTATTTTTTTCTAGTACTTTTTTGGGAACCTGAAATTTTGGGGAATTATGATCATCGCTCCCTGATGAATTCTGTCTCTTTAATGATATAGATTTAATTTTATTTTTTGAACTTTTATTGGTAACGTTTTTTGTCATGGATTTAATTTTGGGTTTCATAGATGGTAAAATTAATGGTGAAGGTGGCGTTGGTGCTGATTTTGTTAATACGTCTGAATAAGAAGGACGCATAGGCTTTACTTCTGCTACCATTCGTGGTCTTTTATAATGACTATCTGATAAATTTCTTGGTAAATCTTCAGGATCTCTGACATCTGTATTAGATTGCGGTATTGGCGTTACATTAGGAGAACCACCAAAAGGACTATATGTTCCTGACTGATTTGGAACCCAATTACAGACAAGATTATCAATTAGTTGTTTCCCATTAAAATTTTGATTTGGCATATCAGGTGGTATATTCATGCGTTGGTCATTGAAAAGCCCATATTCTCTATCCATTGTAGCTTGATTTTTATAAGGTGTCATATTTGAAAGTTGACATTGTTCTGCCATTATTTGTGATGCATTTCCATAAATAACATTTATATAATTTCCTCCTCCAACATCAAAAGTTCCCACTAAATCATTATTTTCATTAATACCTAAATGGTTTACAGTTTGAGGTGGAAAATACATGGGATCCGTATTAGTATTATCATAACTTGGCATATCTTGCATATATAAAGAAGTCGCTATCGGATTCATTGGTTGCACATTTTGTGGAGGTGTAGAAATAGTGGGATGTGGAGATTGATTAGCAATATAATGTCTTGCTTGACCAGAAGGATAGTCATTCCAATTATGCGGTGGAGTTTGTTGAGGTGATATTCCAAACTGAACGTAATGACCATTAGAATTTTCTAAATCAGCAGTCATCGCTTCTATTATCTTATCCAATGACATACGCTTAAAATCAGAAGTTGGTTGTTGCTGTTCTGCCATTTTAGGTTCTATATAAAAATATATAAAACATATCCTTTTTAATATTTAAAAGTCTACCAGGTTAAAGGAAATAAATGATTAATAGCATTTTCATGCAGTATCTATTTTTTCAAATGTATATATATATATTTTTTTAAAAGCATATAAGCAAATATGTGTACAATAAAACTGCTGTTTTGTGAAATAAAGTGTATTGCTACAACAATCTTACATATTGTATCTCTCATCTTAATTAATAAAATTAAATATAAATAATTTATAATAAAATAAGTAATATTAATAAGAACAAAAGTGTATGAGATTAGTAAAAATTGGTGAATGATACGAGAAATATTCGTAATAAAGATATCATCTCAAACAAGTTTAGTAACCTAAAACGATAGTTCATGACGCAGTGTAAGGAAATACAAGAGCACGGTACTCACATTCGCCAGCTAATCTATTTTGTGAAGGATAATTTTACATTGCAATCAAAATAGTTATTTATTTAATGCATTATATTTAAAAATATGCAATGCACAATTTACGCTATATACCATGCGGTTGGCGCAGAATCGGTCATTATATTTATCCGTATGATACGTACTAAGAAGTACGTTTTTAAACAGATAGTAGGAATGAAAATCTTCCCTATATATTTATATCTTGTTGTATACACATAGTAATACATACATGTTTTTTACTGTTATCAAAATATTAATCGATGAATCGATAATATCTCGATATATAAAAAGAATAATTTATTTATTATATTACAAGATTTTAAAATTAATAAAATATTTAAAATAAAATTTTATTATATACTGTTAAACGTGATAAATTAATTCTAGTGACAAACAAGTAATCCGCGGCATAATTACGTTCTTAGATAATGTCATTAAAAGATTTGCGCGCGCTCTCGAATTTTAAATGTTTTATATATTATATAATATTATTATATATTATTAGAAAATAAAGATATTAATTTTTCTGTATATTTATATAAAAACAATATATATATATATATATATTTAAATAAAATTCATTACTTTAAAATTTAATAAAGTAACTTACATGTTATTCTAGTTACTTTGTAATACGCTTATCAACGACTACCTTAGTTTACTATAAATCCGTTTATTGGTGAATTCGAACGTGTGAACAGATTCGGGGTGGTTTTCAAATTATTATGATGCATTGTTGTTAAATATTTAAATAATATATATATAAAAAAAATATATTTTATATATTATAACTAAAACGTAACAATCGTAAATTTAAATTGACTAATTTATTTCCGCAGACTTCATTTTATTTATTTGATCCATTATTTCATGTACCTCGTTTCGTTCACTGACTTATATGATTTATTTAAAACGGTATATTTTCTATAATATTTTGTATTTATCAATTTTTCTTTATTTGTGATTGTTATCATACGAAGATTATTCAATATTAAAAATATATCATGAGCTCAGTTGGATTTAATTATTCGTTGCAGTAGTTCAATGTATTGTATTTGTCGAATTTAATGTTTCATATCATTTTCTTTATTTATTACAAAAAATTACGTAGACGTTTTCATAGTTGAAAAAAAGAACATTTAAGTGAGATAAAAGAAAACTATGCACCCAAGGAATACAGATCGTTTTATAAATCTACCAAATCATGCCACACCACCATCAGGATTAAGAAGATTTGTTTCGAGAAATCCATTTGAAAGTGACTTGACTAATAGATTACATAAATCTGTTATTAGTCCAAGTGTTTTTAAAAAAGTATATATATATTTATTATACAGGGAGATTATAATAATAATATAAAATATATTATTTTTTCTTATAAAGGTTAACGATATTCAGAATTCACCTGAGTTCTCATGGAGCGTTGAAGAATTAGCTCTAATAAGACCAGCCAAAATAGAAGAATTTCCTGTGGAACAAATAAATAATGCAGATCCAGATGTTGAACTAAAGGCTCAGGAAGCGATTGACAAATTTTTTATGACAAATGAAATAGTACCGAGTCCATGGGAATCTAAAAGAAACGAACATAAAATTAACATTAAACTGAATACTCCTAAGCAGCTTATTGATAAATCGAATAAACTTAAAGATTTGTTGAAACCAATTACAAAAGATGGTAATAAATATTAGTAATTAGTTATCGCAATGACAATAATTATTTTATTATTTTTAGTTACGTGTCAAACAACTTTATCTCTTCCTTCAATATTACCTGAAGATGTCGAAGAAGTATTAAAACCATATTTAACATTTAATAAGGTACATTGATAACGGAGTTGAAATTGTGTTATGTTTTATTTTGCGTTTGTGTGTTGTTTCTACTTTATAATAATTTAAATATAATTTACATGAATATTTTCTATATGTTAGGAACAAAATATAGATAACGATGATGCAAATTTAAGTACAAATTCATTAAGGAGAAAATTATTTTTCAATCTTACTGAGTGTACAGAAGATGAAGAGCAGAGTTCTTTCGTAGTTTCCCCAATGAAAATTAACATTTCTCCAATGTTCCATAAAAGTCCTCCGGAGAGTGGAATGCTTCTTTATGGCTCACCATTAAAGGTATCATTATCTAAATTTCTTTTATTTGTAATATATTCCTCACAATTAATAAAAATGTTACTTTTCTTTCTATTTTTATATATAGAAATATCAATGTAAGTTGTAGTATATAAAATAAAATTTCTCATTTGTAGAAACATTCCCGCAAAATGCAGCGTCATGGAACACCTATACAATTTTCTGAAAATTTATCACCTAATATATCATCTATACCTGATATTCAGAGCTCATTAATAGATGATATTAAGAAAACTCGCTCTCGTAGAGCTAAATTAAATTTTTGTCAAAGCTTGGAATTGTCTACTTCGGAGAGTATTAAAGTTTTCGAAGATAATGAAGTATCAGGTATATAAAAAATATTAGAGAAGAAACTATATATTTAAGATACAATTTTTAACTATATACGCTATCAATGTTTAAATTATTGATTTAAGGTATGGTTTTATTTTCAGATAATTTAACTACAAACGAAGAAAATTCAGATAAATCAAATAATGATCGTGGAAACGCGAAAACAGATATAACTGTAGAAATGAATTCAGTGGTAGTAAATTCACCATCTTTAATCAAAGACGATGAGAAAAATTATATTTTAAAAAATGAAGACAAATATTGTAATGATTTGGCCTATAAAACGTTGAACTGCACTTCGTTACAAACCAATATATTTTGGGGAATGTCCGAAAAACAAAGTGCTTCTAATATTGTTCAAGATACTGGATATCAAACTTGTTCTATGAATAATACAACAAATTTAACGGACAGTAGTTCAGTTAAGCAGAAATTTTATAACAATGACAAGTTTTTTATATTTGACGATGAAATTCCACTTTTTGATTGGAAAGAAAATTTAAAAAACGTTGCTTGCTCTACACCTTCAAAATGTAATGTAAATGAAAAAGGATAGTCAAACTTAGGCCTTCTTATCTCGACGAAGATTTATTAAATTTTTAGTATTTGTTTGTAACTTATAAGAATTTTTTTGATAGGACGAAAGATAAATAAAATTAAATAATGCATACATAATAAACAAGTTATTAAGAATATTTAACTTACTCATTTTCTCTTAATATTAATATTTTGACTTTTATATATGCATTTTATAATACTGATATAGTTTTCTTTTTTAATAAGATATCTATTATTTTTCTTTATTAAAATGCAATATAAACATTGTAAATATTTAAGTGTTACTTACACATATATACTTATACTTTATTAGTAATTGACGATTAATAAATAATAGTTGAATAAAAAATATCCATATATTTATATATATAAAAAAAGAAAAAGTATTTTTGTGTAAAGTGATAATTAATTTTAATAATTTGTCATGATAATAAATTTCATTATGAATATACAAGTTCCTATCCTCATAACTAGAGTAAGTATATTGTTGAAAAAAAAGAAAAACTGAAAGTATAAAAGAGAATTTCACTTTTTACAAATATGATTACGTTGTGAAATAAGTATTCTTATGTATTAAAAATGAATATATATGACTGAGTTATATTGATAATTTTAATCATGGATAATTTGTATATTTATGTACTTTTTTATATTTAATGTGTACATTTAATTGTAATATTTATTTATTAACCTGTTAACCGGGAAATTACTTTTTTAATTACGCAGTATATATCAAGGACAATTTGTCATTTTAATCCTTTTCTTTTTTGTTTTTTGTAAAGGCATATTTACATTTGCGCATGCGTTCGTACACGAGGTATAATTATTGCGAACAATTGGGAGCATATGTGACGTCGATATTCTGTAATATGCAGAGAATATGTATTTATGATTTATGTTAACATTATAAAACAATTACATATTTATATTTTTAAGTGTGACAAAAATATATTTAAATAAAAAGGAATTTTTCGATTCGATGTTTATGTCGATATTATTTTAATCCAAACATTTATAGAAAGTGATTCGTGGATTAATTGTGTTTGTGAACCTTTTATTGTCTCTTTGTGTGTGTGTAATGATTTTATATTTTATTTTAATGCTACATGTCAAATATATAACTATCAATGGTTTTTAAATATGTAGAATTCTTTTAATTAGATTGTTTTTAAATTAAAATGATTATAAAATAATCGTTTAGCGCTGATTTTTCTTTTAAGTGCGCTATGTTGTGACGTTTTATTTTATATTAGAGAAAGTATAATTTTCGTTTTTTATTTGTGTGATATTTAAGAACAACAAAGATATTTCTTTTAAATTCATGACATTAAAAGAAAAATGTCAGAATCTGTTGATGAGACTGTTGAACAACTCGATGTGATTATTCCTAAACAAGGATTACTGTATCAAGAAGAAACTACTGATTATATACTTTGCAAACCAAAAGTGATACCTTTAAAATCTGTCACTTTAGAGAAATTAGAAAGAATGCAGAAAGAAGCTGAACAAAAGCTTAAAGAAAGTCAAGAAATAGATAACAAATTGGATCAAGATAAATAAAAATATTGATGCCTTAACAGGGATGTGCAGGATTAGCTGTTGTATAATAAAAATAGATATAGATAATATAATACAAAAATGTTTCTAGAGCCATTTTTGATAGAGATTGCTGTAGCATTCTATCTTGCTGCGACTGTATTATATAAATATGGAAATGTGTATAGACAGCATATTATTGTTACAGTCTCGGTGCTTATTGCATGGTACTTTTCACTGTTGATAATATTTATATTACCCCTAGATGTTTCTTCGGTAAGTTTTGTGTGTACATATATATATATATATATATATATTAGTTTTTGTTATATATAATGTTTTTTATTAATAATGGCATTTATAATTTCTGAATTAAAAATAATAAATATCATTTTCTCTTGTTCAGACTGTTTATAGACAATGCGTAGAAAAACACATGCATAACTCGAGTAATATAAGTACAAATAATACTACAGACGTTTTACTACATCCATGCAAAGATCCTTTACCAAACATACCAGAAAGTGTATTTCCAAAATTATGGAGAATTGTTTATTGGACATCACAATGTTTAACATGGTTAATACTTCCTTTAATGCAATCTTACATAAAAGCAGGCGATTTTACAATACAAGGAAAGTTAAAATCTGCACTTATTGATAATGCTATTTATTATGGAAGTTATTTATTCATTTGCGGTATCTTATTAATATATATTGCATTAAAGCCTGGATTGCATCTAGATGGGTAAGGAATGTTTAACGTATTATCTACTAGAAAAATTTTTAACATATATTATAATTTTAAATTGATATATTTTTAGTCAAAAATTAAAAGCTATTGCTTCCTCCGCATCAAATACATGGGGTTTATTTCTATTAGTATTACTTCTTGGATATGCACTTGTAGAAGTACCACGTGGATTATGGAATGCTAGTAAACCTGGTTATACTCTACATTATAGTTATTTTAAAATAGCTAAATTAAGTTTAGACAAATGTGAGGCAGAAGAAACAGTAGATGATATACTCGAGGTATCTTTATTTATATATATAAAAAGTAATATAGAAAATATTGTAATAAATTACCAATAATGTCAGAGTATATAAATTTCTCTTTATAGTCTTTGCAAGCTGCTACAATATCTATTGGACTAGGCCACCCGTACCATTCTAATTTGGAAACAATTTTTCAAAAAATACCTGCTGAACTAAAAGATAGAATGAATAGAAGGCAATTACCAGATGATACACCAACTGATACCCCCTCAGAAAAATCCTTGATTCGATTGCACAGACAGGTTTTATATTATTTCTTTCTTATGTGTTTATGTTAATATTATATACAAGATATATATTTTTATAAATGGTGTTGATCATTTCTTTCAGACTATTAAAGCTTTACAGACATTGCAACGCGTAGAAACTTTATGGGGCATTACAGTGGATAAGGTTTTTCATTTAGAAGATGTAGAAAAAAATCAAGTCAGTCATGAGAGAAGATTTAAACCAACATTTCCTGTACATCGATCATTCCCTCTTCGATTAATTTACAATCCAGTTATTGGTAAGAAAGATGAAATTTAGTAAATTGATGTATTTAAAATCTATTATATTTATAGGTGACTATCATATATAATAACATTTTAATATTTTAATATAAAAAAGTTTTTATACGTATAAGATTGTATAATTGTAAATATAATTGCAGAATGGTATTGGAAATGTATTATTAAAAGTTATGTTCAGAAGGTTGCTGCTGTTTGTGCTGCTTGTTTATCTGCAGCCGTTGTATGGTCTGAAGTGACATTTTTTAATAAGTCGCCTGTTCTGTCATTATTTGCACAATTTGTTAATATAGCTGAAGAAAATCATGATTATTTTACAATAGAGGTAAATAATTTTATTTATTTTCTTATAATAGAATTCTTATTGTTAATACATAATAATACAAAATTTTGTTATGTTAGGTATTGTCTACATTCATCATTGCTTATCTTTGTTACTGTGCTTATTCAACTGTTTTAAAAATTCGTGTTTTAAATTTATATTATTTGGCACCACACCATCAAACGAATGAGTATAGTTTGATATTCAGTGGCATGATGTTATGTCGCTTAACACCACCCATGTGTCTTAACTTTTTGGGACTTATTCATATGGATTCTCATATAATAAAAACGCACATTTTGGAAACACATTATACTCAGGTAAATAGGTCTAATTATAATAACATATCGTAATAATATATGTATTATCTTTTTATATGCTTATAGGTAATGGGTCATATGGATGTAATATCCATAATATCTGATGGATTTAATGTTTATTTTCCAATGGCAATATTAGCTTTTTGTTTGGCAACCTATTTTAGTTTAGGAAGTAGATTACTTTCGATGCTAGGATTTCAACAGTTTCTCGATGACGACGAATTTACTACAGATCTCGTAGAAGAAGGAAGAGAACTTATTATACGAGGTAAATTTTAAATATATTAATTTATATTTAATCCCTGAGTATATTTTTTTTTATTTAATTGTAAGCTATTATTACAATTAATTATAAATTAGATAATGTCTTTTATTAGTTTAATAGAGGTTTTATATTTCTTCACAGAAAGACGAAAACGACAAAGAGCAGAAGATTCTATGTATAGGAGACGTGAATTCCAAGAACGTTTCAGTAATACTGGAAATTCTCGTTACAGAACATCTAGACAGAACATGGATACAGGTAACTATAACTTGTATGTTATAAATGGCTAATTGTAATAACAGATATATTTTTTTTTTACTTCATTTAATATTTTCTATAAAAATTCTCTAAGAACATTTGTTTTAGTACGTTCTTTAAAAAGAGATGAATCTGTGGAGTCAGCAGGAGCTGGTTTATTACGCGATTTCGATCCTACAGATTACTATGTTGGTACAACTTCTGAAATAAATTCATATGGTGCAAACAATCACTTCGATCGTGGTTATCAAAGCGATAATTTGTATGATGTACATTCAGATAATGCAAGATCGTTTTCATCAAATACAACAAATCGCGTAGGGCCGGCACCTAAAGGATTGTTTGATGATATTTAAAATAAATATTAAAAATAAACAAAACAAATTTAATCAATTATAATAGATATAATCAAATTTTTATTGGACTATTGTAATTCATTATTTAGTAATTATTAGCTGAAAGAAATGACATTTTGCTACTATGAAAATTGTGTTTTGTAATAATATAGAAGTATGATATAAAAAGCTTGCATTTACCCGCTATAATGTATGATTATTTACTTTTTAATAATAATAAATATATGTAGAGTGTAGGGTAAAGCAGCTTTTAATTTAATACTCTCCTTTACGTCGATATTTAAGAACAAAAATTATGGAGACTAATAATTAATATAATAATTAACTAAAAACATAATTCATATTTTATTTTATTTCATTTTCTTACAATGCTGCATAAAACAAGAATAATGTGAGCATAATTACATACTCATATGACTAATTATCGAAGCAAGCGTATAATAAAATTTTTATCATTTTTCAATTGTATAAGAAGTATATAAATAATATTAATTATGATAAAATTAATAAATTTAAAAAAAAAATAACAATCAATATCCAATAAAATAATAGATCTGTATTTAACTCATAAAAATGTTAAATATATATTTTTTTCCTTTTTCTCCCTATTATTGCAAGAAATATTTAACAACTACGTGAAATATACTATATAGAACGTAATAATAGCTAATATAAAAAATGATAAAGTATAAGCAATAATTATTTTGATTATTTTTATATTTTCTGTATGTGGAATACGATCCTTATTTTGCCTTTGCCTAGAACTTGCCAAATCTGGCATTATTAATAACGGTTCTAATAGTAATAAGCTTGATCTATTTGGATGGTGCTCAGGCAATGCTAATTCATGCTGTTTTGAAGTACATGATTGCAAAAAATTGTTACGATAATTCATCCAATTTTGTAAATCTGTATCATATCCTATGTTTTTTATGGTTCTGAGAATGTTGTCATGATTAACTTCAAAAGTCATGGGTATATATCCCTTACTGGATATTCGTGTATATCTATCATTTATATAACGATGATATAGTTGTGTATTCACTACATCATTGACTAAATTAACAGTACTGTATATAATAATAATCTCTGGATCCAACGTTGTTTTTAAATCAAATATTTCTTTTGGTGGTCCACATAAGTAAAATATTCCTGATTTAGTAGTTTTAGAATAATTATAAAACGGCATACAGTCTTGAATATTATTGTTTTCTGAAAATAATTTATCACGTTTCGTTTCACGCGAAGAATATTTAAAATAATATATATCGTTAAGATGATGTAAAATAACTTCTCTAGCATATAAAGATTTTTTCTTGTATATGTATCGATCACTATATACTGGACTATATTTTGAACTGGCACATTGCTTACATATTCTTTGTCTTGGTAAAAGAAGAGTATTTATTAAAGTCTTTGCCGTTGTAGGACTATATTTTTCATAATAATCTAAAATATCAAATTCAGGCCAGTATTGAGACTCTTTAACTCTCCCAACTTCCTCGTAAACATGATCACTTGGTGATGAAGGTTTTATATCAGTTTTATCTACTATTATTTCCTTATTATCATTGAAATATTTTTTAGAATTATTTGCAAGTATTTCATCTTCACGAATGAATTTTGCAGTCTTATAAGTAACATCTACTTCGCGAGATTTAGACATCTCTGTTGCATCAAAAAAAGTTTCAATAGCCTCCAAATCATTCTTAGAATCAGAATTATAATATCTTTTTCTTATTTTTGATTCGTCATTACTTTCTGTATCATCTTTTATTATTATATTTTTAGATTTCGATGAAATAATTTCATCAACTGCAGGGAAAGTTGTTATAGTGCTGCTTGGCAGTGCGTTAGTTAAATTAACGTGCTGTTTATCATATGCGTGTGTCTCCGTGCATTGTGTTACTATTACCTTTTCAAGAGTACATAATTTTTCGTGATCGGTTTTTTTTCTAATACTACTTCTTTTTTCTAAGTTTAAACATTCTAAGTGTAGTCGGCGGTGGTGAACACACGCAAAATTATATCAATTTATTGAATCTTCATTTTCAGATTGTAATTTTTGTTTGATTTTATCTAAATCATGGAGAACCTGCAAAAATATTATAATTAGATAAAATTTTGTTTTTTTTTTATACGATCAATATGTATAATATGATTAATGTATAAAAAGACCTCTAGTATAGATGAAGCGCTCCATGCTTGTGTTCGACAACTATCTTTGCAATATTCTCCATCTTTATTAGTAAGTTCAGGAAGACCACGCCAATGATTAGTAGATGCCTCGACAAAATGTCGTGAAATAATAATTTCAGTTGATTCAATTGTACGACGCAGTTCATCTACGCCCCCAATTAACGGAGCAAAATATAAACGAGCTCTCAAAAAATAGCCCATTGGCCAAATCCATTCCTAAAAAGCAATATTTTATATATTCTTATCTCTTACAAGTATAATATAAAAGATTTGATTAAATAATGTCAGTTAACTTACTGGTCCTTGATGATAATTCCATCCATGTGCAAGTTTAGTATCATTAGAATCATTTGAATTATCGTAATAACCATTATATGCCCAGTCTGCAGGATCTAATGTTTTCATTCCTAATGGTCCTAATAAAATATCTTCTGCTTTCTTCAATGCTGTCCATGCATGATGTGGATTAAACAATTCTGGAGCCTTTAAGATAATGAATTTATTGATATAACATGTATTATAAAAATCACAATTTTTTTTGCCTGATTTAGGTAAAACAATACTTACAACTACCATAGCAATTGGAAAATTAGGACGTAATTGATAATCTGCCCATTCTTGCGTAGCCCCATGACTATCCTTAAATATGCCACGGCGGTGAATTAATTCAGGTTTTAATTCACCTTCTGTGGGCACCTCGTTTATATAAAAATATTGTTCAAAATTGGCTGATATTTTATCTGCCCATTGTTTATAACTCCAGGTTATTACAGTTCCTATTATATATTATAAATAAAATATTATGTAAGGTATTATATTTTAATATATATATATTATCTACTTAATATCTTATGTCTTTTTAAAACTACACATTTAATCTTACCGTCACGATTTTTCCTTTGAACACTGCCATAAGGGAACAAATTCTGTTTATATAATTCAGCTAGAAAACTCAAAATACTTTTACTAAGACCAATTATTTCTATAGCGGAGCCATCTCTCGGTGTAGCAGGTTTTCCTTTGTTACCAGCTTTTTCAGACGATCCCATTTTATCCATCCATGTTCCACAATTAGCATCATTACCTCCAAAAACAAAACCTGTTTCTGGATGCACACCAATTTGATTATTAAATCCTCTATCAGTCATATGTTCATCAATTTGCTTTCCAGCATTTCTTTCTCTGAAGCAAAGTCCTTGAAAATGTATCATGAGTGCTTCTTGTATAAGATCATATAAAGGTTGATCCTAAAATATATACGTACATATATTTAAGTTATATTTTGCTAATCATATTGTATTAACGGCTTATTTAATAATATATAAAAGCTATGTATTAAAATAAAAACATACAACTTGTCCTGCAGGCAATGGAGGAGAATCATCGCTGGGAAAGAGTCTTGAAACTTTATCTGATAGGATCTTTAAACCGTTAGGAACTTCTTGAATATAGCATTGAATAGTATACAACCACCACCACAAGGCATCGCGACAATTATACCTTATAAACAATAGAAACATTACATCTATATAGAAATTAGATTAATATATTCAAATATATGATTATATTTATTTATTTTACCTTGCATTTTTTCCTTTATCTAAAAGATTTGGTATTAAACCATGTCGTAAAGTACCAGCAAATCCTAGAATTATGAATCTTGCTTCTTGGTGTCTACCCGTTAAAAGGAGTAAACCTCTTAAAGCAATAAATGTATCTCTACCCCAATTTCTCATGTATCCTACTACAAAGTGTGGTAGACCTGCTGATAATGTTAAGCATATTTGTTCTGTTTCTCCGTTATATTGTACGACTTTTGGCTTAAGCGGATCTAAATATGGTGATAAATCTGGCAATTGAGCTGATTTTACTACACCTCCCATTTGTATTGAGACTAAAGATAGTATTTTAATAAAAGTAGAACCGTTCTTCACAAAACTGTAATTATAATAGTAATTATTTTGTGAAGAATAATATTATTTTAATAAATGTTAATTTAATATGATGGCACAAACATTAATACCTTGACATTAAAGCATAACATTGTTCAAGCAAAGTCATATAAACATTAGTAACAATCACATCAAAGTAGCTTGGTACTAAATAACGTGGAATTAATTTAAATGGTTCAACTACTTCCTCCAACCAATCTCCAAGAACTTTAGTACCATTATCTTCCTTAAGTCGTTGCCAAATATAATCTATTTATAATATAACGTAAAATATAAATAATAATTTTTATTTATGAAAATCTAAATTGTTTGTTTGATATCAGTATTATGACAATTTAAAATATGTTACTATTCTTACCTATTAACCAATTTCCCTGTCTTAAATTAGCACATAAAGGATGGCCAAGATCATTATTTGGCCGAATGTCTGCTAACACAGACATAACACCTAATGAAAACGCAGATAAATATAAATATAAATTTATTATAATTTTTTTTCACGTAAAAAATGGTAATTTATTATATATTAAACTACCTTGAAATCCTGCATATACTAAAGGTCCATAACCAGGTATATCATATACTCCAAATTTATTTGAAGTTTCATCGCGTTCTTCTTGATCACATCTATAAAGAGCCTTATTCAAATCTACAAGATCCATACGAGATACAATAACTCGTAACTCTGAGCTTTTGTTTGATGTAATTAAAGAAATAGTGTTCTGAAGTTTGGCTAAAGCAGGTTTTATATTAGCATGAAGAGATACCCTACAATAATATTATAATTATAAAATATAAATATATATCGATACGTATATAATAAAATAAATTTTACAATTTTCTCTTTTTACCGAATAGCGATGACAGAACCAGGTTTAAAATTAATAAAGTTAAGCTGTGTTATTTTAGGATCTCCTGAATCAACTTTCTCTAACATAGTTGAATCACAAATTTGAATATGCTCTTTTAAATCAATAACATACTCGCACATTCCATTTATGATATTTTCATCTTTTACAAAGTTTTGTGAATAAAGAAACGGTGATGTACCATTTCTAGAACAAATATTGTTTATATGTTATATTTAATAATAATATAATTTAATTTAAAGTCTTACTTTATTCCTTTGTGTGATAATGAAGCTTCCAAAATGATTTCTTCTACAACACCTTCCACTCTTAATGGTTTTATATATCTTCTCAAATCATTAGCATTAGGATCAGGATGTTTAAATGCTGTAAAAGCAACTAAAACAACACTGTCATGAGTTGAGGGTGAGTGTCTTGTTACTGCGACTACATCAGAATCCATTTGATCAACAAATACCTATAAGGTAGTATAAATTAGTAAAAAATAATGATTTGATATTATGAAATTTTATGTAAGTGCACTCACTTGGTAAAATTTTTCTTTGCCAAGAAAATAATGTAGGTCATTCAATGCCCTTTTAGCTACAATTATACCGTTTTCGTAATTTACAAATTTAATACCATCTACCAAATTATCATCATCAGTCCATGATGCATATTGTCTTGTTTCATCAACAACATGAATCTACAATTTTAAAATTTATTCAATCATATTTAAATCTTGTTTCTAATACCCATTAATTTAATTTATTAAAATAAATATAAAAAAAAAAGACTTACATGATGTGGTACTAATTCATCATATCCTCGACTGCTTCCACTACCACAACATGCCATTGATACAAGTCCAGCACTTGGAAGTAAATCAAAAACACTACGTTTTTCAATTGGACTAGGATTATCATGAGTTTGATCCAAAAAAAGTGCATGAGCTATAGATGGTACTAAAGGTCGTTTTCGCGATGGCAAGAAAGCTCCAACGGGTTCTCCTCCATATCGATAAACTAATCGTCCTTCCTCGTGACTATCCCACGCAGACATAGCCTCTATATTATATATGTGTGTATAATTCAAACTTATAAAAAGTATAAGGTAAAGATATAATTAGAAGTTCGTTTTTTAATTTAATATTATCGTACCTCTGATTAAAGATGTAATACCAAGACGATTAACAAAAATGTTATCTTTTTGATCAGAATTTGTAAATAGTTCCGCAACTACATACAAATCAGGACGAATTTGGCGAGCAGCGTCTAACATGTACTACGCAAAAATGTAATGTTTTATAGTCAATAAATTTGGATTCAGTTTTTCATCGAGAAATTATAGGTAAAAAAAAAAAAAGAAAATATTAATATACCTCAGCAACAGGAATAGGTGTAGAATGGCAATTATCAAGACGTATACCATCAAAAATCTTGGCTGTCTGTTCAACATATTTTGTCATATGATCCCACAGAAAAGGACTATCTTCTGGTTTTTCACCATATCTGGAATAATAATTGAGATTTATAGAAACATATTAACAAATGAAACCATTGATAATGTAACGTATTTCATTACCTTAATTTCACACTATCACCCCATGCAATAAGTTCTCTTCGAATATAAACATTAGAATCAGGATCAGCAAAATTTTTTAAAGGATCACCATTCATAACCCATCCATTATGAACCATCAGATAACAACCAGCTTCTGAAAACATTGTTGCTTCTCTCTCAACTAATGATTTAGGTGCTCCATAATCAGTAAAATATCTATAAAATAAAATTTATTAAAACACTTATTATACAGTGTTTCATTTCATTTATATTTATTTTATTATTGTTTTTTTTTTTTACCGAGGTACAAGCGGATTTCTTTCACTGATTTCTTTAAGCCTGGGTCCATCTGCTTGCACTCGAAAATATCGTATGCCTGAAACTGTATTTTCAACAGCCGCATTCAAATGATTTTGAACTTCATTTATAATTGAATCATTAAGTTCTTGTAATTTTTTTCTAAGATCTTCTGCACAACGTTTCAGACGAGTTTCCTCATCAAAACAATCAGCCCTGCGTAATATAGAACAACAAATTTATTTTTTGAATTAAATAATATTAGCTTAAATATTATTAAAAATATATTATAAAATATAATTATTACCTGTATGTATTATATTTTCGAAGAGCAAGTGGCATGTCTATAGTTGCTTTCAATCTACGATATTTGGGGTCTCTTATTATTGAAACGTCCTCTATTGGTAATTCATTAACATCTTGAGGGATTTGAGTTCGTGCTAAATTTAAAAATTCTGCTATTGTCTCATTAATATCCAATATATACAATTCATGAACTTTAATAAGTGGTAAGAAATATGTATGCAGAGCATGACGAATAGACTGAAAATTAAAGAAGTAAATAAAGTTTCTCCTTTAGATTTTATTAAAATTTGTTAAAGTTATTTTATCATTAATAATTATATTAACAATTTTAATATTGATGAATATATGCAACTTACATTTAAATGATCCTCAGTTTCAACTACACTAGGGATACCTTTAAATTCCCATTCTCCAGAAGCAACCTGAATTGTTAATTCAAATAAAGCAGCGTCTAAAATATATGCAGGACGTAAATGAGGACTGTTGAGACAATTGTATGTGCATTCTGGATGAGAGACTAAGAAAGGACTTTCATTTGCAGTATGATTTAAAACAATATCACATATGCTTAACATCTATAATATAGAATAATAATTAGTTAAAGTGATACATAGAGAAATATAGTTCTATGTTCTCCTTCTGGATTATAAATATTACTTACTTTCCATTCATTACGAATTTTATTTATAAATTCATCAACATCGTCGAAAGTAATTGCTTTATCTCCGTCATTAAAGAGAGGATTCAATTTTAATTGGTCACTTAAACTGTAGGACGATTTAGAAAATCCTAATTCCTGCAACATAAATATTTTTACGGATATTATATAACAAATATAAAATTTAATAAAAGATATTAATATATTACCTGAATAGGAGTAAAATGTATAACATTGTAACCAGAATTACGTGCTACCAGTAATTTATTTTCCCAAGTGGAAAAAGGTCCTAAACTTTTTGCTAGCACGGTTTGACATTGAATACAGTCTAATGGTAATAATTCTCCGCGTTCCCCAACTTTTAATTCAGGATCCACCATCAAATATCCAGAAGCAATGGCTTTTATTTTTGATTCGGAACTATAAACAGTTTCATATTAAATTAAAGTTATGAAATATGGTCATTCGTATAGATAAAGTCTTACCCAGAATCCATGACGTAATAATGAAAGGAACCGGGTAAAGTTAAAAGTAAATTAGCAGAATCATTTATCCAAGGTAATTGATAATATGTGTGCCTTTCAAATTTCTGATCATTTGATAATGGATGATTAGTAAAAACATCAAGCGTCTTTCCAAGAAGGGAAGCTCCAAGCTTAAATTCAACTTTCCATCCTAAATAAAAATTGATCGGTTTCAATTACGATATAAAAAATAATAATATTATTTAATAATTATATTAAATATATACCTTTTTTAAGTTTATATAAAATTCCATCAAGATGTTCTCCTTTATTTAGAGTCAAGACTCTTACTTGCTGAGAGTCCTGGCTCTCCGTAGATGGACCACGCTCAATCATATTGTTACTTATTGCCTAAAAATAGTAATAAATTTCATTTAAAATAACTAAAATTATTTGTTAAGTAAGTAAATGATTATTTGATGTAACAAAGTTTCACTAATAGCAGATTTCCATGTTTTTCTTTTTGCACACATTATTACACTATTTTACATTATAACACCGCACGAATATTGACTGCTACACAAATTTACTTCTGTCGAATGTAATATTTTATTTAATTTTAAAAAGTATAATATTAAAATATAAATTAAGGAACACAATATTAAAAATATTTTATATATGTATATATAAATAATGTAAAAAATTCAGTGTTTCCATAAAGTGTATTTAAAAATAAAATATTTATCTGGAGGATTAGTACTTACAAGGTAAACGAAGTAAATAGACAAGCATTTGGCTAACATGAGCCTTAATATAAGTTATTGGCACAAAGAAGTTACATAGCGTGCAAAACGCATGGTATTACATTACACGGTTCTGCTGCGTGAACATACATAAAGCTTGAAGCTATTCTTACTCTACGTACTTGGATTACAACTCTATGATCTAGTGGATGGATGAGGAGAAATACTTCCTGCCATAAGATTTGTTAGTTTTTCAAAGTAATAATTATGCTTAGAAAGAGATTGCTGTTATTAAAATCGTAACAATAATTCTCTATGCCAAATATAAAAGGATTTCATAAATATTTATGACATTTGTATGTACACACATTATATCAAATTAATCAAAACTTACACAAGACCAAAGAAACTTCAAACAGTGGCATTTATATAGACGTTGTAAAAATTTCTTAAATCTCTGTATTGCTTTTCCAAAAAAATGCTTTATTCTAAGCATCGAATCCATTGTTAAAAAGTAATTTGAGTTATTTAAGTTAGAATTATAGCTTTATATAAAATCTGTATACAAATGAGTCTTTATTAACCAGCTGCAATGTTGTTTTTTTACTATGCTTTAGAACAGTAGAAGATGACACATAGTATTACCTATAACAAATACGTTGTAGTAATCATCTATAATATAATATATTCGTATACGGAATATCTGTAAATCTAATAAAAAATGCAAATTTACAACATTAAAAAAAATACATAACAAAACTGATCAATTGTAAACATTTTATTCACATGTTTACTTCTTATATAAATAAAGATAAGAAACAATAATAAGTAAATTAATAAATATAATACTGATAAACATTGTTAATAAATTATAATTTATATATATATATATATATATTATAACAATGTTTATGTGGTAACAAATAATTAGATTATTAAAATGAAAAAATGTATTTAAATATTGCATATATTATATATAAATGAATAATTTATTCTTTATATAAAATTTATTTTTGTATCTTTTTATATTAATATGGCGTGTGATTCGCTATCATTTTACAATACCATGAAATGATTTGAATAATAGTGTAAATATTATTTGTAATAATTAATTCTTACCATACCGGACACGAATCAACCGATTAACATTAATTGTTTACTTTACTTTTGAAATATAAAAATTATTTTGAAAAAGATAAATAAAATATTATTTATTTTTACTATTAATTTAAATCTAATTGTTACAAAATCACTTATTATGTGTTGGAGAAGAATATAACAGAGAGTAACAGCAACAAGTGATTAGAGTTCTATACTTAATAAACATATACATATGTACCATTTTTAAATGCATATAGATATATATGTATATATATATAAATATATATATACTCACACATATATTTGAATTAGTATTTTTATGACTTAAAAAGATAATTTTATTTAAGTGATACGATTTTCATATCAGCTAAGAATACCACTAAAAGCCAATTCAAACGAGACAAACAACCAAACTGGCACAAGGTCGATCATGAAATTCAACGTCATTTAAAAATATAGAGAAAAAAAAACATAAATAAACAAGCATAATATAATGTTAATTTATTTAACTTGTAACTAACGAATAATACACACCATTCACCTGATCATTAATTATTTACTCCTCAATGCAAAAGACTTAAATTGACCTCTACTTTACTAAACAGATTCTTGAAGGTCATCAAATAGAAACGTGGTTCATCTTAAAAATACAGTTCTAGCAGACGACAGAAGGACTTTATACAAAAAATTCGGCTTTTTTCATTGGTTATTATGTCGCGGCAAATCACGTGATCAAATTTAAAATTTGTATTATCGTGTTATTTTATATTTTAATATTTACGTACGATCAAACGTAATTTTAATGAAAAATACTTATTTACCCATTAAAAATATGTTAAACATTTAATATACATTAATGTATTCGTAACATGCAAGAATTCAAATGTATTTAAAAAAATGTACATACAATATTAATTATAAGATAAATTTTTATAATATCGATATTAAGATTAATATCAAAATAGATGTTTGACAACTTCAAAGAAATGTCACAATGTGGCGGTAATTTTTAATTTAATTTTTGTTGTCAAGGAGAATTTGTGAATGAGAACAATTAATCGAAAGATATTACATGGAAATTGTACATTTTCATATATTATTTGCTGTTTATTTTATTTTCATAACGTTCATTGCAGAATATTATGCTCAAACTGAACTATATGAGGATAATTATAACCTGGATACAGAATTTGAATATTCACAATTAAGCAGTACTACTGAATGTGAAAAAGAAGAAGAAGAAATTAGTCGTTCTTCTACAACAAAAATAATTACATATACAAGTATAAAATGATATTTAATCTATATTAATAAAATTATATTATTCGATAACCTAAAATATATTTATTACGAATTATAGCATCAGATCTAAAAATTTATTGCGACGAAGATCAGATATTATTTTATCTTGCTAAATTACAAGTTATTAATCCAGAAGGTATATTATTAATAGCTGCATACAAGGACATTGAACATCTTTGTAGGTTTGTAGGTACATGTGATCTTAGTGAAATTAGAGAAATTTTGAAAAAATAGAGAATGATAGATAATCCATTTATCTTTATTAAAAAGGAAAATAGTTGAAAGTCTTGAATCAATCGATAATTTAATGCAAACCTGTATACCTTTGCCAGAAGATCATTTATATATGCAACTTATAGGAGGATTAAGAATACTCAGCGATAAACTTTGTGTATATGCAAATTATCAATCTGGTAAGTTATCTATAAAGTATATTAATAAATACAAAGTATATTGATTTTATTGATTTATTATAAGAATAATAAATAAATTTAAATATAAAATAGTATTTAGAAAATATATGAAATGTTATCAAGAACTCCATGATGAATATTTGGATTGTGTAGGACCAACAGATTGGACAGAAAATATGGAAATTCATGAATTGTGCGAGTATGTGCATAAATAATTAATATAATATAATAATCATTTAAGCATAATAATCATTTTTTTTCTTAGTCAATTCAAAGCTATATCTGATTGTTACTATACATTAACTGCTGTGTTGTGTGGTATCGAAGCAGCAAAAATTCTCAAGGAACTTGTTGTGCAAGTTATAACTGCTGTTATTTGGGTAAGAATATATTTAAATTTTAAATGTGGATATATAATTATTTTTTAAAGAAGGTTTGTATTTTCAATAAATTATTAAATTTATTTTTCTCAGACTGATTGTCCTAATGTACACATAGATCCAGTTGTCTTAGATCCTATGCCAGAAATAATGAATTCCAAGTCATCTTATAATACCTCTATCAATTTTATTATTGTAATAATACTTATAAAAATATATTATCAATTACGATATTATTTTTGATATAATTAAAAAACCTACGAAGTTTTTAATTATTAATCTGAGGAAAAAGAAATCCATTATTTTTACATTTGTTTCAAGCTTAAAATAATAGATTTCTTCCCCCCCCCCCTCCCAATCTAATATAGACTAATTTTATATACTATTCCAAAAAAAAGAAAAAAGAAATCAAAGTATAAAGGAGATTTTATTTATATTTTCTTTTTTTTATGTTATTTTTTTATTAACTTACTTTAATAATTGTTAAGATAAAAAGAAAATAAAGGTAAAAATTGATGATTAACCCCGAATCAGAAGTATATTTAACGTTATTAATTATATATATATATAATAATCATTACTTAAATAGAAAAATAAATAATTTACGAAGAAAAAATTTAAAAAGGAAATAACTATAACTATGATGACAACATAACTACGTTGTTAAGAATGACGTTCTACATTTATATTTTTATTTTTTTTTACATAAAATTTTCGTGAAAGATTTAAGAACATAGAATAGGTCAAAATGGATAAACGAAAATAAGATTTAAATTCCTTGTAGAGTATTTTACGTTGCAAAAGTAAATAACTAAATTAGCATATGTCCGATCGGTACACAATAGGCAGGTGATTCGACATAAAGCGATTAATTGCAAAATTCTGCGACATTTCTCGTTTCTCGATGTCATTCGCTTTCTCTCATACACTATTTCAAAATGGCAGCAGTAACGAACGAGCTGAGTGAGTAGTCTCGAAAAAAATAACTTTTTGTTCGGTGTATATGGAATTAATTTGATTTAGTTCCTTATCATTTAGGAAGTCATACATTGATTTATTCAATTGGACAACTATAATAAACGAAATTAGTATTTTAAAGTATTTTTTAACGTGAAAAAGAAAGTCAATTGTCATGCCGCCCTGTAAAACGGCAACTTCAAACCTATCATTTTCCGTGAAGGTTCAGTTCAATAGTTTCTCAATTCACATCTCTCCCTCTCCTTACTCCTGTCAGCTGCTACATCTTCATTCCAGCACGTGCTTACTCGACTGTCAAACAAATAAACTTATAAATACAGAGTGTTTTAATCTAGGCTTTTATTTATTATTTTCACATTTCAATATCCTGACGAACTTATAATTAATAAGTTTGAGAATTTATAATTAAATTAAATATTTTCTTTTTTGTATATTATTGATTTTATACATGGTAATTTTATTTTATTTGTTATATATATATCAAATTATTTTATTTTGAAGCTCGATAAAAGTGAATTTTTAAATTTATTTAAAATATGTATATATGCATATACAATTATTTGTATAAATTATTAAATGGATTATGTCAACTTGTCTTAACGCGTCAATTGTCTTTTCAAAAAGTTTAACAAAATATTTAATTTATATACTTATCAAACAAATAATTTCTGTATAATTAATTTATTTATTAATATTGTTTTATTACAGTTTTGCTTGAAAGAGTTTTCCTTAGGCTGGGGTCAGCTGATACAGATGAACAATTACAAGCATCTGTTTGTAAATTTTTACCACCCGTATTACTCAAGTTGTCCAGTG
The DNA here is from genome assembly GCA_023678845.1 of Mischocyttarus mexicanus. NCBI lineage: Eukaryota > Metazoa > Arthropoda > Insecta > Hymenoptera > Vespidae > Mischocyttarus > Mischocyttarus mexicanus. The sequence goes on along the minus strand of JACGTP010000011.1, from coordinate 1,610,365 downwards.
CACAGGAAGGTGTTAGAAAAAAAGTGATGGAACTATTAATTCATATTAATCGAAGGGTAAAAACTAGACCTCAAGTGCAGTTACCAGTTAAAGCATTATTGTTGCAGTATCAGGATCCAGCTGCTAGTTCATTTGTAATTGTATGTTACTTTTTTATTTGTATTTATTCTTTAATAACAAAGTAAAATAGTTTAATATAATATTACGAGTACTACAATATTTTTTTCAGAATTTTACAATAATATATATAAAATTAGGATATCCACGTATGGAAATGAAAAAACAAGCAGAATTAATTCCCAGTGTATTAAATGCTATTGATGGAAAGCCTTTATCTCATCAAGATAGGTTTGTAAATATTTAATTATCAATTGATATGATAGATGAAATAAATGTACATTGTGTTTCATTATATATGTATAATTTTTTTTTAGTTTAATGCTAATAATAATGCCAGCCTTGGGACATATTAGTATTCCTGCTGACCCTGATAAGAGAGTATCTTTACTTGGTTTACAAGATAAGCCTTATGTATCAAAACAATTAATCAACTTTATGCTTGATGTACTATTGCTACCTTATGGGTAAGCAAGATATTATTGTACACTGATCAATTTAATCATAATATATTTTTTATTATACAAACAACTTTGGTATAATATTAGATCGGTAGGACAAAGTGATAATCAGCAATTGAATCAAACTGTTGATTGGCCTCAATTTCCTGTTCCACCTGGATTAAGTGAATATGCATTCAAGAGAGTTATTGGCGAACATCCACCTACAGCAGAACAGCTGGAACAAACCAAATTGGGAATTGTTAAATTCATTTCTAGTGGATTTTTTCCTGATTCAGATATTTTTATACATTTGGTTGTTGCAGCAGCAGACACTAGATTTAGCGTTGCTAATATGGCAGATTTAGAATTGAAAAAAATTGTGAGGTATTTATACAAATTTAAATATAATTATCTGTTTTTCATTTTATATTTGTTTCAGTATTTGGATATGTATGTTACAGTTCTTTAGATTGGTCATCGATGCAGATAGCTGCACCACTTTATACATTATTCCTAGGTACTGATGGTTTAGCAACGCAGAAGGAAATTAAACCTGAAATGAAACGATTACCTGCCAGTACTCGCATTCGACTAAAAGTATTACATTATCTTTGTCGATTAACTAAGTCCGGTTTTATTATACCTTCATGCATCCAGGTATATTATAAGTAGTTGTATTTTTAATACACAATTTGTGAAATCTTGTAATATTAATATAATATGATATTTATATTAAATTACAGGTTATATTTGATTCTTTGTACGGAAAAAATACGAATTCTAAATTGAAATCATTAGCACTGCGCTTTACATCTAATATTGTTCAACAGTAAGTTTATTATTTTAATTTGAAAATGTAATTTATTTATTTAACTATGGAATATATATAGTAGTTATGTTTATTTGTTTTTCAAGATGTAGTCTTACACCATTAGTTCGCGTAGCAGGAGTAATATTAAATGGTATGATAAAATTAATCTCTGAAGGTGAAGAAATTCATAAACCTATGGCATATACAGTTATCGGACAATTAGGTCAAAGAATACCTTCTTTGATCAATAAAGATTTGAGTTTGTTACAAAATCTTTTTGATACCTTGACATCGGTGAGCATTGATTAAATGCCTTCTTTTTACCAGATTTTAAAAATATTTTTAAATTTTTAAAACTTTATTCATTATAATATATTTTTTTTTCAAATTTAAGACTGACGGAGATTTACGAAGAACTGTGCGAGATGCGTTAATATCCGTAACATCTGCATTTGTTCTTAATAAAGAAGATAAAAGTAGTATAGCTTTAATGAATGCTTTATTGTCATCTCATATAGAATCACCAGAATCAAGTGTAAGGTATGTACACATATGCGACTATTGTTATTGATATTATATAATCAATAGACAAATAATTTATTATTATTTATATATAGATTTGTGGCTATGCATTATGCCGCGACTGTTTTTCCTTCTGATGATGCTCCATCGCGATATCTACTACTTTTGTTATGTGGTGATAACAAACAAGAAATAAGCACAGAAGCTGTAAAAGCTTTATATAGCGGTTTAAATAAAACCGATGCTGATAGTCATGATAAAAAGGATATCAAACAAATAATTCTACCAGATTTCTCAGACCTTGTAGCTTATATACATTCAAAAATGCAAATACGAATGTCTATGCCAAACGCCGGAAAAATAAATATAGGAAGTAAAACACTTCCATTTAATATTGCTACTTTTTCAGAGGTAAGTCTTTTTTATATTCGAATTGTGATATAATAACAAAGTATTATTACTTTCACATATATATATTTTTACAGATAATTAATTACCTACGTGTTTGTCTCGCAAAAAGTGCTAATATACCGAAATATAATGAGCCATTGCAGCATCCATGCGAATACACTCCATTGATTGGGCGTTATTTAAAAAATTTGTACGAAACTCAACCAGGAGCATTAAATTATTATCTTGATATGATTTTACTCCTCACTCATGCTTCTGCAGGTACTGTTTCAAAGAGTAATATTTGAAAAAATTAATATACATATATATATTTTTTATCTATATTTTCTGCAGATTCAACCTCTTTGCAAGCATTGTTAGAAATTGTTGGTTGTATCCCAAATTATATGAGAGAAATTTATGAAAAAGAATTACCATGGCTTCGTACCTTACTTACATCTACAAAACCGGATGTGAGATATTTGGTTGCTAAAGTCTACGGTGTTATAACTTCTAATTTCTCTTCTATTGATTTCGAAAAACATATCTCGGAGATTATAGATATGACTAAGAAAAAACATGTAGAATCGCAGCATGGTTCATTACTGGCTTTAACTTTCATGGTGGAGAAGAATTTAATAATTAAACGAAACGAAAATAGAGACGAATTGTTGAACTGGGAGATGTATATTCATGTTGTTAAAATTATATGTACGTTTGTGTATATATGGAAAATGAGTTGTTAACAAATTATTTTTTAATAAATTGTATATTTATATATTTAGGTACATTTCTCCATGAAAGTACAACATTACTTATGGATGCTGCAGTTGAGGCTATTGGTATTGTAGGAAAAACGTTTCCTTTACCATTACCTGCGGAAGGAAATGATGACTTAAATAAAAAAGCAATTACGGAAACACTCTTTTCTATAGTAACTGATGTAAAAATAAAGACTAAGGTTTGTTTTATTATTTTAGGAAAATATAGATATTTTTATTGCTTTGCTATATTTACAAAAATAATTCTCTTTCAGGTGAAGGAAAAAGCAGTAATTTCTTTAGGATACATATGCGTTGCAGAGGATTTTCCACACACTACATATATAATAGACAAAATAATTACAATGGCTAAAGAAGTGAGTATTTTTTTCTATTTTTATAATACTCCTTTTAAAAATATGTTATTTATATTACATAATAATATTTTCGTTCATAGACAAAGGATATAGAAATTCATTTAATTATGGGCGAAGCTTTGGTATGTTGCGTTCAAGGACAGGCATCTCCAGAAGGAAGAGATGCATGGACCATTCTTCCTAGTGAATATACAATTTCATTTACTAACAAGAGTATCGAACTTTTGGTATATGTACTAGATGAATTATTAAAATTGTATAAGATACCACATCCTAATTCTAGACAGGTATAAAGTATTATTTTAATATAGTATTTTATTTATTTTTATTTGATTACTAATGTTGAAATATAATTTTTTTATAGGCAACATGCATATGGTTGCTAGCACTATTAAAGCATAACATACAGCAAGATTGTATTAAACAAAAATTATCAGCAATTCATCATGCATTTATAGAATTTCTTTCTGAGGACAGCGGTAAATATGCAATATTTAAAAAAATATATCAATATGAATAAATAGTATATGCTGAAAATTTAAATAATATAAATATACTTTTGTTTATGAATAGATATAATACAAGATTTAGCAGCAAAAGGACTTGGTCTAGTACATGCTAATAGCACACAAGAAGAACGTAATTCTTTAGTAACATCTATATTAGATCAGTTTATGCAAGGTCGTAGAACTGTACAACAAGTTACAAGTGATACAAAATTGTTTGAAGAAGGCCAGTTAGGAAAAAGTCCTAGTGGGTAAGATGAGTTTATTAACGACAAGTTGGTGCTTAAGTAATATTTTAATAACATACTTTTACAATTTCTACGAATAATAATCATTTATTTTTCTTAGTGGTAATATATCAACATATAGAGAAATTTGCTCTCTTGCAACAGAGTTACAGAATCCAGAATTGGTTTATTATTTTATGAGATTAGCTAATCATAATGCAGTTTGGACATCTAAGAAAGGTGCTGCATTTGGATTTGCAGCCATAGCTAGTGTAGCAAGCGAAGAATTAAATAAATATTTACCAAGTATTATACCTAAATTATATAGATATCAGTTTGATCCTACTCCAAAACTTCAACAAAGTATGAGTAGTATATGGCGTGAAATTGTTCCTTCTACAATTAAAGCAGTGAGTAAAAAATTTCTTTTATTTTTAGTATTGGTTATAAACACCTGTATGAAATGCGTATTTTCACGTTACTTTTTAGCTTGAACAATATCATAAAGAAATATTGGACGATATTAGAAATAATTTGACGAATAATGAATGGCGTGTACGTATAAGTTGTTGCAATGCTTTATCCGATTTGTTGAGAGCAAATGTTAATATAAATTTAGAATTGTATGCTCCTGAATTATGGATAAAATTGTTTCGTGTGATGGATGATATTCATGAAGGTACAAGGCTAGCTGCTACAAACACGACTAAAGTACTTAGCAAAGTAAGTAACAAATAGTTTTAATATAATACATTTTCGTATATAATATATAAGTTATTTTCTTTTTTTTTAATAGGTTTGTATACGACATTGCGAGTCTTCATATGGTAAAGCAGGTGAAAATTTATTACAAGCCATTTTACCACCATTACTTGATATTGGTATACTCCATACAGTAGATACTGTAAGAGCAGTATCATTACAAACAGTATCTCAGCTTGTAACATCAGCTGGAAATTTGCTTAAACCTGCTCTAGTCAACTTAATACCTGCTCTTTTAAGTGCAATTGGAGAATCAGAGAATCCTAATTTGTCATATTTAAGTAATGCATATGGTACAACATCTGAAGCACAAGATGCTATTGATGCATTAAGAACTTCTGTTGCGAAGGGTCATCATGGAACGGAAACAATATCTAAAGTAAATTTTTGTTTCAATATATAATTAATACTTGTCTCGTATAATTAAGATATAGTTATTATAATTAGTTTATTTTTTATAGTGTATACAATATATTGACGAACCTATTTTGAAAGACTTAATGCCGAAAGTAATAGAATTAATAAAATGCAGCGTTGGTTTTGGAACAAAGATTGCTTGCTTACATTTTTTTGATTCTTCTTAGTACTTCGTTAAAACAAGAGATAACACCATATGCTGGTTAGCATAAATGCAATATAATAATTATTATTTTTGATTTGTACATTAAATATTTTTATTATAAAATTATATGTTCCACAGGTAAGCTTTTATCTGTTTTGGTACATGGTTTATCTGATCGTAATGCAGCAGTTAGAAGGAATAATGCTATTGCTATTGGTCATGTGGTTGGGTCAGCGAAGAAATCTAGTCTTCAAAAATTATTTAATACCTTAAATACTTGGTATATGGAAAATGAAGGTATGAAAGAACAGACAAGAATAATTTTTGAAATAAAAACAGAATGAAATTAAACATGTTTTAACAAGTAGGAATTATTTTTTAGATGATTCTATTAGATCAGGAATCGGGCAATCTTTGCAATCCATAAATAATCATAATCAAGAGTTATTAAGAAATTATTTCAATATTACTATACCTCTTATATTTTTTGCTATGCATGCTGAGAAAACTCAAGGTTTGGATATGTAAAATAATATAATCATATTGACTATCCATTTATGTATTGCTTTTTACTCTAATTAATTTATTTTTAGTAAATGAAAATACAGTTGCATTATGGACTGAATTATGGAATGATGTAACACCAGGAACAGAAACAGGAATTAGGCAAAATTTAAATGTAATAACCACCACCCTCAGTGAAGCTTTAGAATCAGCGTCATGGAATACTAAAGTACAAGCAGCGAATGCAATTAATACAGTAGCATCAAAGTTAGGTAGTGGTGTTGATGTAGATGCAAGAAATACTTTATTAAAAGTATTGACAGATGGATTACGGGGACGGACGTGGAATGGCAAAGAAAAACTTCTAAGTGCTCTTGCTACATTAGCAAGTAATAGCAAGTAAGATCGTGTATACTATTTATGTTAAAAGATATATATATATATATATGCTATTAATATTGTTTTTAATTATTAATTTTAACTTTAGAGAAGCTTTAAAGGAAGATGAAAAATTGAAAGAAATCATAATAGAAACATTATATAGAGAAAGTAAAAAGGAAGCAATAGAGTATCGTCAACATGCTTTACAAGGTTTTTGTACGGTATTACATGAGTTAGATATCGATAAATTTAGAGAAGTTTATAATATTGCTCAAGAAATTTTAACAAAGGTTAGTATTAATAGGTAATAAGTTATGTAATGTAATTATTAAATCTAAAACATTATTCAAAACCCATAGTTATCAAATAAAAACACTGACGATGATGATGGTGATAATTCCATTGCTGAAAGTTCTAAAAGGAAAGAAGATAATATTAAGTTACAGGAAGTAGTATATGAAGTGCTTGGAAAAGCATGGCCATCTTCTAAAACAACGCAGGGTAAAATAATTTTATATTTAGTTTAAAAAATATCAATTTTATGTTTGTATTGTATAAATACGTAGATATTTATTTGTACAATTATATTTTTCAGACGAATTTTGTATAGAATTTGTACACCACTGTCAGCAAGTATTACCTAATACAACGAGATCTGTACAAGTTGCTATATTGACATCATTAAATCATTTTGTGGACAAGCTTGTTCTTTTTACAATAGATGATACTAATATGACGACGAGCGATAAAGAAAAATTAAATTCATTATGTGATATGCTTTGCAATATATTATCACATTGTATAAGTAAGTAAATTAGAATAATTTCATTTAATCATTTTATAGACTGCTAGATTCTTATATATATATATATATTTTTTTTTTCTTTTTATTACTTTAGGTACTCCGAGATATACCAGAATAAGAAAGGAAGGATTAAATATAGTTATATCACTTTCGAAAAAATTAAATGAGACAAAAAATATTGAAAATCTTGACAAAATTAAATTAGTTGTCAAACGATTAATGCCAGATTTAACAAAAGATAATCAACCCGAAATTCGAACAAGAGTTATAGATATTAAAGAAATGCTGAAAATGTAAACACTATGTTGTTTGATTTCTGTACTATTCTAGAAACAAAGTATATATCAGTAAACTTATATTTCCAGTACCACACATTTCTGAATAATGGTAACATACACAAGTTGAATATGTAATATATATATATGTTTGCTGTTATTAATATATTTTATTTTATTTCATATTTATTTCATAATTCAAAATATATAAATATTAATATTTGAAAATTCTTACATTTCAGTGTTGGGTTCAGGAATAAAGGTGTTACTGGACATATAATCTCATCTTTACAAAATTACATGATGATTCTTCTATATGAATGGGAGTTTATGTATTCAAAATATGCAGTTTATCAACTATAACAAATCTTATAATTAGGATGTACTAACATCAAAACATCAATTATTTAGACTATTGAATTGGATTACTTTATGACATATTATTGAAATATAGTATATCTTATAAAATGGGTATATTATATTTATAATAGAAATCAGTTTTATTTTTTAAGTGTTGAATTTTTCTAATATTGCAATATTTATGAACAAATAGTTAATTAAAACTTAGTTTTGCTGTTCTTAGTTGTTCATTGGGTGAGTGTATTACATAATTTTAAGCATTAATGTCATTACTATTGTCAACAGAAAAATAGTAATTGACAAAATGTAAATGAACGTTATAGCACAATATTATTCTGTAAAAACTTCCCACATGGTTAATGTGTTCTGTTACCAAAGGTAAGGTATTTAATTTAATTAATAATTATATTAGATTGTGACAATTTGGAACTATATTTCTGATACCTTTTCTTTTAAAATTTACAAATCATACGATAATATATATCGTTTGTTATATTTCAAATGCATTTTGTGATCATACAATAGTGTTTTTAATTTTAATTTATAAAAATGAAGTGAGAATGTAGGTCAGCTTTTTTATTATCAAATAACTTAACATATGATTAATATATACACTCGAAATTTACATAAAATAGTTAATTACGTAAAAAAATTGAGAATATTACATTATTAGTACAAATATCATATTTCTCTAAAACATTTATATTTAGTTAAGTCCATTCTATATACATATAAGAATTATTTCAAATTAATTATTTCTCTCTTAACTTTTTAAGTAAAATTGACGCTCCTGGAGTTTTTTCTACTTCGATGCTTTTCAATATTGCTTGCAATTGTAATTTTAAATTATTAATAACTGTTTCAGTTTCGTTTTCTATTAATGTAATAAATAAAAAGCAACCTCTATTAAATTTTATCCATTGTTTCAGAATATTATTTGTTAGATGGTCAATTAATGTTGCACCAAAAGTAGTTTCTCCTTTTGCTTCTAAATTTTTATCATTTTGAATAAGTTTTTTTTAACATCATATGTAGACCTGGATTTTCTACAAGATCTTGTTCAGATTCTGTATTAGTAAGAAAAGAAGCTATAGCTTTAAATGCACTATGTAATTTTTCACCAGAACCTACTTTCAATATTGCAAGAGTTACCATTAAAACAGATCCTTTTGATAACCAATTTGCCGTTTCTGAAGCAATTGATTCTAAATATACGTCTACAACAGCTTCACGAAGTTCTTTTTCTCTAATATCAGCTGATTTTTTGCTAGATTCATTATTATCTCCTTGACTTAAATACTCTACTATACTTGGTGGGAAATAATGTGGATCTCTTCTTGCTACAAGATATGAAATAACATGTTTCCCGTATTCATTTAATACTATTTCTGTTAAATCTTGTTGAATTTCAGATAGAATTATTTTTTTCATTAAAACTGTATCATCGACAGAATCAATGAGTGCCAGTAATACCATATACCCATGTTCAGACATGGCAACATCTTTAACATTTTCTTTAAGAGCTTTCATAATTATTTTTCTGTCTTTGTTAGTTCCATGCCATATGCAAAGTATAGCAACCTTAGTACCAATTTTTGTTTTAGACAATTCTACTATTAGACTTCTTAACATTATTATCATTTCACTTCTATCTGTATTTGAACAATTAGTCAAATATTCCCAAATGACGGTTTGTAGTAGCACAGAATCAATAAAATTCTTATTTAATATTCTCGTTATATTAGCTTTTACAGCAGATAATATTGCAGATTTCATACAGTCTGCATTTTCAAAGGCATCTGTAAGAGTCTTTACATTTTTATCTTTAGCATTCTTATATAAATCGGCATAAAATTCTTGTTTCAAATTTATTTTATCCTCATGCGTAGCCCAAGTAGAATATGCAAGTTCGATAAGCGGAGCGGAAATAATGTAGCTCATTAAATTAATTACATTTCCATACCACTCTGAAATAATATTCTTCCTTAATGTTGCAGTTCCTTTTTTTAATAAAACCTTAACGCAATTCTTAGCGTATTTTGATTGAGTCATAGCTACTAGGGATGGCTTTAACTCATCAAATATAGCATTTCGCGTATCAGGTTCACAATATTTGATTATTAATTGAACTATACGCGATATATCATGAGTAAATATTACTTTGTTATAATGGGATTTTAATAATTTATGAAGCTCTTCGCTTAAATTCTTTTTTTCTACTAACGTACAATCGGTTCTACGTAACTTTTCACCTATTTTCTTAGCTCGAATATTAATTTCATATACGTCCGTTAATTTTCTTTCTTTCCGTTTTTCTCTTAAATCTTTTTTCTTTTTTTTAAATTTTTGCCAATCTTCCTTTTCCACTATTGCAATATTATTTTTTGTAATTTTCTTTTTATCTTTTAAATCTGTTTTATTTGCTTTTGTCGAATCTTTTAATAAAGGTTTTTCAAATTTTACCTTCTTCTCTTTACTGCTATTCAAATCGGTTGAGCTCTTTTTTATCTTCTTTTGCTTCGCTTTCGTAGAAATTTCTTGCTCTTTTCGTTTCATATTTGAAAATATATAACTAAGAACAATTAAATAAAAAATAATTAATACATTTTAATTAACAAAATTATAAAAGATATATTGAGAATGAGATCTTAACCTTAATCTAATATAATTGTTAAATATATTTTGTATTCATATTACCTTTAGTATCAAACTGCGTCTAAAAAGTTTTAACTCGATAAATAATTATACAAAAAGTATTTATTAGTGAAAGTAACACAATATTTCAAAAGTAAACTATTTTTTTAATAAGAGAATGAAAAACGTGTTGCTTAGTCGCGTGGTCGAATGAAAGTAAACGATGAACGGAAAAGGAAGCTAATATTTTTATTACCGCTAGGGGCGCTAGGATCGAAATCATTCAGTAATATGTATGGAATGAAATGGAGCAAATTTCATGTTATTTATTTCAATCGTACACAACCTCATTTAGACGCCGTATTTTGGCATAATTTGTTTTTCGCGTTTCTAACTCATATTTCAGTTTGAAAAAGTTTGCAATAGTTTTTTTGTATAGGCGATTAAGTAAAACCATGAACATCAGCGAAATGCGTGTGTTGATGAAGTATGAGTTTCACCGTGGATCCACAACACGGCAGGCAGTCGCCAATATCAATGGTGTGCTCGGTATTAACGTGGCTACAAACGCGACTGTAGCTCGTTGGTTTAAAAAATTTCGTTCGGGAGATTTCGATCTGTCTAATGAACCACGTGGTCGACCCAAGACTCAGGTGGATAATGACGTCCTGAAAGCCACTGTGGAAGCGAATCCCAACAAAAGTGCACGTGAATTATCGTTAATGTACAATGTATCAAAACAAACAATCTTGACTCATTTGGCACAAATCGGTAAAGTGAAAAAGCTGGAAAAGTGGATACCACATGAATTGACTGATGAACAGAAGGAACAAAGACTCGACGTGTGTCTTTCTCTTCTTTCTCGCAACGAAGTCGAACCATTTCTTAATCGAATTATTACGTATGATGAAAAATGGATCATGTACGATAATCGTAAGTGTTCATCGCAATGGTTGGACAAAGATGAACTATCAGAATACTGTCCGAAACTAGAAGACATCCACCAGAATAAGCTGATGGTCATTGTTTGGTGGTCTGACTCAGGTGTCATCCACCACAGCTTTATGGAACCTGATCAATCGATCACGGCGGATGTCTACTGTTATCAACTAGACGAAATGATGAGAAATCTTGCGAATAAACAGCCAAAATTAGAGAATCAGATGGCTCCAATCCTCCTGCACGAAAACGGTCGGCCATATGCCGCACGAATGACAGTGTCAAAGCTACAGGAGTTGAACTTGGAAATTCTCTGTCACCCACCGTACTCGCCAGACCTTGCCCCCACTAACTATTATTTTATTCAAAATTTAAACAACTTTTTATCTGGAAAAGAATTCCATTCCGCACAGGATGTCAAAATGGCATTTCAAGAGTTCATTGACTCCCGTGATCCAGGCTTCTACAGCAAAGGAATAAATGAGTTACCTCTAAGATGGCAAAAGTGTATCGATAATATGGGTGCATACTTTGATTAAAAATAAAAAGTTTTTATTGGAAAAAAGTTGAATTTAATTATGTGCATTTTTTGCTTTATTTTATACTTGATAACCTAATAATTTTGTATAAATTATTACACTATTGTAACACTAACGATCAGTAATGTGAATTTCAGTAACATAAATCATATATGCCCAGTTAACACAAAACGTTAATATGACGTAAATTTTACGTCATTTTTGAAAAATTTAAAAATAAAAATTTAAAATAAAATTTACGTCATATTAACGTTTTGTGTTGACTGGGTGTATATAGTATAAAATATTAACATATATACTTAACTTTAACTATTTTATTATAATTCGAAACGAAAATGACTTATTACAAATTTGTAACATTTATTTGTAAAGAATAGTTTAATTCGATTACCGTAATCATTTCATATTTCTATTGTTTCAAGTACACACATTTGTAATTATAAAGAGATGATAAAGACAATAAGAATTTTATATTACCAATTTCGAAGTATAAATTGAACCTTTTCGTTACGGTAATTCATATTCAGCAGATGTAATCGCGCCAAAAAGTGTGAATATTGCACGTAAAATGGTATAAAAAACAGAAGAAATTTGTTTCGCGTTCGGGAATATATTTTCAGTAGAATTTTAATCCAATACCAGTAGATAGAATCAAAAGATATTTTACTGTACTTTAATCTAGAGTAGATTTTTTTGGTGTTGAGTATAGTCGTCACCCATACATACAAGTTCGTCGCGTGGATGCTGATTATAGTTGGTACCCTTAACGAAAGGGTTAATTTTGTTCGTATAAAATGTATTTGTATAATTGTATTTAGGACAGTATGTATAATAAAAAATATTATATGGTATAATTTATAACTTAAAAATAAATGCTTATATTGTACTGTGAGAGTAATTTATAATATAAATATGAAAATGTAAGATAATATTAGAAATTAAAGATATATTAAAAGCATAAAAAAATTTAACAAAATAATTGTACGTGTGTATATTGCCGCGCATACGGAATACGCATTTTCCCCCACCACATTCTTTTCACTTATCTCGGGGAGCAGCCAGTGACACGCGGTTTTCTACCCCTTCAGTGTTGCACAAACCTTTCGATAGGATAATTATATTTTTCGCGCGTTTTGGCGATTACTTCTTTGACTTCACTTGTTTTTGTTTTTTAGAAAATTGTTAAAGTGTGTAAATTCTTGTTTTAACTCTGTACATTAAACCCGTGTGCTAATTTAATTTCTAAGGAAGATACAAATCATGTTTTTTTCTTCTTTTTATTAAAAATATTAGCAATGTTATTATGATAAACAAATGGATAAACGTATTCTAACTGATTTCAAAAATCAATTAATTTACGAAAATCTCAATTAGTGAATTTTTAGGAATGAAATTAACTTACGTTGGTGAGAGAAATAAATTTGATAATGGTGGTAAGGATGGATCAACAAGTTGGTACATCAATATCTTTATTATTTTTAATCGTCAATAGGACAAAGAAAATTCTTTCTAATCTAGTTTTGTTCATCGAAACTTGACATTTTTCCCCGTACTTTTAATGAGGGGATCTCCAAAGTGAATTAGTACGTTTGATTAACCTTCGCGAATTAATCTGGTTAAAAGAAGAGACTCAAGAAAAGAACGGGATAAAAATAAAGAGAAAGTTAAAAGAAAGAGAACAAGGGTGTTAAAGAAAATAATTAAATAAATATCTATGTGCCGTTTTTTCGATTTTACCGGTCGATCGATAAACGGAATCCCTCTCTTTTCTATTTTTTTATTTTTTTTATTACGAACATCATCATCACCAGTAAATAGATTGTTAATTTCGCGCTCGCGATTTCAGCCAATGTCTCGTATTTATCAGTGCCAGCCAATCGAGTTAAAGGATCGATCGACCAATCCATTTTCACTTCGAAAGTTTATAACTGAATCGCGGTAATCGAAATGGGCGCATCCGCAAAGATTTTCCTTCGAATGAATTTTTTTCAAGGTTATCAAAGAATCTAATCGTACCTTCAATACCACAGAGTTGTACAAGATAAAAAGATATTAATTATGGTGGTCCTTTGATTCCTGAAATCGATTCTTTTGATTTTATTGCTAAAGACTCTCGAAAGATAAAAAAAATAAATACACTTATCAAGAATCTCGTTTATGTGCGAGAGTGTCAACAATTCGATGGAATATTTATTTCGAAATACAAGTGTGGAAAATTGTTGAAGAAAAGTTTTTATTGTTGAAAAGTGAAATATTATATAATTTGCTAAGAAATACGATGGTGAAAAAAAAACTAATGAGATAAAGAAGGACGTACTTAAAAAAAAAAAAGAAAAGAAAAAACGGAGTTTCGATTCGCGCGGGAAATCGAATTCGTAAATTCGGCGCCATTACTTATCAAGAGTATTGAATATTATACTACGGTTATATCAGCGATAAGGAAAGAAAATACAAGGAAAGGAAATCATTCAAGGTGGCAGTGACGTCAATGCACATTTGCGCGCGTATTTTCGCGTGGGCATGGGACTTTCTCGTCGGTAGCACCGCATATCCGATGCAACACGTGAGTAAAATTTAACTTACCATTGTTTTTTTTGTTTTTTTTTTTTTATATAATCCCGCTAAATTTTATTGTATCTCTTTATATATATTTGATCTATTCGTAATACGTAAGGTAATCCTTTTATATAATATTAACGTGCTCATATGTCACCAAGATGAGTTATGTGAAAACAAATTCGGGTATTCCTTAGTGTAATTTATTTCGTAATCGCCTAAACTTACTTTACTATACCGGTAAAAGCTAAACACGTATTTGAGAATGTGATTAGGGGTCCTTATTTTAAACGGCTTTTCATGATACTATTTACGCGGTTTTCATTTACGCGTTGTTTTCGTGGTACCAATTATTCGCGTAAATGGAGAGATTACTGTTTATACGAATGCATAATGAATGTTTATTTATCGTGAATATATTATTTAATAACTGTTGTATGTATGTATATATATATATAAATTGTTTATATAAGATTACAATAATTTCCAATAAAACCTTCTGTTTCTTTTTAATTTTCTTTTTTAAAGAAAATATATAAGTAAGAACAAGATACTTTAGAAATAATGACAAGAAGGACTGGAGAAAACGTGTCAGGGAAAATCGAATTACTTACGAACGGCTGAGCATTAAATGGTTCACGTGCTGGTCATGCTTAACTCGGTTATGTATTCTATGAAATAAGAGAAAGACAGAGAGAGAGAGAGAGAAGTATTATCTTTTTAAATATATTTATATATCTGTCACGATAATGCCCCTTTCATACAGATGTCGTTGGAAAATATCGATGTTAGAAATTCTTCGTAAGAAACCCGATAAAAGATAGCTTATTACTTGGATTCATAATAACCTCGACTCGGACTAAAATTCAACAAATTGTATTTCCTATTGATCCGTTAAATATTTATTTTTGAGCTTTCAAAGAGCGTACTGTCACCAAAAAATTATCTTTATCTAATTGTAAGGTATATCACGTGGAGATATTTTACGGTCAGACATTACACCCATTTTGCGTGTATGTTTTCGAAGGATATTTGATTTGTTGAATTTTCCAATTAACGTCTTACAATTGGCATTGTCCCAATGTTTATAAAAAATGTCGAGTATTTTATACCTTTGAAAACTCACAACTCGAACAGTTTTCATTCCAAAATAATGGTATTCTGTTTAAGAAAGCGTATATTGATACTTCGGGATGATTTTAATCTTTTCAATTAAGATCGAACGATTATACTTTAAAATTAGTACAACTTTTGTTTGAAACTTTTCTTTTAAAAAATATTGTGAACAACTTGAGGACGAATATCTAAAAGTATAAATGTATTTCT
Organism: Mischocyttarus mexicanus; assembly: GCA_023678845.1. Classification (NCBI taxonomy): domain Eukaryota; kingdom Metazoa; phylum Arthropoda; class Insecta; order Hymenoptera; family Vespidae; genus Mischocyttarus; species Mischocyttarus mexicanus. Next base: position 1,594,568 of record JACGTP010000011.1, on the reverse strand, counting down.
CCGTGTCTTACAATCAACTTCTTCACTTGACACTCCCTCTTACTAACTGGCCCTTAATATATTTATCGATTTGATTAAATCACAAAAGATGTAACAACTCTGTGGAATGTAATTAATAAATAATAATATTCATAGTATTTTTATTAAAACACGTTGTCGATTTGTGACATCTCGAGTTACAAAGTACGTTACTTGTTTTTACAAGCAAATATCTTTTTGTTCAACATTGTATTTTGGATTGTTCACATGAGAACACTTCTTAATTCCTTAATCTCCAAATAAGGATAATTTTCCTGCAATTTCACGCAGGACTTAGTTTAGTCCGGGGAGTTGTTTCGGTAAATGTTGGTCGGTACAATCTTTTATAATTCTAATTGAGATAGCAATTAAATCACCCCATAGAGTTGTGTTATTTTAACATCTACCGTGACTAAATCATTTCCCTTAGGAATTTGATCAAATTTCCATTTTCGTCATTTTCCTGCGACATACGTATATACGCTACTTTTGAACTAAAGCATATCATTTCCTTGCATCAATCATACATTGGCAACGTCGATAATATTCTCTACTTTTCTCGGTTACAAATTGCCTGATTTCCTATGCACACATATACGCATACAACTAATTAACTCTAGGTCTCCCAAACTGTTCCATTAAACCGTCTTATTTCACATGCATATGTACCTATCATGCACGCACACTTTGACTGATGCTAGGATGCTTCACTTTACCTAATGCACTCACCATAAACGCAACAATCCTGCAATCTTCCATAACAAGGAGAATAATGAACGATCGTCGATGTTTACTAGATTTTGAAATATTTTACTGCTCCAGGACTTTCGGAAAATCTTTTACAATATTTAAAGTTGTATTTACGGCTTTCATTCAATATCAAGATATATGCACAACTTCAATGATAGGGTGCGAAAAAGAAAACTAAAATTGCGTTAAAAGAACAATCCTGTATCTTCTCTCGATTCATCGTATCGGTGTGTATGCTTGTTTGCAAAGGTGTATATATATGTGTATTTACGTTGTACCCCTCATGCTGGTGCACGCGTGAATGAAGGACTGATTGTAAGCTGGGACATCAGACAATATAGAATTGACAATTGCTACAAAACAGCTGGTATGAAGTCAATCCGTATTACGTTAGAGAAATACTTGTTATTTTTGTCGATAGAAATTGACGTTCATCTCATACTCGATTGACGTTACGTGCATTACTTTCTTTTTTTATTTTTTTTTTTATTTTTCACATCTGCTTCAAATAATTATTCATCGTATTATAACTGTAAGTAACTTTTTCCTATGACATTTAGAAGGTGAATTTACATTACGAATTTTGATGTGGTATTCACTTGGAGTTTTCGCGTTATCGACATGCGTTGCGTTACCATTATCTTTTGAATAAACTTTTAATCACCAAAAAATGAGAGAGAAAATTATAACAGGGAGAGAATTCATCGAGGGGGTAAACTTTTACAAACGCAGAGGAAGAGAACAACCTTAATGGAGTTTAAGGTCGACCGCTTGCGTATGTGAGTTGCTTTATTATCAGTTTCTCCGTCGTCCGCTTATTCGCATCCTAACATTCTCTATTAGTTAATAATCTAATTAGGATCCTCATCGCTCTCTACGATGTCTTGACGAAAACCCTCATCTCTCAAATTCTATAAACTTATCGATATATATCCGACGCTCGTGAACGTCAATCCGTAATTCATTTTTCTTGGTTTCTTCGTCATTGTTCTCGCATATGCGTGTCTCATCGTTGTACTTCTATTACAATTATTATTAGATATAAATGATCGATTAATCGATTTCATCAAAATCATTGATATCGTTTTAAAGTAAATGGAATGGATAAATGAATGTTTTGATAATAATTATATCGTGATTAAACATTTTTTTATCGTAAAAGTATTATTATTTTATTAATTTTCAAGAGAAATGTATTTAGAATTGTTCACGTGGTAGCATAATTTGTAATCATTATCCGGTATCGAGTAAAGAGGTTTGTTTGATATTGAAAATCGAAGTGAAACTTTGGTCGTAAAATCAAAGTCAGAGATATCGTCTTCCTTTTGTCGAATAAAAAAAATCTCAATTCCAGGTGCTCATCTCCTTTGGGAATATATATATATCGTACAATGCTTTATAACGGGGAGTAGAATTCCCGTTTGGATCTTTTCAACTGGTTGGCGGGTATTCCAATGTCTGATCGGAAGAATTTTACTTCGAAAAATAATTTGAATTTTTTGTCATCTAGTTAAATAATTAGAAACATATAAAAGAATCGTTTATCTCGCGTATTTTTCCATTTATCATTTTGTTTCAATAATCCTTACGAAAAGAAGAGAGAAGAGTTATCGAAGTTATTTGAAAAAGTAGGTTGTAGAAATAGATTGGAAGATGATTTTAACATGATTCTCTAACAAGAGAACTGGATTAAGAAAGATGAATTCTCGAAGTTCGTTTTTTCTTTTTTTTTTAGAAGTAGGAGCTAAAAGTTACGTAAAATTGAAGATATTCTTTAATTGGTACATTTCTGTGATTATATAGTAATTAAACGATTTTTCATGATATTTTTTTCTTCGTCAGTTAATATTTTATCTTGTTTCTCTTACGAATGCGTTCATTTAATTAGAGAAAGCTTTTACGATAGATATTTTATATCTCTCTTACCTTTAACCTCTTTACGGCAATCCTTGAATGCTTTTGATCAATATTTCTTATGATTTATAAATGTTTCTTATTTCTTTCTTATTTGCGTTTTTACGAAATCCATAATGATAAATTAACGATATTATAAGAAGGGACATTAAAAAGCTTCAAAAGGTATGCTTAAATATGAGACATCGGCTTAAAGATAAAAAGTATTTAAAGGACGTTGAACAAGGTGACCTCTGAAAAAGCTTGCGCTTTTAAAATCATAAATTTCATAGTAATACCTATGCGAACATTTTCATTGATATTTTAGCATTGTCTAGCATATAGTTAAATGCTAATATAGAAAACGTAATTATTAATACTTTTACCAGTTTGTTAAAGTCTCGATTTATACTACTTTCCTTTAGAATGTCAGATCATAAAGCGTTATAACTACTTTTCCCTTTACGCAATTACATGCGTTTACGTGTATGTTATACTACATTACGTATATGCATAAAGAAATTTCTTGGAAAATAATTATTTTACAGAATAATTATATTTCCATCATCATTTTCTCTAATGATTTATTTTCAATTAACTCTTCTCTAATAGTAACTCTATTCCATTTAAGTTTCTTTTAAAAGATTTGTTTGTTTTAGAGTAAGGGTACCTTATTTTCCTTTATTAAACATCGCAATCAATTACTTTTTTATAGAAAGCCCTATTTTAAGTTTAATTATATCGGAATAATTGTATTATTTGATATTAAAAAAATACTCTTTTGTTAAATGCATTCTTTTATGTTTTTATTATTTTTTAAACGTTATCTATTTTAGATGATTTATTGAAGAGTATTAGCAAAAAATTAATAAATGGTTTAATTATGATAAAGATATGATTAAATACTCGTTCGAAAATTGTCATATAGATTAGTTTAAATCCTCATTATATGTATATATGTGTGTGGAAATCCGTAACAACTAATACTATTAATGCAAAACGAAAATGAAACTTGTTATTAAATAAATCTTATTAATCGCTTTTATATTATCTAATAAAAATAATCATAATTTTTCTATTACCTATATGCATTTACATATGTATTTATTGTTAGTTTTATCATATATTTTTATGGTACACAGCTTGGAAATCTCGTTATAAATTATTTGTTACTCTTTCTTTCTTTTTTCTTTTTTTTTTTCTTTAACGAATTTAACGAGTAACGAGAATTCGATAGTTATATTTTTAACAAAAAAGCGTTTAATAATAACTCTTTTATATATTCCTGTAAAATTTCATACATCCACGAATGCAACTAGGAGACTTTGTTTCTCTACGTAATACTGATAATAAAATGGTAGTTGTTAATGTTTCCCGTGGTTAGCTTTTTTGAGCTTTGTGTAGTATATATATTCACTTTGACCTCGTTAGTTTGTATAAATGGTCGTTTTGTCGAGTATGCCCCCAAATGATCGTACGGAAATCTCTCGAAATTTCATACGCTTGCATATGTCACGTTCGAAACTTAATATTTTTCGATTTGTCAAACAACACTAATTGTAAAAGAATTCATAATTGATTCTCTTTTGCGAGAATGTGATTTCTCTTTTGTAATTCATTATAACGTATTTATTTTTATTATATTATAATAACTTTATTTAGTCATTTTACCGCTCGTGTGCTTATATTTAGAAGACGCAAATTTATACACATTTGACTCACTAATTATACTTGTAAACGAGGAATATTCATTAATTTATTATGATTTTACTTAACGAAAGATGTTTAGTAGCTAGCTAATTTTACAACTTGTTCAATACTCCGCTTTTAAAGGATTCCAGTGTACAAACTATTTGTGATATAATAATAATAATAATAATTATAATAATATCCGTAATTATTCTTACAGAGATTTAGATATAATTTAGATTTATATAAATTTGTACATTTGTTGAAATATGTACGAATAATTTATTTGTAAACTTGATCTTATTTTAACGTAACCATGTTTATTAGTATTTATACTCATATTTCGGCTTGTCCTAAGTAAATTACATTTTTAGTATTTTTCTTTTATCGATATATTTGATGAATATCAATTTTCTTTTTATTTTCATATTTTCTAATTTATTTTGATTTATGCATATATTAATATGCATTGTATAATATTGCATTAATATGATTGTTTATTCATATATTTATTTTTAACTATGTATGAATTTTCTATCGTTAAACAAAATATTTTTTTTATTTTCCTAAGCATTTGAATAGCGTAACATTTGCAATTTCACTATCGGTCTGTGGTTTACAAAGTCGATTTGTGTCCTCCGGAAGTCTAACTGACTTCTTAATAGTTCGTTGCTTTTCCAATTGCGGTTGCTTTGAACTTAAAACTTAAAGGACATAGGAGATCAATAAAGTAATTAGTTATTAGTTTACCAGTGGACATTCGATTATTTAATATCCAACAATATTTTCGACTAAATCAAGAACCCTTTATAGTAGTACTGTAAATTGCATCGATTTGTTCTTTATATTTTTTGTTTAACTAAAAAATTGTAAAAAACATTTCACTCTCCTAGGTAAACCATTTTCGAACTACTCGTGTATTCATTTGAAATAAAATATGTTGTCATATTGTTCTTATGTTAAAAGTTCTTAATTAATGTTGCTCTATGAAAATAAAAAAAAGAAGGAAAAAGTATAGCGTGCACAGAAAAACTGATGTCGAGCTTGGCGTTATTATGCGGACAAAATAATTGCATATTTTTTTTTTGTATATAATCGAATGTGACTATTGTTACTTTTAATTTAAATCCTCTAATAGTCAGAATTATTTTGTAATATCGTGTCGTAAAGAGCAAAGAAACTTTCGATCATTCAATTTTGTTCGTCCTTTATTATTAATTAAAAATCTTTAACGAAATGAAATATTTGAAATATTCGTGAATCCTGGCTCGATAAATTTTAATTTGTAAATATTTTAAAAGGTATTTATATTTGCGTGGAATATATTTAAATTTCATTTCCCGTGTTGTTGTATACACTTTGAATAAAAAATATTATATTTCAGTATATGTTAAAGGATATGTCTTCTTTTAAGTTTTATTAAAGAATTTATGCATTTTTCTTTGTACCTTTCGGCATGAACGAAAAACGGGCGTTGTAAAAGATCACAAAACACATCACTGCACAATACTTTTGTAAATTGACCTGTCAATTTTTTATTATATTTTAAACAAACATATTTTTTTTTCATTATTATTTACGACAATATATAATATTTATAAAGAAAATTATTTAAATATTTTTTTTCAAGGATAAAATTTAATCTTTAAAATCGAAGATACATCCGTTTTATTCATCAAAATCATTTTTTAAATACGTTGAATTTGTTCCTTCCAATCACAGTGTATAGAGGGATGTATGCAATCCGTTTAAAACGATTTTAAAACTAAGCTTATGAAACAAACATTTTAACATCCACGTACAGTCAGTAAGAGAAATACTCGGGTAGGTACTTTTTGAAATTGAATAACCTTTTTTTTTCTTTTTTTCGATTAAGTAATGTACTTTCAATATTTAAGAAGATACGAAAAGATCAGTGTTCTCTACTCACGCTAAGATTGATCGATTGAGAAGATATTTACAGAATGAACATAAATCAACCACATCTATATAATATATATATACTTTCTTTTTATATAATTTTTTGATAACAAGTGTTGGAAATGCTCATTACGTATTATTTATCTCCGCTTTCAGAAAGAAAATATTTTTTGTTATTTAAATATTATAAACATATTTACTTTACATAAAACGTGAATTTTTTTACTATCCATCATAAATAAAAATAATAAGAGATACTTAGTTTTTCCCCTAGAAAAGATTATTCAGTTTGACTTAAAAAAAGAAAAAATATCTTGAATAATTCCGCGTCTAACCCGTAATATGCATATATTCGTAGATATCCTACCATCGGATTTTATGAATTCGTTGAGGTTTTATGTATGTTTCACATAGTTTCGTATAATATTGCATATGATAAATAAGAAACTGTCAAAATAAATAATGAAGAATATAAAAATATAAGATAAAAAAAAAAAAAAATTAAAAAAGGAAATAAACAAAACAAAAAATATCCCACCTACTGTTTCATGTATGACAATTTTTTCTTCCTTTCTTTCTTCTTTTTTTTTCAAATGCAATAACAGGGTGGTGGACAAAATTTCTGGCGCGAATAATATCATACGAATAATTTCTGACTTTTTTTTCTCGTTGACAAAAACCACTTCGGCTATATCCTTCGTATAAAATTTGTGAAAGTGTTATAGCGCGTAGTTTTCAACTCGTCATCGTTCTCGTACCGAGACACTTTCATCGCTTGGAAAGAAATGACAGTACGGGAATAGAGTTGATGAAAAGTGTTATATGTACGTTGTGAGAAAAAGAGTACCATTAGTCTGGATTTTTGTCCAATTTCTTTTTTTTTTTTTCCTTTTCTCTTTCGAGATTCTTTCTCGAAATATAAGTAATCCTGGGTAATATTTTGGCTTCTTTTGTCTCTAAGAAGAATTCTATCTTTTAAATCATTTTTTTTATATTTTTTTTTATAAATATATATATTGTATATTAAAATATTAAGAAAAAATGTATTCTGCATCACTGATGTCTTTTTCTAAAATATATCGTAAAACAGTTATATAAGATGAAAGAAAGCTCGTACAAATATTTGAGTTTACATATGCGATAATCCTCGTTTCTTAATTAACGTCAAACATCGTAGAGATGATAATGGAAGATTATAAAATAGAGATCAATAGAAATTCTTTGACATGCTGGAAGTAACATCTCTGGACAGCTTTTCGTCTTTTTTTTGTAGTTTTTTCTTCTTCATACATTCTTCTTTTATGTTTCTACAAAACAGACACAAATGCAGGTTCTCCTTTGTGTCGGATGGCTCTTTTTCTTTTCACATTTACCCTTTTACTTTATGCATAGTACATAGGTTATTCCTTCGTTTGCGCAGTATTTACGCCCTGTTTACTATTTTGTTATTCCTTTTTTTTTTTTTTCTTATTTATTATCATTTTAATGCATCATACTCCGCCTTCGGAATATATTTTTTCCTGATATTTAACCATGTGCAACTAAGCAGTAGGATATTTATGAACGAATATTAAGTATATGCTATTGGAATTTTATGTTTAATGTATCTTTACATATAATGAAAGTAAACATTCCGTCAACGTATTTGGTGTATTTTAATCGTAACAATATAAACTATTATATTATGTCATTTATTAAATTCTTTCGAATCTTAATTCATCAAAATATAAATTATTTATTTATTATTATCTAAGTTTAGCAAAATTAATTAACAGTTGGTAAAGGTTAAAATTTACTCAGAGTTTGAATATTTTAAATTAATAATATACAAGTGTTGGGACGAATTTATTAAGAGTTGGAAGGTCGAAAAAAGAGATCGTGCGTCATAATATTCGTCTCAATTTAAATCGTTTATTTATTACTTATTAAAGTTCGGTAATTTATAATGAATTGAAAGGACACGAAAAAAAGAAAAAAAAAAAGAGGGTGAGTGTTTGCGTCATAAAAGCGAATGACGTAAAGTTATATATGCGAATGATGATAGTGACCAACCCTTTCTAAAAGCAATATGATGGTTACTAGTTTCGTTTGTCTTCAAATTTCGTGGTTTAATCGCGAAATGGAAGTAAAACCGATCACTATGAAAACCGGACGAAGGTCTCTGCTTAAACGCTCTCAATCATTCCTAATTAAAGCATTTATTTTCGCCAAAGCAAGCACACACACACATCAACAATAAATAATTATTATAGGTATATTGTCATTTTGTTGTTAGGAGAAATCCTTTTCATTACGTCAAATAGAGAATATGTGTGTTTCGAGAAATTTATAATATAGAATACAATATAACAAATATAGAATTCATTAAATGAAATAATTTTCCATTAAGCGTTTTCCACGATTTACATGCAATATATATATATTTATGCTATGTTTTAATGTTTTTTATTTTGGAATTTTCACAGAAATGATAAATTTTACGAGTTTAATCGTTCCATTCTTGTATAATTTTAACTATTCCCTCGAAATTTCTACTAGATAGAAAAACTAATCGATAACTTACTAAGTCTTCGTTAGAATCTCCAGAATAATTATCCGATTTAATCTTACACACTTTCTTGAAGTTTCCCCCGAAGCATGCAGAGATAAAAGATTCATTGTGATACGTTGTAACTATATTTTATATTGCCGGTAATCAATTATATACACACATAATTTTCTCTCTCTCTCTTTCTCTATCTCTCTATTATTTTGTAAATGAAAAAGAATATTTTTTTTATACAGTAATATTATTCATAATAAATTCGTAACGATACGAAATGTAAATTGAAAATGCTTAAGGTATACTTATGATGCGTGTATCCGTATATACTCGTATCTATAAACATCTATACACGCAGTTAAAAAATTTCATGAGATTTTATTCGACATTTATTGCAGTAGTAGCTTCTCATCGTATAGAAATCCTTTAGCTTTGTCCCACGTCACTCCCCACGATACTGAATCTTGTCATGCGTTACAGTTCAATTTGTCTCTCTCTTCTCTGGTTATATTTCGAGATACCTATGTTATAACATATTGCGGAATATTAGGATTGCAATATTCCATAGAGATTTTTTTTTCTCATTGATAAGAGGATATAGAAAAATATTTCTATTTATTTATCCACGTGGAAAAAAGAGACTTTGGTGATATAAAATGAGAGAAATACAGGAAACAAATAAATTCATATATCCTTCTTTTTTTTGTTTCTTTTTTCCATAGTTTGATTTACAATGAATCATATACGGTAAAGTATCTTTAAAGTTTGTGTCGTTTGAAAAATTTTTAAAATTCAAGGATCTTGAGTATCTTACATTTTTCATTATTTATCTTTCGTCTCGAGAACGAACGAATCTTATACCGCAAAGTTAATATTTCATTGGAAACGTTTTATTCAGACTAACCCTATATATATTTACTTTTCAAAGTAACAAATTCACTAGGCTCGGTTCGATTATAATATCACACTAGAACTTTTTTGTCCTTTTTAATTTACGCACAAAAAGTCTAGTTTCTTTTTTTTATTTTACGAACGATAATATAATTATCCGCAAAGAAATCCGAGTAGGATTCGAAAAGTTTCTAAACTTTCGGAAAAGATAAAAAAAAAAAAAAGGGAAACAAAACTCTTTTCAATTTACTTTGAACTATTGAATCAACGGATATAAAGAATCTCACATTTCTAAGGTGGATTTACTTTACCTTTATATACCGAATAAGACCAATATCATCTCTTTGGGTTTATCAAAATGCAAGGTGATTAAAATCATTTTATATAGAAAGTTGTATAAAGTAATTACAAGTAATAATATTAGCTAATAAATAGTGCTATTTTTTTGTGTTTATGTTGAAAATTGTAAAGAGCGCGCTATTTGGAATTCCCATAGGAAAAGCTTAGGATACTTTATAATTGAGAGTTGACCTTTTGTTAATCATCCAGATGATAATGTATACATACATACATACATACATACATACATACATACGTACGTACGTACATACATACGAGCTTGCATTATTAGTTTATCGATTTTTCGACTCTAATGATAAAGGGAAGGAACGGGTGATAAATGACGAGGGGATTGGGGAGGAGAACAAAAAGATAGAAATGAAACAAACGGCGTTTATGGTTATTCATTCATGAATAAAATATTTTTACTACAGGTATACACGTTACCTCTGGTACTCTTTAATTTGTCACACAATCCTGAGTGCGTTCGGTTAACTTTTTATCAGCTTTCAATGTTTACACGTCAATCTTATCCGTGTTCGGTTAACGTAGTTAAGCTTCTTACTCCCACGCGGCCGATTAAACCTGCGAATAATTCTTTTCCTTTCTTTCTTTCTTTCTTTCTTTCGTTATTTCTCACGAAACGTTATCGTTACAAGCTTCGAAAGAAAAATCACAGTTTATTCTTATAAATTTGTTTTTTCTTTTCTTCTTCTTCTTCTTCTTTCTTTTTTATTACGTGACGTCAATAAATCTACTTTTTTATTTTCGAACAATGTTAGAATTCTAAATATGTTGATAATATTTTAAACTTATTATATAGAAGTTGATATACATAATATTTACTTATATACATAATATACTTTATATTCTTATGGGACCTTTCGGAGGTAGAAAAATTTATGAAAATCCAAGTCAGAGAGATGACAATGCCGAAGAATCAATCTTTCGAAATATTTCATTCGTGGGTTTATCGAACAGATAAAATGTCAAACTTGAAAGATGAAATAAAGGAAACAAAGGTTTGAAGAAAATTTGATAGAATATGAATGATTGATGATGATTTCGTGAGACAATACAAATTCCAATTAGAAAATCTAATCGTTCTATTATTTTTTTTTTGTCCACAGGAGGTCAGTTAAAGGGTTAAAGCGCGTAATACGTTATCTGCTATGTAAAAAATCTGTTTTTCTTATCTGACAGTCGATTTCTTTATTAGTACAATGATACTAAAGTGCTCTTTTTATGTACTCACCGTGTCGATGCTTCTCGATAATTGACAGTAGGGGAAAATAAAAAAAAAAAAAGAGAAGAGAATAGAAAGACAGAGAGAGAGAGAGAGAGAGAGAGAGAGAGAGAGTGATAGACGGAGATAGAGATAGAGACGAAGAGTAGCGATTTAATAAAATCCACTTTTTCCCTAAGAGCAATATCGTTTTTATTCACCGATAGTAATAAACCTTCGAAAGCATTGTTCGTGAGAATATGTTTTTTTTTCGCTTTAACGAACGAATCGTCCGAATATTTTGGAGAGATACTAGCTCAGGTAAAAAAAAAAAAGGAGTGAGACTCAACCGCGTTGAAAATAGGTCGAAATGATTTTTCTATATTTTTTTTTCATTCTTTCTTCCTCGTATGTTGGAAAGAAGAAGGTACACGATCGACGAGGAACGACCACCAGTCGCAACCACCCCTCGACATCCTGCGGCTTTTTTGAACGAATAAAAGTTGATACAGTATGCTAAAATGGAATTGGGCTCATGGGAAAGAAAAGAAAAGAACGTGGGGGGGTAGGGTGGTGGTAGTGGGGGTGGTGATGGTGGTGGTGATATACGTGAAGAAAACGGAACAAAAAGAAAATGAAAAAAGGGGGGAAATAATCCAAAAGTAGTAGGGAGAAAAAGAAGGGAGAGAGGGGGTGGTTTGGTGTGAGGGGGGATAAGGATACGAGGATGGAATAAATAATTCGTAGTTTCTCTAAAGGATTTTTTTTTTTATTCTTATTCGGAAGGAAATGGGGGTAGAAGATCGGTGACACGCATCATCCCTTTTTATTCCCGTTTTCCTCCGGTACTTTCATTTTCCTTTTCCGCATTTCTATCCCCGTTTCGTTTGTTTCCTCTTTTACTTTGTTTTTATCTCTTCTGTTTCTTTACTTCCTTATCTCTTAATTTCTTTCAAAAATTTTATATTATTTTTCCTTTAAAATTCGAAAGCAGAAGAAATAACGACGAGGTTTCCCTATTTTACTCTCGTCTGATTAATACACCCCTACCTAGTTTAATTTTCGGATAATAACTAAAGGAGTTTCTTGATAGGGGAAACGAAAGAGTGACGATTAAATGGAATTCATTAGTTCGAAATGACTTAGCTTGGAATAAAATATGCAAAACGTTTCATTGATCTTCCGAGTCTAGTCATTTATTGTTCTTACTATCTCTCTCTCTCTCTTTCTCTCTATTTTTTTACTTTTTTAAATTTATTTATTAACTTCTTTATGGTATAATAGGTGTTATCTTTGATTACCAATGTTAATGTTAACGTACGTTTAAAATCATAATAGCTAAACTCGATGTAGCTCATTTTATTTTCCTTAAAATCGTACACCGTTACGTTTACTAGATTTTTATTTGAAAATCTGTTGATGTAGTGTGCTTAGGATGATACATTAAAGTAAAAATAATAAGAAATACATTTGCTGAAAAATTACATATCAATTAATGTAATGTTAGAATATTAACAAATTTTTCTATCAGATTTTTATTAAATGAAAATTTAAAATTCAAAGCTATTGTCGATCGGGAAGGTTAAAACAAATGTATTTTAGTTTAAACAATCTCAAATATTAGTAGAGTACATTGAAATTAGATCGATATACTTTAAATAATTGATAATTAATCGACAAATATGTATATTGTAATGTAAATGTACGGAGTAATAAGTTAAACATACCTTATTCTTCAAAGTCCTCTGTTAGAATGTTTCCGTTGTCCTTTATGAAAGTTATTTTATTGATTTTATGTTTACATGTCTATCTCTTATTATCAGTATGATTTTTCAAATAGTATTTTCGTTAAACGTATACCTGTAACCTTCCGAAAGTCGTATAATAAACAATTTTCAATAAAAAAACTTTTATAGAGGACAATGAACCGATTCAACGGTGATTTTCGAAGAGGAAACTACGTCGGACTTATTATCCGTGCTTCTAAACTCTAATTTACATTTCTTTCGATTAATTAACAATCGATTAAGGTAAATTGAACACAGTACTCTACTCTAGTAATATTTTCCATTGTTTCAATTAAAATACATTTGTTTTAACATTACTTGACTAGCGATTACTTTCTTCTTATTTGAAAATTTTTATCTAATACAATATCAGATTAAAATTATGTTTAATATTCGAATTTAATAGATAAATATCATTTTTAAACAAATGTATTTTTTATTATTCTTATTCTAACAACGAAGTATGACTAATTATTAAACACAAAGAACCGATTATTCTCCCTGTTTTTACAGTTATTTCAACACTTATGATTTTTAATGATGGGACATTTTCTGTACATCATTTTCGTATTTGTTTAATTCATTTGTTAGGAAAGCTTTCAAGTTAAATTCATTAAATATATAATTATGTTATAAAGTAATGTATTTATTTCTAAATTTTCTTCATTTTAAATACGTTGTATCAGTAATTTCCAAACAAAAATTTAATAATCGTAACCGATTTTAAAGGACACTCGCGATATATGTAAATATTGCATATATATTAATATTTTATATATAAATATTTTATTGTATTATGGTGGAAAATAATGTCGAATTTTCCTATTGAATTGTGGCAAAAAATCGAACATTTTTTTTTCCATCAACCTAATATATATGTATGTATTTATATAAAAATACGTAGTTATATATGTATATATACTTATACATAGAAATACGTATTTTTACTTACACTAGTTTGATAAACAAGTTAATCAAGAAAAATGGTTATTATTAGTATCATTTGTTCATCTCTCAAAATCCTGAAGTCTTATGGTGAAAGTGGAAGATCGTTAAGCTAGTAGAGAAAGGCGTCGATCGATATGCAATTAAGGTGTATACTCGACATAGACCAATAGAATGGCTCTACATCCTGAATAAATATTTACCGGGATGCACGGTGGAGAAAGAGAGTCTGATAGTGTATGTATTTGTGTGTGAGTGTGTTGTGTGTGCGTATGCGTATGAGATTGTGTGAGAGAAAAAGAGATAGAGAGAGAGAGAGAAAGAGAGAGAGAGAGAGAGAGAGAGAGAGAGAGAAAAGGCGTTTGGTCATGCCGTCGCTTTTATTTGATCGGAAAGAAGGCCGTAGTATTTGTGTTTATACCATGCCGCCTTCCGATAATCACCTCTTTCAAATTCCAGATCACGTGGGGAGAATTGATTTTTATTTTTTCTATATATTTTATTGTATTTTTTATTTTCTATTAACCGAGCTTTTCCGAAATAGAAAAAATACCTAGGGGAATATAGGAAGAAAAAATCGGAAAATCTCACCGTACGAATCGAACTCACAATCAGCTTAAATATTGTTTGTTCTGTTGTTTGTGAAAAAAAAAATATGAGAGAGAAAGAAAAAGAAAGATGAATAAAAAAAAAGAGAGAGAGAGAGAGAGAGAGAGAGAGAGAGAGAGAAAGGAATATATGTAACTGTATAATACTTATCATCGTGTTTCGAGTGCCCTTTCGAAGTTCCGAGATTACGCGTCGACGATTTGAAAATCGTCAAAGCTGGTAAAATAAAAAAAAAAAAAAAGGGAAGTATATTGATGAGTTTTGAATGCTTTAAAACAAACGGAGAGAGTACCGCACACGAACGTATGCAGATAACGGGTTTCGTGTAAGTAGAAATACATACGTTGAATGAAAAATATATAGTCTGGGTCTGCTTTTTTCAATTCACTTGTTCAATTTAAATCAATACGATTTTTCTATAAAGAGTATAAAATGTGTAGGTATATAACACTATAGGAGAGAGAGAGAGAGAGAGAGATAGGTTTCATAGATAAAATTAAATAATAGTGTTTGATGCTCGTTTGAAAATGATTAAATTTTATATCTACGTATATATATAAAGTTTTTTAAATTTATGAATTAAATTTATGAATTAAATTTATGCAATTACAGTTATTATATAAACGTTGGATTCATTACGAGATATCTTTTACGGAATGCGATAACTTTAATTTATTTTTATAGGTATTATATTATATTTACGTTTCCATTACGACGTTACGTTGAAGTTAATGGAAAATACGGCAGCTTGGTATTTTCCATAAGAATTTTATTCTATTGCTTTAAAACGATGAGTAAAGCTCCATCTCCCTTTTATAATTACAAAATCGATCGTAATGTAATTAAATGTTAATGGTGTTAAATTCGAAGTATCGGTAGTAGTTGCTTTGCTCGTGGGAGGATACAGGAGTCAACAGGTTGCGTCCGATCGAAAAGTAAGAGTTATTAAAACAGATAGATGATATTAAAAGAGAGATACGTATCTTGGAGAATATAATACGTGATAGAAAATACAGGAAATTATGTGACTCTTGATATTAAAAAAAAAAGAAAAACAACAAATAAGAAAAATATAGATAGGAAAATATTTGAAAATAACTTTAGTGTTAATCGTCCCCTTTTCGAGAAAATAATACTTTACTTTGTTTCTATATAAAGAGTTTTATTTTCGAGTTAATACTAAAGAGCAACCCCGTTCATTCTGGTCGACAGCAAACTGGTTGATTCCTTACCACGGGGATAAGAAATCGGGATTTTGCTTGATCAAATTTGTTCTAGACCTTTTTTCTTTCCCCCTTTTTTTTTCTTTTGTCCACCAATGATTTTTCCAACCCAACAAAGAATATTGGTATCAATAAAGTATCACAAAGTTTTTCTTTTTTTCCCCTTAAGAGAGAAACTTCTTTAACATCTTCCTAAGCAATAATAATGTGTATATATATGTCTATGTGTGTGTGTGTGCGTGCATATATCTTTCACAATCTTACCACACGCATCTGTGTGTGTGTACATATAAAATTAAATTATATTTTTTTTAAATATTTGTTTTAAATATTTCCCATTATATAAATTTGATCGATTTAAGGATAATTTTTGTATCGTTGCAAATATCTATAGAATTGTTTGTTTCAAAGAATTTCATGAATACTTAGAGGAAACTGATGTATTAGATACGATAGAAATTCAAACTAAATCAATTAATTTCGTATTTACGATTGAATAGATGTTAGGAGGAGGAAACCAGGAACGTATATAAACTTTATACATATATTTGCTATTGTAGAGGATAGTAGAGGACATATTCAATAATTGTCAAATAGATGCTTTTAAGTAAGTCGAATCTTCGAAGGACGTTATTATTAATCGAGTAAAAAAATTATTGGCCTAACTAAAAAGAAGGTCATTTTGGATACGATGTCGTTTCTTTTTTACAGACGGTTGGAATAGAAGTGCGGGTGACCAATGAGATACCCATCTCGGTGACGGAGGAAAATGCGATAAGGGATGTCGCACCACCCTGGATGGCGTCCTCGGCTCCCAGCAGGACCACCCCAGTTACTCCTACGCATCCACATCCTCAGTATTTGTCACCGTATGTCTTTCAAGGACGAAACTCTCTTTGCTGTACTAATGGTAAGACTTTTTCGATAATCCCACGTTTCGTATTTCTACCAACACTAGGTTCACGATATAAAATGACGATCATTTTCTTTAAGAAAAGGATCTACTTATTTACTCAATAAAACATTCTTTCATAACCATCTCGTTTCCTTGAAATGAACTATCCATGAAGTACTAGGTAGTATATCTATTGACTTTCTTATGCCTCTTTAACACTTCTAAAGAGTTCGATTTTATTTTAAATATAACATCACTTGTCCCTTTTTTAGTATCACGTACTTATTTAGATTCTTACGCTTGTTAAAATAAACAACGAGTAGCGTTATCCCGTTACCTAGTCTTGGATTTACAATCTTGTACCAGTTTGTAAGTAGGTGTAATACTACGTTCTAGCTCAAGAAATCTCGTGTCTTCTTTCTAAGAAGCTTGTTAATTAGGCAAATCGTAATTACATAGCAATTTAATTATCAAAGAATAGATTATTTTTCAATCTGACTTTTCTCTTTTCAAAGGTATGCTATTTTAAGGGTTTCTATTCTCTGACGTTTTACCAAAGTTTTTTTATTCTTTATGGGAAGAACAATTTAATTAAGGTAACTCTTATACATAAGCAAAAGGTTTGTCCATGTAAATTTAGCAAAAAGAGAGAAGAAGGAAAGCGATGGAAGGTTTAACGAAGACACCTGATGCTCGGAGAAAAAAAAATCCTTTGAAAAATATTACCTAGAAAGTTGAAATTTTTTTCTTTTTTTTTTTTTGTTAAACTTTTACTCTTTGCCTTCCAAAGAGAGATCTTTCCGATTTTATTCCGTCAACGTTAATCATTTTGCTGGATTTTTTCGTCTACGATAAAAAAAAAGTTTTTCTTCGGTCGTAAAGTTAGTTCGATTTTCGATGAGAAGATTAATGTTATATAAACATTGAACTCTATTTTTTTTTTTTTTTTTTATTATTTAATGATATCTCACGGTTGGAGATGAAGTTATGATTAGGAAATGGCAATATTACCATAAACTCTGTTTTTCTATTCGATATTTTCAGATTACACGCTGCGAAGGCGGCGACCCATGACCCTTAGAATCGAACCAAGATTAAGTTTACCAAATAAAAGTACATCAGCACCGACGACTACGACCGATGGAGAGTGGCCATCGATTAGGTTTGTTTCTTATATTATTTCTCTTCCTTTATTTATTATCTACGTATTTAAATATTTATCTTATCTTTTTTTTGGTCTCATTCCTCTCGATCATTTTGAATCTCGAGGACGTATGGTATCTAGAAATTAGTTTGATTAATTCGTTATTGGCGTTATGAACCCTTAACGAACGAGCGCATTTTCTAAAACAATGACCAGTAGGTCGACGGATTTTTAAGAAATTAAGTGCTTTATTAATTAATTAATATAAATATATAAATATATTAATTAATTAATTAAGGTATTTTTGTTTTAATTATAGTAGAACCTAACAGATATCCTAAAATATTACGACATTTGTTCCTTAAGGGTTAATATACGTATCTCAAATAATTGTAAAAATTATAAACGATAATTAATCAAGACTTTCAATATCTGACCGAAAAATATTTATCGATAAACTCTATTTTTTTTTTTTCTCGATATTGGTTATTCTCTATTGTCGTTCCAGTCATGCGATTTATTTAGATGATAATCCTACTACCAATTCGATAACAATTATAAACCAAAATAAATGAAATAACGAGGAACGGATTCATCGATGCATGTGTTAGTTTAGGAAAACGATGGGATTTTTAACGAAGTATAAAATTTTTTACTTTATCTTTTAGTCAGTGAAGCTTTTCCTACAGGTCTCGAAACAACTCGGATTGTTTTAAAAACTAATTCTACAAGAAATTAAACGTTTCACGTTTAATGTCATGCATATGAATATGTTCTTTTACTAAGAGAGAAATGTCAAGAGAGAGAGAAAAAGATTATATAATTTTTATTTTATCTATAATGAAAGAACGTTACATTAATTGCTCGTTGAATAAAATTTAATTAGGCATTAAGGGAGAGGGGTATAATTTTTTTGTTTTCATAAATTCATTCCGAGAATGAAATTCGAAAGAAAATCTTTCTTTACTTGACGAGAACCTTTCTGTTTTAGTTTTCAATGTCTTTTAATAATATTTCTATGTTCACATATGGTCTCATACAAATTTTTATACAAAAGTTCAATGTTAACCCTTTGCAGATGGGACAGTACGAAGCAAACCGTACTGTATGCCCGGGTGTCTTTTTTCTTTCAGTTGTTTTTGCCAAGTGCATATTTTATTTTATTTTATTTTATTTTACAAACAAATCCATTTATTCAAAAACATGAAATACAATTATAAGAAGTCAGGACGTAATACGGATTCATGATTATAACAAACATTGAAAATAATTCCTCATAGTAAATATTATTCAATATAAGTTCCTCGGCAATAAGAACACATATATGTGTTTGTCGGTTCTGTCAATTATTTTAGCTAAACGCACATATGAGTTGCTCGACTAAATTGATGGTTTACGAAAAACCCATATATGCGGTGATCGTCCGCAAAGGGTTAAACAGCAAAAAAAAAAAATGAAACCTCCTTATCGACTTTCGCTTTATCTTCTTATTCATTTTATCGACGAAGGATTTGTCAGTAATCGAAGGTACAAGTGAAAATTTCGTGTTACCTACTCTTCCAGGATATTCCATGATTTTAACTGTTCTGAATTATCGACACTCGTTAAGATGTATCATCGGTTATAGAAAACAGGATATTTTTATTCGATAACAACTGTCCTGTTATTTATATTATTATCCATTTCGCAATAAATACGGTAAGAATTTTTATTAACAGCTGAAAGATTTTTTCACTCATATTAAGAATTTCTTTCTCGTTGTAGAAAAACATTCTAAGAATAGCCGTTCCCGTAATAGGTACATTCTATTCTTAATCTTCCTTGTTATGATACGGTCAGACAACCCACGTCAAGAGAGAGTGGGTGCATTCTATTTGTTTCATATCTTTTCGCACGCGAAACAAACAAGTATATATATATTTTTAACAAGATTTTTATATTAAAAATATTACAAAATAATTAAAAATAATGTTTTCGAGTGATATTTAAAAAAAGATCTATTTGTAAATTGATATACAAACGATATCCTTATTTCGGTAAGTTTGTAAATCATCGGTAAGGTAGGTACCTGTATATATGTTTGGGGGATGATAAAGGGATGTCCTGCAAGCTCCTTTTCGACAATTATGTCGGTAATTATAGTAAATAAGAAAAATATTGTAGAAGAAAAATTAGTTTCATGATTTATTTTATTTTTTTTATTATTATTGGTAATAATAGTTCGAAACGATAAAATACATTTTTTCAATTTTGCAATTTGTGTTGTTACAAGTCATTTATTTATTAAAATTTCATCAACTGATATCTCGGAAAGGGTTGAATTTATTCCTATGGTCCTATGGCGAAAATTGTATTACTAATCAACATTAACAAGTGTGCAAAGTTTCAATAAAAATACTGAATCCGAGTTATCCGTTTTCTACTTGTGAAAGGGAATGTCTGGTATGAGCTTTCGTTAATACGTTGCCGGAATTACCGGTACAAGTTTAAGGGCTAGGCAGTTGGATAAGTTGGCCGATAGGTGACGGGCCAATCGTTGAGAGGGACGCTACCCCTCGTGATTCGTCGTTGCTTGTCTTTTGTTGTTACTCGCGCTTCGACAGGGCGCTTTGTCGTGAGCCGCGCGTGATTATGGACCGATCGTGCGGATTCGAAGTGAGATCATTTAGTCTAAAGTATTTTAATCTTTGGTATTTCCTTCGATACGCTATGTAAATTGAATTGTTTCGCCTAATGTTAGTGAGATTTGTCACTTTCGACGTAAATCGAGATCGCGTGTTTGCATGTATTAGTGCACACGGACATAAAGATAGAGTGAGAGAGAGTGAAAGGAAGATTAAGAGAGTATTGGAAACGCACAGTACTTTAACAGGTTTCGCATAGTTGACACTTTTTTCTACCCATTTAATTGACCTTTGACAAACGTAATACATTGACACTCGTACGTTTATTAAAAATCGTATCTTTTTGTTTTGGAATTGGTACACAAATATGTAACAACTTTATTCGTAATTGTTTTTCTTTTTCGATCGATTTTTTGGCGCCATTTTTTAATTACGATGTTAAACAAGTGAATATATAGATATTAACATTTGCATGTGAAGTTAACGAGAAACGATAGACTATATTTGAAAAGTATAGTGACATTACCAAAGGACAACTATGAAGATTATTTCTTACGATAATAATAGAATTTATATTGCGTTTAGTGTACAGTGAAAGTGTATTTTTGTGTCGTTCAAAAATGCCCCGTAAAAAATTGACGATCTTTCCAGGTTATAAGTGCGTCGATCCTAATGCGCGCGAAACTTTGAAAAGAAATTACCTTGGTTAAATATACTTAACGTAACGGTTATAACAACTGATCGATTAATTTTTTTAATCGGGGAAAATTAGTTCATTATTGTATTACGTTGATGAACTTTTGATTATGGGGACTTTGGTGAATGTGTTTGCGTGGACTCGTGAGTAAACAAACGATTCGGACGTTGAGAAGTGTTTAGAAGGAAAATAAAAGAAAAACAAGCTACTCAATTCCGTTTACGAGGAGAGAAAGGAAACACTGGACACGTGGTGTTTGCATGATTAGCGAAAAATAAATGTAAGGATTACCCTTTTCATTAAGGAAATTCAATTTACGAGACTAGAACCTTATTCAATACTTCTTTTTTCGATTTGTTTTTAATTATATTTTTTTTTAATTTTCCAAACAGAAACCTTGTTTCTTTTTTTTAGAAGGAGGAAAAAGGTTTACTCGTAAATAAGAGAGAACATTTTTTTCTTCCTTTTTATATTTTTCTTCGTTGAAATTAATTAAAAAAGTCGAGTTCGCGCGAGCAGAGTAGACTTCTGAGGTTTAACTGCGTCGCACGGGTTTTGGTGGTTCTTAGAAAATCGTGCGACGCCATTTTGAAAATCTATTGGAAGTCACGCAAGTGTGTATTTTCTTCGTCGCGAGTTAGCTTCTTGATAAAACTAACTTTACTTCTTATCGCCGTTACACCACTTTTCTTTTTTCTTTTTTTCGCAAGAATAATACAAGTTAAAAAGAATTTTTGTTTAACCAGAAAGATCGAAACGAGAGAAGATGTTTTCGTGTTACTTTCAAGGATATCTGAAGAAAAAGGAAGAAAGTATATTGAATATCGAATAAGCTAAAAAGATTGAGAAAGAAATAGAATAAGGATGGCGTATAATAAAGGTAAATAGAAAAAAAAAGAATATAATCTCGGTTATCGTTGCTCGAGCGTTTGAGAAAAATCGATCGAAAAATGTTACTTCTTCGATCGGTTTTTTCAAAATGTCTTTTGCTCGCGAGGAAGCTTGGAACGTTGCTAAAAAAAGAAAAGAAAAAAAAAACAATATCCCGTCACACGTTATGGAAATATTCTATTCCTTTAATGGGATTAATATCATTTTTAATTGATTGGTATAAAAGAAAAAAAAAATGAGGATTTAAATTATATTTCCTCTCGATACGGATGAAATACAATTTTTAAAATGAAATAACATTTTTCTTTACGAAGGATAACAACAGAATATTATAATTTACGTTTTATTCTTATCAATTTATTACACAGGCCGACAGATTAAAAACTTCTCAGCGTTGTTTTTATTTTAATGGTAATTATTGTTCATTTTTAGTGTCCTAAGTTCATAAGAAGTAACAAAATTTTGTTAGGATCAATTAAATTTTCATGTAATATATTTTTGGTTCCTAGCTTATCACGAGGATTTTATTATTTTTTTACGTAGTGTAGTTGTCGTGCCTTACTATCCTCCCACTCACATAAAAAATAAGAATATTTCGTATATCCTGGTTGTTGACTTAACAACATAATTATAATTTTAAGGTCTCCACAAAGCTGCCACTATAGCTGCACTATATTAATTTTATTGAAAACTTGATGATGTGATACGATAAAATAAAGAATGAATTCGTTCTCAGCGTTACCCTAAAATAGTAAAAAAAGTTAACAATATTTCAAAAGAAGAAAAATCATGTCGGCCGGTGTTATTATTAAAATACATAGGAATACAGAAAAAAAAAAGAAAAAGAAGAGAATTTTTTATTATTTGTTATTTATTTTAATGAATAGTTCGATCGCGCATAATAATTGGAATAACAATTGATTACCGCGATAGAAACCGGGAAAGTTTAGGATAACAAACTCCTGTCTGATTTCATGAGACTAAAATGTCTTGGTCAAAGTGATGTTAACAATAGTTAACAGGAAGCTTCTATTTCGAGCTTTCTCTAATACAATAGTACGAAATAACATATCGAACTAAGATACGAATTGTCCATCTATTTTAGATTAACAAAAGTAAAGAGTTACTCCGTATTGGGTAAAGTTTTCAAAGAAGTTACTCGAGCATACTCGATATTTTCATAAATCGTTGAGAAAAAGTTTTCCTTTTCCCGGAAAGATAAAAAGTAAGAAAGAGAGAGAGAGAGAGAGAAAACCTACTCAAGTTTTCCTTCTGACTCTATCGACAAATTAAATGTTTGTAGTCGACGTTTTCTCGGATCAAAGAAAATTAATGGTGCATTGTGAAAAGAATTGTGGTAGATGATTCCATTCTTAAACTCAATACACATTTATACAATTTATGATTTCTTTTTTATTTTAAACTTTATTTTTCTTCTTCGCTTTACTTTGAACATGAATTTTCTCTTGAAAACCTATCGAGAGATTTGATCACATTTCTTCTTGTCGATATATTTTCATATTATATAAACAAGCATGTATCGTTGTGTTTTGACCTTTGTGGTTTACCAAAATTGACCAAACTGTCGATTAGAAACGTGCGAAAGTCCACGATGTCTCCTAGTTTGAGAAATGTCAACGTCAACTAGCAAACTCTACTTTGATCATCTAATGCTCTTTCCTGTTCCATGTCTCAGTTATAACGTTTCACATGTTATTCTTGGTAATTAGTATACGTGTATCTATGGTATGATCGATTACATATAATATGTAAAGTCTTGGTCGATAAATTATTTAATTTTTCTTCGTTCGATCATAAGACATTTACGATACACGAATTCTTGATTGAATAATTTCAAATATTAACACGTTTTCTATAAAATATAATATATTCATCTTTCTTCTTTTTTTTTTATTTATCATTGGAACATAATTGTTGTTCACGTAATACAATTAGCTTCGTTTTTTTACGAGATTGTTGATAACCCGTATTATAAATTCATTCGTATATTTAACTTTTGTATTTTTTAATATCCAATTTGTTTTATTTTTGTATTATTTATTATTTATATTTTTCTTTTTTGTGAAATTTTATTTAATTACATATATGATTCAATTACTTTGCATTATACCTAGGATTTCGTTTGTCGGTTTTAAATTTCAATCGGTTTTACAAAAATTCTCGAAAGAGAGAGAGAGAGAGAAAGAGAACAACGAGATTTTTTACCCCACGTAAATTTCATATTTTCCAACTACCCTTTTTATTTTTTTTTTCGTTGAAAGTGTGCGAAATAATGAAACGCACTCTGATTAATTATCTTCTCAATCTAATTATCCGATCGAGAATGTAGGTAGATGTATTATCGGCCGACTACTACGACGATGAACTCGAAATTTAAAAATAATTATCCTATTTTTACCTCTCGTTATTTTCTCTTTTTATTTCTGTTTATATATATATATATATATATATATGTATTTTTTTAAATTTATTTTTAATACTAATAGAAAGCTTAAGTACGTTATATTTCCATAATGAGAAAATAGTTGTTTTCGTTGGAATGTTTCGATACGATTGATGAAAACCTGTTAATAATTTTAATTAATTGAACCTTTTAATTGTGACAATGTGTATAGGAAATAATACTGTTGCTTAAAGTTCGCTCATTTTATGTAATGACATATTATTAAAGAGAGTTTTAATTATTTTTCCGATGTTAACTTTTAAAAGATCGAAAGATATTCGTGAAATTCGATAACGGGAGATGTCGTAGTTGTTATTCGACGATTTGTCGGCAATCGATCAATTGCTATCACATATATACGTTAAGATACATTTATTTCGTCCACCTTCTCCATCAATTTCATTTTCTGTTCCCAGATATAATATTTCATTTTGAGTATAACGTATTTATTTTCCATTATTAATCAAGAAGTATTATAAACGTTATCTCAGAGTTTAAAAGCAAGCTATTTGTTTCTTTAAGACATCTAATGGCACTATCATAATTTATGGTTACTTCGTCTTGGTCTTCTAATATTTTAATTTTCCTTTAAAATTACAATTTAAATAGTAACATTATTTTTTTAATACGTACGACGAAGCATACTCATAAATTACAAGTAAGTGGTTAAAGCTCAATAAAGCGACCCTTGGATGATTTCACTTAGGAACACATCTTTCCCTTTATTAAGGTTTTCTATGTATTAGTATATTGGTTATTATTTTCATATAGCAGTCGAGTATTTACCGATTTCCTTTTATTTCAGTTATATAAGTTTTCGTCTTTTTGTTCGTCAAGTTTAAATGTCATCATATATAAATATAGGAATTTTTATATTATACCATCGTAGCACAAAAAGTTTTCCTGAGTCATCGATCGACCTTTTCTCTGAAAACATCTGTCCACTTCGCGAAAATAGGTTTATCGCACTCGAATAGTATGATTCTTAAAAATTCAACATTCGGAGTGTTTTTCCGAGGTTCGTGGTACAAATTTTATTTAAAATGTTTCGATGATTTCTTTTTTTTTTTTTCGTAGCAAGCTTTTTAGATTAATTTTTTTTTTTTACGAGCTGTCATTTTTTTTTCAACCTTTGGTTGTGATATTAAAATACGTCTCTATTGTAAGCGTAAATTCGATTATCTGTTAAAATATTCATTTAAATTGTATTGACATTTTTGTGATTTTATCGTTACATCGTTATTTGCTATAGTATTAAAAAACAGCAGTTTTCGAAGAAAACGTAGGTACGGTAATTTCGGCGTAGTAGTGAGGGAAAATCGCATGTCGAGGTACAATTTCTTGATCCTTGACGTTGAGATTTCGACCCAAAACACGAGGAATTTATAACGATCAAATGGACCTTGATGTTTCCTAAGATTTATCATTACGATGTGTTTGTATATGCGTTTATGTATGTATATATATATTTATAGAAGATATTATAGAATATATATATTATAATACATTATATTTTTTAAAGAGTCATATATCAACAAAATAATTTATAAATGCATTAATTTGTCTTGTAACTTAGATTTCGTTAAATTATTTTTGTTTTATTTATTTTCCGAAGAATCATCAAAGTATATTTTAGCAAATATTTCCATCAAGTAATTCATTGAAACAACAATTTCAAAAATTACAAAAACCCAAAAACGTGACAACTTGTCCCCTTTGATAGTTCCTATAATTATTTATAATCAATAAAAGTTAAAGACTCGGTTTAATCGATCATTTTGATTGGTTTTGGTAACACTAATGGTAAACGATCCATTCTCCCGAAACGATCATTTCCGATCGAAGATAATTGTGTTACTGTGTAATAGGAACTAAAAACAACTTTCGTATTTTCGTCATCACCGATGGAATAACAAGAATTGTTTTTCTCAAGTTTATTGTTTCGATGAGCAAACAAATTTTGACCGGGAAGATCATTTAATGAAGAAAAACTGCTGAAGTTTCTCGAGACATTGATAAACGTCGTCTTTTCAAATCGGTAACACGATCGAAATTGCACGAAAAGTCGTACTTCTATTTTACGATTGATTTTCACGTACCATGTTCTTTTTATTCAACGATTCGGCTAAATCCGAATGTCTATCACTCCGACCACTGGATGTTTCGTCATTTCAAAAGCGAAAATTTCGATATTTAATTACAGTATACGAGCGTGTCGTTTTAACGAACTGCGTGTACCCATCCACGTTTGATTGCTCTTTGAGTGACTTTATGTATCGAAATATATATATATATAGAATATACAAATATATAATATATTGGATTGTGAAGGAAAAGTTTCTTTGTATTTAAATGAAAAAGCGAAACAAACTCTTTCTTTTCATATTTCCTATCCAGCCTTCTTAAAATGATTTAAAATCATTTTGTGGTAGATATTTATTCGTAAACGTATTCATATTATTGCATCATGTTCTAAAAATTATACATTCTTTTTAACAACCTGTGACTCTTATTTTTCTCTATTTTATTTTATAAGAAAAATTCTAAATTTATTGAATTTCGTTTTTATTTTTATTAGTTATTAAGATGCAATAAATCTTTATTGAATAAATTAATATCAAAAAAATTGTTTGTATTAATTATATAATATGATGTTAGCTTTCAAACGAATCCAAGCATTACTTGATTCGATTAATATTATTAAAGTTATGGGATCTTAAAGTTATTTACTGTGAAAATACAATGAAATATTATCACCGACACCTAATATATATTGTACTATATATATATATATATATATGTGTATTATATATAAAAGGTATACGTGAGTACACGTCGATATTATAACTCAAGTTGGGTTAATAGCATCGTTAACTTTTACGACGAACTTTATTCTGGGCATCGATAACATTTGAGACATTATGTCGGTTCTCGAAACTAATTAATAACCTTTAATATTAATTTTATCGATCGAAGATACTCCCTAGTTTTTCTTCGTATATTCTGTATTGTCGGATGCGTAAAGATCAAAGTCCCCATGTTATAGGAAATAAGATTTATTCGAAATTTTCAACGTTTCAATTTAATTTCTATAATGCAAATTCTTAACCACTTGGCAATAAAAATAAATTGAAATACGACGTGTTATAAAATAAAACTGTTTTTCATATTTTTGGTAAACTTAACAGTTATGTTAGTTTAGGTAACGTTACAGAATATTTTAATTGCTGAATATCTTTTAACGAGATTTACACATAAAATATCAATGAACAATAATTTTGAGTAATATTGTTAAATAATAAGTTAGTAGTTTTTTTTTTTGTAAAATATGAAAAGCATTTTAGTAGGGGGTTATTGCGTCACCGTGATCATTTCTACTTGCATTTATTCCTTTATTAATATTTTTGTTTTGTTCTTTTGTCGAATTGTTATACCCTTTTGTTCCGTCAGAAAGGTATTGATTATTTTCGTTCTAATGCAAACTATTTGATTTCCTTTTTATTGCTCACATTTTATTGACCTAGGTTTTTATTGCTTTGTATTACGACGACCGTTGTCAGTGCCATTCGTAGACTCTGAAGTAGGTAAGAATGAAGACGAATTTCTCTTAGCTTTTAATGGAATTATGTCTTCTTCAGATGGGATAACGCTTATTTTTACCGATTCCGAGAATAGCCAGATTATGATCAAATAGAAGATTTTATTAAAGAATTTTAGCTGCTTTGCTTTCAACGAGTTAAATTTTCTTAGAAACATTTTTCGCAGCTATTGGATTATTTTGAAAAATTTTCTATCGTCAACGTGACGACGTCGGTTTGCTTACTCAAATGTCTTTCCTATCTTTCTATCTTTCTTATCTTTCTTTCTGCATTAGCTTTGTATATTTTTCTCGAAGCGAAGAATATAACTACGATTTAAGATTTTGTTTATTTTTCCCCCTTTTCTCAGAAAAACGCGCCCTCGCGTTTTTATCATCTTTCTTTTTCCCTTACTTCCTTGAATTTTCTTATAAATAGGAAATTTTTTTCCTTCGGAATAAAGGAGTTCGCAACGAGCTTTCTCTGACATTTACATAATAATATCACACGATCTGAATTCACCTCTCGTTCTTGCTCCTGCTTGTTACTCGATATTAGACGTTTACACATTCGTCTCGTATTGTTTTATAAATTGACGACTTTTATTTCAAAATTCACTAAACGTTTAGAACGAATTTCAATAGAATACAAGATAGATACGATAACAAGCTGAAAAAAAATATATATATGAATATAATTTAAAAAAAAAATCATTCAAGTTATATTCACTGTTCTTTCGTTCAAACTGATTTAAATCGTCGGTGTTTTTTGTTAATTTTCTATTTTACAGTTCATAATAATTGTATTTAAGATATTAAAAAACTTAATTACGAGTTATCTTTTTATTATCTTTCAAGTATATGCATGAACTCGATATTTTCTAAAGGATATAAGATATTTCAATAAAATCAATAAGTAGTATAAATCAATAATTGGAGAATAAAAACAAGTACGTAGAATCATATAATCTTTTTAGGGATAAATTTAAAGAGAGTGCTAATGAATAGGACTAGTTAATGGCGTTGAAAATGAATATTATTCTTGAAAAATAAACAAACTTTCTTTTTTTCTACTTCTTCTTCTTCCTTCTCCTGTTCCTCTCTCTCTTTCTTCTTTCTTAAGAAATAAGGAATTCTAGTTCCTCACGAACGATCGTTATAAATATTTGTCGAGTCGAGCTCGTGCACATATAAGTGAGCACTACTACATATTCACCAAAATGGTCGGAGTACTCGCCTTAGTACTTATGTTATTGAGAATGGCTTTTAAGCTCTGCATACACACTTGGTGTTTGCACGAGAGAGAGAGAGAAAGAGAGAGTAAGAGTGAAAGGATATAAAATAGGAGGTAGAGGGTAGAAAGGTATTTCTTAGAAAATATTGTTTCTTTCGTCGAACATGGTTTGTCTTAGGGATTTATTATTAATTATATTTATAACAATGTAAGTATTTTTTTTAAAACAAATTCAAACAAATAGGGGGGAAAATAATGTAGAAGAAACATCGAGGGAGATGGGAGAGTGTATTGAATGAAATGTCTATGGAAATCGAAGGAACGTATAGGTTTCAATTAACTTCGACTCTAGTTCCCTTTTGATTTGTATTGAGTATAATCAAGCAATCAATTTCTTTAATCGATCAGGAGAGAACTAATAATATATATATATTATTAATTGCTTTCAGAGTCACGTTTAGAAATGATGATGTTACTGTTAGAAAATCTGTAGGTGTTTAAATATTTTAACATAGTACGTATTAAAGCAGGTTAGTTTGATTCATTATAGTTATATATATATTAAAAATTTCTTTATGTATTATATATATATATACGTTCTATTTAAAACGTTGTTAAATTGTTATTATATGGCAAGAAAAATCTAATTTGTTTTATAATAGCTGTATTAATAATTAAATCGAAGTAATTAAAATTCTTGGAAATCGTTAGTACCTCAAGTTGAATACAATCGAACGTTATATAAATAATAACAATTTATACAGTTACTTTTTTAAATCTATTTTAATAACTATTATAAATTACTTGAATATGCACAAACACGAGTATATTTTTGTTGTCCCTTTTTTCTTTTGGCGTTATATAATAAAGGTGTAAATAAATATATAGATGCGTTAGACAGTGTTATGTTGGTTACATTTGTGGGATAATGTTTCTTTTTTTTTTGGCGTCTATTATTTAATTAAATTATTTTCAAAACAGTTTTGTATTTTATATCGTTAAACGTTGATAAACCTAGACATGAATATATGAAATTTAGTTGTAGTTGACGTGTAAAGGCATGTTGCTTGAGAAGCGAGGTTTCACGGTTGACGTCAATACTCAAAGCCAGTGATGAGTGACATCGAAGCTTATTGGCTGGAATGAAATTTTATGACAAAAATATACTAGAATTAAGTGGCGCAATTGTATCTATGTTCACATACATATAATATATTTTATTTTATTTCATATTAGAATATAAATTTATTGATACAATATTTAGAAGAAAAATATTGAGAACTTTGATCATATTCGTGTTTTTTACAGTGTCTTCAAGGTTTATTAATTTTAATAAATCATCAAGGACTGTCGCGACATTTTGACAATCTTAAGAAACAATATCGCTTTGTACTTTATTTTAAAACTTTTTTTTTTTTCTTCATTTTATACAGTAATATTGTATAACATAAAAACTTGTAGATATTCTAAACAGTTCTCTCAATGCTGTTATTTAGCAAATTCCTTCTTTATATTTACTCTTTTCCTTTCTCTCTCTCTTTCCTTTCTTCATTTTCCGTCATCTTGACTATATATATATGTACAAAAGAAAAGATGAGAATAAAAATTGAGAGAAAAGACGAAGACGAAGAAGAAGAAGAAGAAGTCACTCGAGAAATAAGAATTCAATTTTGTACTCGTGTATCTTTTCGCTACTCGAATGTAAATCTTACTGATTAGTAAAAATATCATCTCGTTTAAATACCTAAACGTTTAATAATATATAAATGCTTAATCTTATTATAAATAATTTTCAAAAAAATTAAAAGATAAAAGTATTATATTTTTGTTTAGAAATATTAGGTAGGTGGAAAAATATGTCGGATTTTCTTATTGAATTGTGGCCAAAAATCCAACATTTTCATCTAATAAATTCAGAAACAAATTTACATTATCCCATTATTTCTCGTATCTTTTTAAATCTTTGATTTAACCTCTCAATGTGACAAGGAATTGACATAATGTGAGATTACCCCATTATTTCTCGTATCTTTTTAAATCTTTGGTTTAATCTCTCAATGTGACAAGAAATTGACATAATGTGACATTACTCTTTAGTTAAATTGTGCGTACCAAACTATATTTTCTCATGAAGAATGTACGTAGGTGGAACTAGACAGCGATTAGGTGAGTACCACCGTCCACCTAGGAAAGGGCGGAGGGGAAATGTTGCAGCGTGTTATGGGATTGGCCCGTTATATTGGATCGGACCTAACTAAATTGGGTCGAAGATTGGCGGTCTTTAGTGGTTCTAGTGTCGAACAGAGGAAAAACAGGCTTTTCGATGTAATACTTCGTTTAAAAAAATACGATCGATAAAGTACCATCGATTTTTCACTCTCTCTCATTCTCTCTCTCTCTCATTCTCTCTCTTACTCTTTTTTTCCCTCTCTCTTTTCCATGTCCATTTTCCTCGTTTTTCTTTCTTTTATTTTTTTTTCCTTTCTTTCACAATTTGCTCCCACTTTCACAACGAAGTTTT
The DNA here is from genome assembly GCA_023678845.1 of Mischocyttarus mexicanus. Taxonomy (NCBI): domain Eukaryota; kingdom Metazoa; phylum Arthropoda; class Insecta; order Hymenoptera; family Vespidae; genus Mischocyttarus; species Mischocyttarus mexicanus. The sequence continues at coordinate 1,562,690 of JACGTP010000011.1, read as the reverse complement.
AGAAGCGTTATGAATGTTGAACCTGTTCGATGAGATAGAGTATAAGGGATAAAAAATTTAAGGGAATGAAATAATTCATAATGGGGTTTTATTAATTTATTGAACAGAAAGTAATTCGATCGATGACGAAATTTTTTTTTTCTCTCTTCCACCCTCCTCAGCCCCTATGCAAAATTTAAGTTAATTCAATTTTCTCTTCGTATCTCGTAAGTCCTTTTTACGAAATTAGTATTGGTTTATTAACAGAATTTCAATAAATATCTGGGGTTTTTATTTCAAGATACGAATCTTTTTAATGACAGTATTTTTTCAACAAATATGTCCTCTCTCGATGCCTTACCGCTCATAATATTTGTTTAAAAAAAAAAAACATTCTAATAATCTCTTTCAGTTGGATAAAACGATTTTTAGGACAACTTATAAATATTTTCATTTCTTTTTCTACTTTTTTGTTTTTCTCTCTTTTGCAAAGTTCCAGTTCGCGTAAAGATATTTGAAACGTCATGAACCCTTTTGTTTCAAACCTAAAACGACATCTGTTCCAAAATTCTTTCTATTGTATGTGACCAAATCTCTCGTACCTTTGATCGGATACAGAAGAAAGAAAAAAAGAACAAAAATAAAAAGGCTGAAAATCACACACACGCATTTTTACTTGGAATTTTTATTTTTACACGTTACACATACACACGCGTACACACACACACGTGTATGTATTACGAACGTATTCGTGTAAATATTTATGGATTTAGTAGGATTCCAACTAATATATATTTATTTTAATTTCGTTCACTTTCTATATATCTCATTTGTAAAATTCATAAATTCTTGTTCGTACGTGTACAGATATTTGAAAGATCGTGAAAATTCCTTAAACTACCTTCCCTTCCTCCCCTTAAAAAAGACATCCGTTCCAAAATTCTTTCTATTGAACGAAGGCAAGTCGTCTCCTTTCATACCTTCGACAGAATAAGGACGAAGAAAAAATAAAAGGAGAAAGTCATTCTTATCTGGCATCTTTCCTTTTGCACATATCCACGTAGGAACGGTATCAACGTAAGTATGTGTACTTAGGATACATACATCCTAAGCTCTCTTTTGCTGGATTGACGCGTCACGTGTTGCCATGTGTTGTAAAAAATCGATCGATAAGTAGAAGGAAACCTTCGAAAAGCGACGAACTACTGCGACTATCTTAAGATTACATCATTTTATCTTGTCGAGGGTTTACATTGGAAAATGGATCAACGAACTTTTAACGCGATAAAATATTTTTCTCTCTCCCTTTTTTTTTTATATCGATCTTTTAATTATTGTCTTTTTTTATGGAAAGGAAAATATGAATTTGGAATTTTTGATAAACGATCGAGATAGATTTATAGAAAAAATTTGTTCTTCCTTTAGAGAAATGTTCTATAATGTGGGATTTAAAGTTTTCCTTTGAATATCTATTTGCTTATTTTCATACATGTTCATCTCAAAGATATAAAAGGAATAAATATTTCTTTACATTTTATTATGAAATTTTCAAATTCATATATGGATTACGATCCATAAAACGTTTCATCTTCGTAATGTCTTGTACATATACATATATATATATATATATATATACATGCGTCGACGTAAAACGATTTTCTTACGGATGAATCGACTTTTTTTTACGCTCGAATACATTTTCTAAATGCCGAAGATTAAGAAGGTTATCACGTATATACGTCGTTATTATCGAAGCATGTTAGACTAGACTTATTGTTAGAATCTATCGTTGAATTTCATTGAAATACATCGAGGTCAGTTGATACGAACGATTAGGTTAATTCGAATAATACAAAATTACCATCGTGTTTGCACATAGCTTATTATTCCCCCGCCCCCCTTCCCTGATAAAATTTACTTAACCTTCCCGTTTTTTGCTTTTATTTTCATCTTAAATCAAATTTAAGATAATAATATTTTCTCGATATGAACATTTGTCGATTGAAACAAAAATATTGATTCGATTTTAAGCAAAAGAAAAACAAAAAAAAAAAGAGAAAATAAATCATCCTTGGATTTAGACTTATGTTAAACTTATTTACCTAAGGTTAGGTATGTATTACGAGAAGATAATGTAACTATATATATCTTGGAAAAGCTCTGGAGGAAAATTTCTTATTTTCAGACACGTTGGAGAATTCGAGACGAGATTATTGCGTGTTTTCCTTCTCGCATAACGTTTTATCGTAATGATGACGGTGTATATATATATTATACTCTACATTGTGTGTTTCCTCTCTTTCTCTCTTTCTCTATCTCTCTTTCCTTCATTTAACTATATTTTCTCTCTCTCTCGTTGGAACTCCCCATGGAATTATCCGTATGTAGTATTCTATTCCCGTTCGACCATCGGAAGAAATAAACATGGATCATTGGCATATCCTTTATCGTCCTACACATCATTATCACCCCTACGCTATAATTTTAATTCCAAGTTAAATCTAATTTCATCGTTATTCGTGAAAACAACAATATCTTGTTTATTTTTATTCGTCGAAAATTAGATCGTGTCCCTGCCCTCCCACCAATCTATTTCGAAGGAAAACACTGATATTTTCTTCGCGAATTAAAACCACGATGAAAAATGATTATTGTTGGGAAATGGGAATAATAATTCACTGGTTTATAAAAAAAAAAGAAAACACGTTTTTGTTATATTTATTATATCAAGTTGAGACAGAGAAGTCTTTACGCTAGCACGGTTTCTAAGAAAGTGAAGAAAAAGAAAGAAATGCAACTGCGTTCAAGCGCTTAAGGTAAATAAAGATTATGGAGACTGTGTTTACATAGTTCGAATAAAATCTCGTATAGGTATTCTAGAAAATGCTAGATAAGTTTTGAATACGAGAGAACTTCAACGTTCAATTCAACAATAATTGTTCGAATAATTAATAATGTAAAGTTTTCTTTGTTTTTTAATCGTGAAAGAGAGAAAGAGAGAAAAGTGAGTAAGTGAGCATGATAGTTAAGATAAAGAGATTTCAAATAAACTTAATTTGAAAGCTAGAAACTCGGGTTAACACGAAAGTTCGGGAACGCAATCATCCTAGTTTTATATCATCTCTATCCGTCGGATCTCTTATTTTATAATAATAGAGAAAAGTTAATAATATCTTTTTCTTCATTTAAAAATTGTTTCTAGATATTTTTGTCTTATTTCATTCTTTTCCTCTTTTTTCGTTTTTATTCTTATTCCCAAGGAAATGTCTCAACGATTTGTCTTGTCTTTATGTCATCGTTGAGTAGTATACTTACAACAAAATCTCTCTCTCTCTCTCTGTCTTGTCAGTAAAATTAAATGCAATGGTAAAGATATATAACCAGTCGGACTACTTTGAATAAAACTTTAAAAAGAAATTTTCGTTTTTATATAACGTAAGACGACGAGTTGGCTCTTTTCATTTCAACTCGGTGTCCCGTTTAGTTTTCGACGTGTATTCTATAGTAGCGAAAAAATGCCAACAGGAATGTTACACACATATATATTTGTAGAAGTATATATTTATAAGTTTGTGTCGTGTGCGTGTCCTGGGTTCAAACCGTTAGACACTATATCACTGAAAATTTATCAAATAGTAAAGACCGAGTTTATGCTTTACAAAAGAAAACGGATTCTCGAGTTTGTTTTAACCCTTTCTTTTATCTTTTATTTTTTATTTTTTCCCCAGTGTTCTCGTATTCTTTCATTTTTTACTCCCTAAAAACGTATCTTCACATTTTATTTCCACCGTACTATGTTATTTTTGTTTATTTGTTTCTTTCTTTCCCTATCTGCGAAATGATACTATGGGGACATTGAACGACCACGTTCTATTGTAAATTGCTTTATTTTTTTATTTTTTTTGCTTCTGAGTGGATAGGGAAAAGTGACAGGACATAGTGGTTGCTTGTTACGTTGTTACTCACGACTCGAGAAGCTTGAGACAGGTTTAGCTGACAAATCACGATTCAAGAGTGGCCCTTTGTACTCTTCTGAATTCCATCTGGAACCCTCAACCAACCTTCGTGTGTAATACGGTCGTTGACTCAGCGAATGTGTCTTTTGGGACGTTGACATAAGTTTTTTGAGATGGTAACCATAAAAATATAATACCTCGTGGTTTTTATATATATAAACGTATATAATAAAAAATATATTTCTTTTAATTTATTTATTATAATTATTTTCTACTTGTAAGATTTAATCTTTAATTTTCTTTACGAACATTTGCCATGTATGGTTGAGATTGGTATTACGTGGATAGGTCAAGGAACCCATTTCACAATATTTCACATTTGTAATATACGATTACTTATGTTTCAGTCATATATTATTATTAATTATTTTTAGTTTATTTTTATCCTCAAGTTTAGGTGACTGTAAAAACTATGACCGTGTATTGATTAACCCTTCTCATATTTTATATTTTCCTACACCTACAATAATTATGATTGCGTTATATTTAAATTTTTATAAAAATATTTATTGATTAATATTATTATAATAATTATTAATATTTTTTTGAATCGTGTATAGTCGTGATTTTGAGGTTCTTGTATCGACGTCTCTCTTTTACCCGCAGTGTTCTTTCCAACTACATTTGCTGCATATTCATGTATTAAAATAAGGCGGGGGACACCACCCTCCTTCCCCGTTTACTCGAGTAAGCCACCCTGCATGCTTGCCTGCCTAGTTTTCGCTCGGATGCGCGAGGTTAAACGAGGTCACGCGATCTCGCACTCTCGCGAATCATTTTCGTTTCAGCCGTTGGCCTCACCTTTTTTTCCACCGTACTCTTCCCACATTTCCTTCTTCCACCCTTTTTCATTCTTTTTTTTTCTTCTTCTGTTCTTTCATTCTTTCATTCTTTCTTTCTTCGTCCCTTTTGTTTCGCATGAATGCATTCGTAGTAACACCCCCATTCGTGGTCTTACTATATCGATATTTATCGATACTACTCTATAACCCCTTTTTTTTTCAAACTTGTATTAATTAAAACATAATTATAGTCGCGATTAAATCAAATGGTGGTTAGGTCAAAATATTAAAAACATAAGTAGGGTAAAAGACCCCATTATGAACAGGTCCCCCTTTATGGACATTCTGTTGAATTTTATTATTTTATTAATAAACTCTTTTAACAATCACAATTGTTAATATTTCATAACAATTTTTGATATTTTTAAAATCGAAAAATGTGTAATATTTTATTTCCAGGTATAAACTATTTACCGTAAAAGAATTTTATTTTTTCAAGTAGGCCAAAATCGCGAGTACATGTGAAATTTCTTAACAATTCCATTAAGAAAGATTTTATTTTCAAATCCAAATTTCGATACGTGTTTTTTATGTAATTGTGTCGTTTCAAATTTTTTTAAGTTGTTTATAGTTTAAATAACCATATAATGATTTATTTATACTATATCAAGTTAATATTAATTAAAAAATAGCGGGTATCCATAATGGGGACACAAAAACTCACTTGCCTGAACTAGCGACATGTCACAATTTGAGTTAACCTAACCTGCTCAATATACATATATGCATATATGCATTGCAAATACATGTATGCATATATGCAATATATATACATATGTATGCTTTTACGCATGCGCATTGGACCTGTCCATAATGGGGTACTGGTATGTCCATAAATGGCCCATTTACTATCCATAATACACATATTTGACTCGTTCGTTTCAAGTTCATGTATTAATTATTAAATTTATTCTTATTGAAGTTGATTACTTAAATTGTACAAGTAAAAACATTGATTAAAGTGTCTTACAGAAAAAAAGTTGATTATATTGGTTTGAAATATGATTGAAGAATTTAAATATTCGTAGTCACTCTTATAGTGTCCATAATGGGGGGCTTTTACTCTATACATTTATCTTCTGATTTATACTTAACAGTCAACTTCAATTGTGTTCAATATGATATAAAATAAATTATAAAATGAATTGTTTTTTTCAATTTCGTTTTTTTTACTCGATTAAATTTACCGTCATATAATTATTGGGACAATTAATTTATAATGGGGTGTACTCGTGTGATTATAAAATGAATTTATTTCGTTGTAAATTTATATCTTGTTAATGAACAAGATGATTTTGAGTATCATATTTTTCCCATCTTTTTCGTAATACCCTTAACTCTTCCACAAAGCTTTGTAAGCATTCGTCTAATATTAAATAGCCTCGACAGCATTAATTTGGTACCGTTAAAAAGGGTACTTGGAAAAAGAAGAAGAAAAAAAGGGGTGAAGTAGGTCTATTCATAAGGCTACCTGTTTACTCTAAATTATTCGCGAACGTAATTTTTCGACTTTCCAACAAAATGCTTTTCCCATTTCCCTGTGATTTTTCAAGAACGATCTAAATAAATTTTAAACAATGATTTTTTTCCATATCTAATAATTAACCTGTTTTTTTTGACTATGAACTATCTTACGTGTTAAGAAAAAAAAAGAAAAGATTTCTGGATAAAAACAGTTCGTGTTATTTAATGAGCTATTAAATTGAAGGATCGATAAAGTATTTTAAATGTTTGTAAGAATTGTTGTCCTCTGGAAGAATTTTGTAAATGATCAAAAGAGAGAGAGAGACAGAGAGAGAGAGAGAGAGAGAGAGAGACGATGATTGATCAACGTTAGTATCTTTTCCCTTTAGATTGACCTTATTAACTTGGTTATAAATTATTGCCTTAATTAAAGCTCGGAGAGCATTCCTCTACGCGGTTTCGTCAATTTATTCAAATGAATCCCATAGGGTGAAAGTACGAACAAACGTAGTAAGTTTAACAGGAGAGGTAGTGTTAATGATCTTAACCACTATATTGTATAGTGTGTATATTACAAAATATAAGGAACTGTAGATTATTCTTGGAGTTAGGAAAAATCTCTTTAATTATTCCCAAGGTAGTAATGCTTACAGACAGACAATGATAAATTAACAGACTGTCAGTAAGAACTAGGTTATACTTATCGATTTTTTTTCTCTTTTTTTCTTCTTCCTTTCAAATACGTTTTACATAAAATTGAAACGTTCGTATATAAAATCTCAGAGGTTGGTTATTTCAAAGAAGAATATACGTTTAAATACATATTATCTTGTAAAAATTATAACTTATGATTGATCCATGAAGACTAAGAGACTAATCCGATTTTCTTTAATTATAATAAATCATTATAAGAGAGTAAGTAAGGACAAATGTTTGTGGGGTTCACTTCGTGCTATCTATGTTAATAATAGATACTAGTAAATCCAATTTCACGGTTTGTCGTTAGAACGTGATGTTATACGTATAATAGTATACAATGTATTCGCAAATCTCGATTTAATCGTTATTGTGGAAACGAATCAAGTTATTACTTTGATAAGTTGCCACATTCGTGCTTTTAAAGATAAATATTTGTCGAAACGATTTGTTGTTCTAACGTGTATTCTTCTTTAAAGGAAGGAAGTATTCTTTAAATCCCATTCACGCGATAAATGCGAATTTTTTTTCCAAGCTCACGTATGTGATTTAAAATATTTATCAAAACTGTCGCGTGAAAATTATTCTACAAATACGTACTACGCGTTAATGCGACTTTAAAAAGCTTTTTATATCCTAGAACACACACACACACACACACGCAGGGATGGCAAACCTTTTTGAGACGTGGGTCAAATTTTGTTCATGTTTTTTAAAATACTTGTTCTTGGGTGACTAATGCCCATTTGCACAAGAGTTAAGTTTAAAAATTTTTAGCTAAGTATTTTTAAAATTAAACATTATTAAAATTCAGTTGGCTTAAAGGATAAAAATGTTTGTGGTTTGACGATTTACAAATTTTTAGTGGGGTTAAATATTCATTATTTGCGTAACTTTAGAACTGTAATGATCAAACTAAAGAATACAAATAGAATATAAATTATCGACACAGATTAGAAAATTTAAATCAACCCGCGTAAAGAAACAAATAGTTGCTTGGGAATTGTGGGTCAGTGAAAAAGCTTGCGTGGATCAATGTCTGATCCATGGGTCACTGGTTCGCCATCACTGTCTTAGAATATTTTTTATTATTTTATTATTATTTTTTTTTTATATATACAGACAAAGTTAGGATTCTTCGTGGAAAAAAAAAGATATTTTTTAAATCCCACACGTGTTTTTATGCGACTTTCGAAAGCTTTCACGTTTTAAAATATTTCCATTAATATGTTATATCTTATGTAATATTTATTATTATCTTTTATTTATATATATACACACACACACACACACACAGAGTTAGAAACTCCTACACGGATTTCTTTCCACGTGATCGAATAATATAAGCTTAGATGAGTGAAAGGGAACATGGTTCTCGATATGGAAGAACATTCTTAAGAAATATACCATTTCCTGAATCTTTTTATTCTTTCTTCTTTTTTTTTTCATTTCATTTTCTATCATAGCACCGGCAACAAATTGGGACTTAAAAGTCTTCGATCCTTTGCTATATTGACACTCATACGAGACCTTTGACTGATATTCTTTAGACTATCATTGAAACTTTATCATTTCGCGATTTCTTTTTCTCCTTTCTTTATGTTTATTATATATCTCGAAAAGTCTTGATAGAAGGATTTTCCAACTATTGTTAAGTTAAACGAACAATATACTGTCAATACTTTTTACACGAACAATGTGATATTCATTTTTCACAATGATCATTTACGTTTAATGATTTCGTTAAATCTTTTAACCAATTTGAATTTTTTAATTGCCGTATCTCAGACTGTTTTATTAAATAATTCCATCGATTAATTATAAAATAATGAAGAGAGAAAACTAGAAAGAAAAAAGAAATATAAATGAAAAAAAGTAAATGCATTATTTCTAGGAATTAGAGCATATCAAATTCCTATGTCTTCTCCGTCTCGTTTAATTCCAACATTTCATCATGAGATCCAATATAATTATTAGGTAGAATGGTCATTCTTTCTCTCTTTTTTTTTAAATACATTGTCTTTTAATATTCGTTAGTAAAATATAGTAATTATATTCATTTATTATAAATAAAAATGGATAAATGGGTCGAAATAAATTTTAATACGCATTCACTGGGTTTGTTAAAAGAAAAATACTATGAGATATATTTTCAGATTTTATATACCCATATGTAAAAATATCGAATAATACTGTAAAGTTTTAGAACAATGGTACCCATCTATTGTATCAATTTTTCGTTCAGCGTATATTTGAAACAGAGATATCAAAAAAAAAGAAAGAAGAAAAGTAAAAAAAGTATTCTTTCGATTCGTACAGATGGAAAACCTACTTGCCGGAGTTGATATTTGTTAGTTGACGTTTTAACAAAGTAATCGAGATGTCACATGTGAGACCTTTTCAAGTATAAACCGGCTATATTATAAGTAGTATACTTGAAGGAAGTAGGGATGGAGGAAACAGGAAAAAGGAAGAAGCTTGAAGCGATAACAACGTGTTGTAACGTGATATTGTGTATGAGGTGTATGATGGTTAAATGTATACGTGTATATGTATTGGTGGAATGTTTATCGATGTTTTCGTGTTTATAGTAGGTAGGAGATAGGTGGTGGTAAGTCGAAGAAAAATTTGTTACCTTATCGAAGTCTCTGACAATTTAATGGCTTTGTCTATAAATACAGGCTGCCTGCCAATCGAAGTACCTTTTTTTTTCTTCTTCTTCTTTTTTTTTTTACTGTTCACCGTAAAATGCATTTCGTTGAATTTATCGCAGGTAAACGTCGCCGACGGAGATTAATTTTCGATTCTTTAGGATATTCTTCCAGTCATTTTATGTGTCTTCTATTTTTGTTTTCTAATGTAGTCGAGGAATTATGTAATATTAAATTAAATCGTTTACTGATGAAAGTCATTAACTGTAGTTATAGTATTTTTAAACGTTTTTTTTATTACTAAAAGCATTTATTCGATCGATATTTATTTTATGATTTTTATTATAATATAAAATAAATTATAATATATTATATTTATTTAATATTCTTATACATAAACCTATAGATAATTAATAGACAAATATTAATAATATATTACATTGAAATAATTAATTTTAAATACCATTAAATAAGAGTTTTGATAACAGTTCGATAATAAATAATACGAAAATATATATTAGTTTATTAAAAATTGTTTTCTTAATACTTGTTAGTTTTGTAAACTTAATCAATCTGGCAAATGAGCAATTCTGGTGATCCATATGTCCTATCTATCGGAAATTCGTAGAATGATTTTTAAACTGAATCACCGGTTAAAGTGGAACGGAAAGTTCAACGTTTCGTATTTTCATTATCGGTGCATTTTATTTCATCTCATACGAGTGTAAAATGGTTGGTCTCTGGTGTTAAAGGTAGGGCAAACGCAAATTGAGAAATCCCACTGGTATCGTGGTTGTATTTAACGATAAGCGTAACTGAGACAATATAAAAGAGAGAAAGACAGAAAGAGATAGATAGAGTGAGTGAGAGAGAGAGAAAAAGAGAGAAAGAGAGAGACAGAGAGACAGATAGAGAGAAGGTTATGCGAATATTTTGTTATTTGTATTTACTGTTTCCATGGTTCCTGTGTGAGTTTATTGCTTGGCTAGGTCTATTCTCTTCTTGAGATCACTTTAATAATCTGGAAGACTATTGTTCTCGAACCTTTGTCCATAGATTGAACTTTGTCCCACAGTAACCGAGAAAATATGGTAATCTTCCAAGAGATAGGATTAATTTTATCTTACAATTAATTACGATATTTTTCATAATATCAAATAAAATCAAATAAAAATGTGAGTGGTGGTGGGGGGAAATATAATAATAACAGTTTCCATAACGTGACGATAAAGTACAATAGCATTGTTTCGAAGCTTCTCCTCGTGTCGCATAAACCGGGTGACGTGGATACCCTCTTAACACGAATTATAAAAATGAAAACAAAAAAAAAGAAGGAAAAAAGCACGATTATTCGAATTTTTTCAGGGTACCAACAAGAATGAAAAAATGGTTCAAACGTATGCATTGGAAAATAATGAAAACGATAGTACGCGTAAACGAGACACTGGGTGTATTATTAAAAACTCAAGAAACTTGAATAGAGAATTTTTCCTTAAGTGGGAAGAAAATTGTTCGCTTTCAACTTGATTGCGAATTATATTTGAAAGAACGCATACAAAAGAGAGAGATACATTATATATCTATATACATATATATATATGCACTATTTTCGAATTCAAAACTTACACGGCCTATTAAATTTTGAATCAATAATACTAATCTATCTTTTATCTTTTTATATTTCTCTCTATTTTTCTCTTTTTTCTCACCTGTTTCTCTCACGCGTAGAATTAATTCATCGTATTTTCGTCAATCGTGCCGTGAATTTATATTAAATAAAATAAAAACACACGTATTTATACATATTTTATTAACTTCGTTGATATACACATTCTTTCGAACTGTCGATAAAACGAATATATTTTTTTTGTCGTACTTTGCAAAAACGTTTATATTATCAATAACGTTTTAAGAGATTATGGGGGATACAAAGATGGATTATTTATCTTTAATAGATTCTTTGGTAATGATACCTTTTTCTTAACATAATAAAGTGACAAGTAGATATAAGCTTGCCGCAGTTGGATATTTTATCTTGGGACCAGAAAATAAAGGAAGGAAGAGAGAGAGAGAGAGAGAGAGAGAAATTCTAGTTGTCAATTATAATAGTTTCCATTTCCGTAACGAACGTCGATCGGATACGACCTAATTACTGGGGGAAAAAAAAAGCATTTACATTTTTAACAAATTTCTATATCATATTAAAGTGATTTTCAATATATTACACATATAAAACGATATATACTTTTAGATTTATCTTATATAACTATATATATGTATGTATATTGATTACACTGATCTTGGGTTGACCTATTTCGGATGAGAAACTTGGGAAACGTTGGATCGGTGTTATACTACAAGATATTATCGAAAATGTCATTCGTATCGAAGAAAGAAAGATAAAAATAAAAAATAGAAAGGAAACGGAATAGAGTAGGAAGAAAAAAAATCGCGATCGTTTTGTTACGATGATGAAGTGTGATGAAAGAAAACGCGTGATGTTTACGAGACGTGCGTGTAGTGAAAGCGGTCCGCATCCTGGTATCCCGGGATCCGGTCCGGTTGGATCCGGTCATCTTTGGGGTAAAAGAAATCAAGGAAGAACTTCTGCACCGGTTGTTGGTGATGTTAAACAACCTTCGATCATTCTCAAGACCAGAAGAAGTTGGCCAGTTGCACCTACTCATTGCAGAAGGTAAGTAAAACAATAAAAATTTTATTATTATTATTATTATTATTATTATTGTTGTTGTTATTATTTGTTGGAAAGATTGTCTCCGTTGGTTGGAATCTTTAAAAAATATTATTAAGTCGAGTCATAAGTAACTTTCAATTTTTTGTTTTGTCTTATCAAACATTTTACTTGAATTAAATTTTAAAATTATATTCACCATTACTATGCTTGGTACTGAAACAATTATTATAAAAGTAACATTAAATAATATTTAATTCGTTCATTGAGAATGCTTTTTCTATTAGGTAAAAATTATATTAATTTATGTATTAGTTAATTAATTGCATCGGAAGTTGTTTATGACTCGACCTAGTATTTAATAAATATCGGGTCTACCGGAAAGTTCTGTCCGTTTCTATGACAACAAATTATATTATTTAATAAAAATTTATTGACGGTAAGAAAAATGTGTATTTTGTTCTATTCCAAAAGTCGGACAAAACTTTTCGATCGATTTAATATTTTCAATTTCTATTTTCTTCGTAGAAGTTTCAACTATTTTATCTGCTACTTATCATAAATACAAGGATAGTCTTGAGTAAAGGTAAGATAAAAGCGTACCTTATCTTCGATAATTGCGAATAAATTATGTCACTTACATATTATATCAACGAAATGGTATACAAAGTAGTAAGGAAATGAGAACATTAGTTTTAAATGGTAAATATAATAGTTTTCATTGTTATATAAAGAGTTCTTTATATAAATGTAAGAAAAACATGTTGCACTTTAGATTGTTTATAGTATCTTAAATTACTTGATATTAAATATTATGTATTATATTGGTGGTATAAGTAGAAATCGTTATTAAAAAAAGGAAAATTGCATCGATGGCAATAAAACAACACGTGTTTCAGATGTCGAGTGTCATACGACCAACTAAGATGAATCAATAATGTATAGTAAAACCGATATAGGTTTCATGAAAGTAAAGTTTCGGTATATGCATTGCAACAAGTTTGAACGTGTGTAACAGCTTTTTTTAAACGTGCTACTTCGATCGAAACTGCTTTTTCCTTTTTTTATGCAATTGCGATAGGATTGGTAGAAACGAAATAAATCTTTAAATTCAATGATTCTTGAATCTCCGAAAAAGTAGATGAGGTTTGGGTTTTATTCGATTTCAATAAAAAATAAAAAAAATCTATCGTATTTCTCCTTCGAGTTTATCTTTTCTTTTCTTTTTGTTTGTTCCTTCCCTCTCTCTGTCCCTCTCTTTTTATCATTTGTTGAGATATGTAGTATAATATGATACTTATTTATGAACGTTTGACGAAGGTTATAATTTGTCGCTTGAATGCACTGATATAAGGGATACAAAAAGGTTAAGAAAGCAGAGAAGGGTCTTGATATTTCGTTAGGATCTTAAAGGACACTTTTATCAAGGATAATTCATGAAGATAACAAAAGATCCTTGTTGATCTTTTTCTTCTTTTTTTTTTTATTTATTTTAAGTTAAAAAAAGCGTTCCTTATTTTTTAAATTTTTCTACCCTTCGGGCCAAAGTAAAAAGGAGGATAAAGTTTTACTATTTTTTTCTACTTTTTTTCTTTGCGCTTGTTCGTGTTCTTTCAAAGCTTCTTCTTATGTATTTTTTAATAATGCTTATAATTATAAAAAAAGAAGAGAAAAAGGAATGAGAGAAAAATGAAACATACGGATACATATGTTACCATGCTTGATTAAACCGTCTGTAAGAATGCTATAAGTATATTTACATATACATTGTATATTATTAAAAAAAAAATAATTTTAACGTATAATTTTAGATCAATAATTGTATTATATTAGGATCTTAAATAAGTTCTCGCCGTTTGTTAAAAATTGCATTAGCAACACTCCGTGCATGGAATTCTCGAATGGTAATATATCGGCAAGGAAGTACTGCGTGAAACCTTCAAATTCAGTCTATGGTATTTCACTTTAGGGTAAAACACGTGTTTGTTTATTGCTTATAAAAATGTCTATTTTTGTGCCAAATAAAGTGTTTTTTCGAGTAATTTTATTGCAATACTTTATTCAAAAGAAATCTATACAACTGAAGTAGACAGAATTCTTGTTCAGACTTACGGTGACAATGCTCTGTCTTTAGATGTACTTTGTCCTTATATCCATTGCTGCAAAATCCATATCCATAAGTGCAGGTGTCCATATATGTATATATCACTTTTCAGCACTACACATACTCGCTCACATATGCATATCACTTGCATAGGAAGAAAACACGCACATGCTCACGCAACGCGAAATAAATAATATACTTTAAATAATATCCTTGTTATTCCTTCCGACGCTCGAAGAAGACTAACGATTATTATGAAAA
>JACGTP010000011.1:1336632-1536653 GCA_023678845.1 Mischocyttarus mexicanus | reverse complement strand
CCCCCCCCCCCCCCCCTTTTTTTTTTTTACCTAACGTATATCTGTAGAATAAAAGATTCTCATCGGTGAGAGGTTTTTATCGTTTATTATCAAAGAAACGTTTCACTTGTTGATCGTATGAAAAAAAATATAATAAAAAAAAAAAAGAAATGCAAGAAAAAGAAATATCAACATAAGTCAAATATGCAAATATCCTTTTCCTATTTTTTTTTTCTTTCTTTCTTGCTTGCTTGCTTGCTACTTCACGATATTGCCCCTTGAGTTTTTATATCGCATTATTTTTTCAAAGAATGGCTCGTTTTATCACTCGAACGTCAGGACTGTCCGGCGTAAGGTTGTTATAAAGTGCTACGTTAAAAAGAATAAACAAGACAAAAAAAGAACAAAAAAGGATGACCAGGGTTATATATTGCAGGTTTACCGAGTGCTGTCGATGCGGCTGCTGCTACTCTATTGGTCATTGATTAAATGCTGCATCACGGTCATTGATTAAACATTCAAATATACGTTACCTACGCATCTCGTGGATCACGACAAAATATCCTACTGGGGGTTCGATTCTGCGATATTTCATCGTAGGTTAACTAAAAACTTGATACAATGATACCATTGTGCGTCAATCCTAATGCGTATCCGTCAGTAGGTGTTCGATACAAGGTGAATCTATTCAAACATATTTTATTTGATATCAAAAGAGAAAGAGAGAAAACGTATCGTAAAAATATTACGAGGGAATTATTTTTTCACTTTTACACAGTGTTCTTTTTAACAGTTACCTTTTAAATAAAACAACTACTGTAATATTTGAGTCGGTGGAAAAAAATGTCGGATTTTTCCATTGAATTGCAGCTAAAACTCTGACACTTTTTTTCCACCAATCCAATATTTTTCCCTTTCTTTTCGATTTTAATAATCTCCGTTACGAGAACAAAAAAAAAAGAACAATTCGTTTCATTTATCAATCTCGAACGATTTTTCTCTATTTTTCCTTATCTTCTTGGTTTTTCTTTTCTTTTTTTTTTATTTGAACGACTTGTCATCGTTTACCTGGAATTTCTTTTTTCTTTTTGGGGGGAGGGATTTTTTACAAGTGCTAGAAAATAATAGTAACACGGTTCTCGAGGAGGTTTTTTTTTTTCACGGTAGTCCACCAAGTTGGTTGGTGGTGTCTGCATTGCAGTTCCGAGTTGGTATCGACCTGTTAGACGGCAGTCATCAACCTGTCGGCAGGTAAATGTGTGTTCACGCGGGTGCATCGTAAGCGGCCGGAGTAAGAATTGATCGTTTTTGCTAGAGTTGCGTTAGCTAAAGTTCGTATTAGAATAATTATTTTTTTTTCGTTTCTTTTTTTTTTTGGTCGTTTTGATTATTCCTTTTTTCTTCTTTTTTTTTATTGGCTTGTTCAAAAAGTTATTTCGTTTCTTTTTTTGGTTTTGAAATTAAGCCAAGACGTTTCACATGATCATGAACTGTTGACAAATTTAACCTCTCGTGTAATTTCACAAGTTGTTATTCGGCGGTTTGCATCTATCAATGCCTTTATTTTTGTTTTCATCGGCTTCAATAGGTCTTCCAGAAGGAAGGGGCATCTTCAACATCGAAATTGCCGGAACGAAATTTTGCAAAGCAATTTTGGCATTGTCGTTTGACATGTATTTGGCAATACATCTTTTCCATACACTTCACATAATTTTCACCTTGCTTTAACTGCATTTTTACCTTTTCGACATTAAAAGTGTAGAATATGCCGAAAATGCTGCTTTCGTTTTTCCATCTTTGATAGGGCTTCAAACACAAACTATTGCAAAGAATCAAACAAAATTTTGAACAAACAAGCTTTACTATATCTGCTGTTAAAATATATAATGATTATTCGGTTTGAGTGTGAAGTTTGCTGTAAAAAAAATACAATTAGGTCTCTCTGTTAGGGGAAAAAAAAAACGAAATTACTTTCCGAACAACCCAATATTTTCATCCCCTCTCAACGATGAATATTTGAATGAAACATTTCTTTTCCTTTTAATTCATTACCACTGGGATATGTAATATATTATTTAGGATATATAACCGGTCGTTTTATAGAATATATGGACAATTTTTTTTTATCGAGAGAGAGAGAAAGAGAGAGTTGTATTTTCAACTTTTTTCAAGATTTAATTTAATCTAAAATTGACGTACTGTTTGTAAAAAAAAATAAAAAGGAAAAGGATTACGGATGAATTTTATTTCTATAAAATTCATGCATGTTTGCTAAGATCAGCGAGATATATATACATGTATATATTAATATGTACAAAAATTTTCAGTTTATTATATTTAATAAAAATAGAATATACAGAGACTGATAGGGAAAGAGATACACTTTTGTATTTATTCTTTGTCAATAATTGTTTTCTTTAAACGACCGAGCATTTGCAAGAAAATTGTAATCATTGGTTTTTTTCTTTTTTTTAAATAATCCATATCATAGATTTAAATTCGTATACCCACGTTGAAAAACGTTGCGCGCAAAGGTTTTATTAATTAATCGGAGAAAAAGAGAAAGAAAGAAAATAATAAACGTGAGAACGTATTCGACATACATCCTGCAATTACGTTTTATTCGTGGCCCGTGTCGTATTTTTCTGTTTGATTTACGAGGATTATTTTTCCATGAAGTATGTCCTTTTTTTATCTTATTTTTTCTTTCTTACTTTTTGTGTTTCTTTAATTTTTGTGTATTTTAAGCTTCCACGCATATTAATGTAAAATTCACGCGAGAGTTTATACGCGTGAGAATACTTAAACACGTTGATTCAAGAAGAAAGATCATTCTCTTTTTTAATAATAAATTTCTCTCCTAATACACCTGAGAATTTTCTTTTCATAATTTTGCGGGATAATCATTCCAAATATATTTGTTTCCATCATTTTTCGAATTTTTGTTTTTTTTTTATTTGTCCAACGATAATAATATACTTTTATCTTTTTTTATAAATTAATTATATCGTCGATTTAAAATATTCGTTAATTACGTTTCATCGATAATATATAAACCTATTAATTTTTCAACGAGGATTTAATCTGAGAGAAAAATCTGTTATCGATGTTTATATCAAATTAATGGTATGGTTAATTAATAATCAATTTACCCTTTTAATGTATATTACACAAAATATATATTAATGTAAGATTAAATCCATTGTGGTAGTGTTTAAAATATAAATTTTCTCGGATATAAACAACAAATTAATCTTACGATAAAAAACTTACGATATAAAACATATTACTTACGATAAAAAACAAGTCGTTCTATTGTAAAAATTGTGCATACAAAAAAAATAAAATAAACATTGAACTATATTTACATTTTTCCGAATGCGATAAAGATGAGAGAAAAACATTATTTGTAATAGAAAAAGATAATTTTCGATAAAGTTATCAAACGCGTATATTTCCACTGGGAAATAAATGAAAGTGGTTTTTAGATTCCTGGTAAAAAATAAAAAGAAAAAATTTGAATGAATGAAGGATTAGTTGAAAATGGTTATAACATATAAAATATTAAAGGAAGAATATTTAAAACTATACAGAAAATAACTATAATTGTGTATATACACGTAAAGCATTTTTTTCTTTAAAAGTTTTATCTTTAAAATCCTATTTAAATCACGTCTCGAATAGCCTGTGTTTTGGTTTAAATTCTGGTCGAGGATAAAGTACTTAATTGATGGCTGCTCGTAACTAGTACACACGTGGAAATACATCCTTGTTCATAGCAGAGTGAACACTGTTGCGTGTATACGATGGGTAAGCATAGGTTTGCCATGGTAATTTGATGTACTAATTTCAAACACCACGTAGGCGTTCTTCATTACGAAATATAACAATCCTAGAAACCTTGACGAATTATAAATAATTATTTTCTCTAACTTGAAATTTTATCATATAATCCTATTTAAAATTACTGTATATATATGTATGTTGAATTGATGGAAAAAAAATGTTAAATTTTGTCCATTGAATTGTGGCCAAAAATCAATCCTGCAATTAAGTTTTTTAGTCGTAACTCGTGTAGCGTTTCTCCGTTTGTGAGATTTACGAGGATTATTTTTCCATCAAGTGTTTCCTCTTTTATCTAATTTATGTCAGATTTTTCTCATTGAATTGTTGCCAAAAATCCGACATTTTTTTTCCACCAATCCATTATAACATTAAATTTGATAACGTCATTATTATTTGAGTTTAACTCTATGTAATTATATTTATATAGGTATATATATTTTTTTAAATAATATTTATACGAGAAAATAATATTATAATTGAGAATTTTTATATTTAATAAAAAAAAGAAAGGGCTTGGAATTGTTGTTTATTTCGTTTGGGAGTATCTTTCAAATTGAAAAAGGGTACACGTGGTGTACTCTAAACACGGTAAAAGGGGTTTCTTTCGCCGATAAAGCTTGCAAGTAAAGCTCTGTAGATTTCTTTGTTATCATCCTGTCGGTACAATAGAAAATGACTAGATCTCTTCTTGGTTGACCTTTTTATTTTCGGTTGATAAAAATACTATCCTTACGTAGGTTCCTTATCTCGCTAGATAAACGTGTTTTTTTCTATTAATGAAAAACAAAAAAGGAAAAAAAAAACATCATTTATTTCTTCCTTATCAGAATTTATTTTTCATTTTATTATACCACGGTACTTAATATTTATCTTATTTTTCTGTGTGTTTCAGGTGAGTCTTAAATTCGATGTTTGTATTAAAACGATCCATGGAAAACTTACGACGAAGGGTGAGTCAGAAAATTTGCATGAATTATATTATAATTAAAGTTTATATAAAAGTATAAGAGATTTTAATTTTATAAATATTAATTATATCTCTTTAAATATAAATATATTTTAATTTTATACGACAAGAATCACGAATCACGAATCACGAGCGTGGGAGTTTTAACGAAAAAGAATTTTACTACCCGTAGGAAAAAATTCTATTCGTTATCGATTCGATCATTTTTTTTTTTTAAAGAAAGAAAGAAAGATAAAAAGAAAATCTAATCGAGAAAAAAGGGGATTTCCACTCTTGGAGATCTCTTTTAACCTGCAGAAAAATGAGGAAAGGGTCCTTTTAAAAGACGAATTATTTTATTTTCTTAGAATATTGATTTTACCCGAAGTAGTAAAAATCCTTTGTGTCTGTTTCCACATCCATTCTGGCTTAACTTCTGAAAAAGAAAAGTCTACGAACTCTGTAGAAAAAAAAGCGAAGAAATAGGAGGAGGTGAGGGGGTGGGAAAGGGGGGAGATGGTGGGATGGTGGGATGGTGGGAGTTGAAAGAGAAAGAGATAGAATGGTAAAGGAAAGTATTATATATCCTTTATGATTGGATATTGAGCAAAGTACAAAGCCAAGTAGGTCTCTTGGAAATCGATAAAGGTTTACGAAAAAGCTTTCGAAACTTTCCTTCTTGCTTTCTATTCGAAACACCGTTAGTAGTCGTTTTCTTCGTATTCACTTTCTATTATTTTTTCTTTTTTTTCCATATATTTCTACGTATCTCTATCTCTCCTACTTGATTTTAGTTTTAGAAAAGCTGTACCGATAAATTTCTTTAAAAGATTTTCGAAAGAATCGGAACCTGAGACCTGTGTTAAATTCCTATTTCCAAAGTCTTACTTTTGCTCCTGCAGCGTTTAATGAACTTTTCTAATTGCTTCGGGTATTTTCTATGCTTCTTATTTCTTAACTCTAATCTACCTACGTACGTTACAACAAAACAGTTAAATACGTCTAATACAGTTTTCAAAGTTGCAACTATTGGATCTAATGCAACGTTATTAGAGAGGCCATTTTAAACGACGATGAAATTGCATCGAGCAACGAGAAGAAAAAGAAAATAAAGGGGCAAATTTATTTTTGTTCCCAACGCGTTTAACGAATTATCAATTAATTACAAAATGATCTTATATAATATATAAAGTATAATATGTGTACTATATAGATAGTTTATTTTGTTTATTATTTTTATTATATTATTGATTATTTAAACAAAACATTCTTATTAAGGAGTTATACGCAGTTGCAAAGCCCAAAAAAGACGTTTTTTAAAATAATTTTTTATAGAAAGAGATTTTATTAAACAAATACTAGTAATAATTATTCAGATAGTGTATATTTTTAAGTTACTAATGACACTTAGATCATGTAAAAATATTGATTTATACTGCTCCTGTAAACGATCTCCCGAAGGTCCTCTAAAAAAAAGCGTTTGGCGGTGATTATGATATCTCTCTGGTTAGAATTATTTTGAAATCAAAAATAGGTCAGATTCTTTTAGTGAATAGATGAATCTTGGGATTGATGTAAGGAATAGTCAAAATTTAAACTTTTGATAAAATGATGACTATGTGAAAAAAGAATTTGAATTTTTGATCCAAATTTTGCGCGAAAAATTGTTTCAAAAAAATAGAAATAATTATCGGATTATTATCGTAGTATTATTATTACACTGTAATATATCTGAGAAGGTTGTGTTAAAATTTCGAATCGATCGGTTGAGTTGTTTTTGAGATCTCGTGATCAGTGACTTTGAAAACACCGTTTAAAGTTTCATTCTACTTATTCTAAACGCTCCTTACAAATATGGGCATATCTCCGAAAATATTTACAGGATCGGTTAGAAATTTTTAAAGAATATACTTGAATACACGTAAATTCTGAAATTGCAAAAAGAAAAATCAATTTCTTGAAAATTCTAACTGTGTATAACTCCTTAACGATAGATTTTTATTTTCGTACGATCTCGTTGTTTAATATTCTGCGTATGTAAAGGAAAAAAGATGAAAAAGAAAACAACAACGACATATAATACGCGTGATTTTATTAACTAATTTATATCGTTAATGGTTTTTAAATTTACGTAAAGCATACGTCGACGATGACTGACTTTGATTAATTGATGAAATGATCACGTCAAACGTATCGCAAATGTGAATATCGATCACCGATATTCTATTTTATATAGCCGGAATTGAAAATGTACATACGCGATACACAGTCGGGATTTGAGAAAAAAAAAGAAAAAAATAAAATAAAATAAAAAAGAAAAGAAAAGAAAAAAAAGCAAAAAAGAAAAAATTAAACGAGAAATACGAAAAAACGCTGAACGAAATTCGATAAAAATAAAATGGTATATGAATTTACCTGTCTCGTGTCATTTCAGGATTGTTATTGTCACTGATTTATGTGAAATAATAAATATTCGTAAATATCGAGAAAAAGGAAAAAATCTACGTCAGATATGTTCTCGAATCTTTGAAAGTTAGCGAAAGTTTTTTTTTTACCTTTGGCAGAAGAAGGGCCGGTTATTGATTGGCTGCCTGTTGCTTTTAAGCCTATTACTATTATGGTTATATAGTTCTCATTTTGTCCTGGTGTTCCGAGGCCTTTCGATTTCACGCCTGTCTTCTAACCTAATTGATGTCTTATGCCACTGTCCTTTTATTTCGATATCCCTTTCCAACCTTCTTTACCCTTTCATTTATTTCTTCTTCCTTTTTTTTATTTATTTTTTATCTATTTCTATTTTTTGTTTCTTCTTTATCTTTCTTTTCCACCCACTCATTCGGTACTCTTTTGTCCCTTCTAAACGTCGTGCAAATAATTCCCAGGAAAGGGGTTGTCATAATTGTTTCCTTTTGTTTCCCCTTTTCTATTCGGACTCTTTGTATGCCATTGTTATTTTAATTTTTCGAAGTTTTACTCGACAGTACGATCAATTGATATTTCTTTTCTCTATTTTTTATTTTTTTATCGACTTATAAAAAATTAGCAACGAAAGATAAACGCAATGGAATTTTTCATATTTTTCTCTTTCTATTTCTTTTATATTGCATTTATATTTGCCAGATCAATTTATCCAACCTCGATATAATATAATTACAAGTATAGAAAATGAATACAAGTTTTTTATACATTGCTGTATCATTTATTCTTCTCAACTGTTGTAAAAAATTGTTATACTTTATTGGCATTAAGGTGTGTAAAATTATTGAAAAGATTTATTTTGAAATATTAAAAGTTAGGTATAGATGAAGTTATAAGATTAATAACAATTCTTTAAGTTAAAATTCTTTAAGTTAAGAGAAAAGCTACTAAAGATTATTAAAACTAATTGACGAGACGAACATTATCGTATATTGAAATTTTTTGCTTATTTGATTTTAACGATATATCGAATAACTTTGTTCGATTAAGCGTAAACTCGTACTACTGCAGATACTTTTACGCGGGTTTAAAATACTATCTTTACTCGTATTTTATTAATATTATTTTTCTAGAATTTTTGTTTAATCTAAGTAAACGTATATAACTTACAAGAAAAGAGGATGTATAATAAAGAAAGGGAAAGATAAAAGATTTGTGTTTGTATTCTTGAAGAAAAGGAATAGGAACAGCATATTTTGTACCTTCATCTCGAATTCTTCGAGTATTATTCTTCAAGTATTATTATTTTTATCGATATATTTTCTAAGATAATATATAGATATTAATATAACTATATTTATTTATAACTAACTCTAACTAATTATAAGAAATAATATGTATGTCGTTTTGCTGTTTTTTATTTTATTTTATTCGATTTATTTTATAGAGAAAATAAATAAATTTACGTAGGTGTCAGGTAAATATCCTAAGGAGAAAATCCTACAAATTGATGAGACGAACATTTTTCTGTATAGAATATTTTGCTTATTTGATTTTAACGATATATCGAATAACTTTGTTCGATTATGCGTAAACTCGTACTACTGCAGATACTTTTACGCGGGTTTAAAATACTAACTTTACTCGTATCTTATTAATACTATTTTTTTTAGAATTTTTGTTTAATCTAAATAACCGTGTATAACCTAAAGAAAAGAGAATGTATAATAAAGAAAGAGAAAGATAAAAGATTGGTGTTTTTATTCTTGAAGAAAAGAAATAGGAACACCATATTTTGCAGCTTCATCTCGTAACGTAGAATTTTTCTATTTTTGCGTAGGTCGGATTTAAAATAGAATATCAAAGGAATAAATTTAAAAAAAATAGGAAATAATTCTCTTGACGTCATTTCTTTATTCTCCTCTCCCACCCTCATCCTCCCGTTTATATTTATGGTTTCTTTTTTTTTTATTTCCGTTGAGAGTAGAGTTTTATCTGTATTATATACAACGATGAGTTTCGATATCCGAGAAGTTTGCCTGGAGCGTTTAACACGCTTCGTTCTAGAAGCGTAACCATTACACATTCCATTCGATTTCAAGAATTCAAACGATTCCTAATGCGTATTTCAATGTGGTCAGTACGAAATGAAATTCACGTTCAAAGGTACTCTCGTCGACGAAGGACTATTAAACGAACGAATAGGAATGGGTTAAGTTTTTGTCGTTTCAATTATTCATATTATTATTGTTATATATTTTTTATTGGTTTTTTTTTCTTTTTTAACATTTTCAATATATCTCGAATATTTGTTTTTTTTATTTCACATTTATAATAAATTGATACGATTAGTAAGACAATCGATATATGTCGAGTATTTTTAAAACGCATTTTATACCTCTTTGTATGTTTCGTTACATTTTCTCATATATTTGATTTTTATTTTAAATTATTTTTCACATATGTGCATATAAAAAGGGAGATGGAGAGTTTATTTTATATTTTCATTTGTTGAAAAAAAATCGAAAAAAAAAAGATATGAAAATCATAAAAGTAGACAGGTCGTTGAATTTTTATCTCTTTCGTTACGTTAACATTAAACTCATTCAACCGCGACTTGAAAACAGACGGAAATTGCGATAACCGATTCACACTGTACACGGAAACATTAACTTTCTCGTCTAGTCTGCAATGTTACCAGTGTTGTTTTCAGTTTCACGATGAGAAGAAAAGCGTACGTGCGTACCAAACCTTTCGTTATATCGATTCTCACGTCCTTCTAGTTTCTCGTATTTTCTATTATGCTTTTGACTACAACGAAGTTACCTTGATCAAGTTAATAGTTATGTATGTATAATACACATTTATACACATATATACATATTTGTTTGAAATTCAAGAAGAAATAGTGTACCGAAGAATTACATAAACGATGTATTACAAATTCGAACAAAACTAAATAACTTTTCCTAAAGTAATCTTAAATTTTAAATAGATTCACTTGATTTATTCAAAAAGTACATCTATAGATGATAAAACCGTGTTCGAAGTGATTTTTTGTTACGAAAAAATAAGTCGAGGGTAAAAAGAATAAAGTTTTTTTTCATTTGAAGGGCTCGTTTACAGAAGAGAATAAAATCGAGTTTGAAAATTTTGAATATAAAGGATTATCCATTACTATCAGATTTATGATGATGATCACATTATTGTTCTACTTATCTGGATAAATTATGGACATAAAGTTAGGAATAATATTTATTTTCATTTTAAAACGTAACACATGTGTATATAAGTGTACGTATTTTATTAAGTGCATTACCACGATTTTTAAAGAAACGCCATTCTTTATTATTCTGTTGTTCTTTTTCTTTCTTTCTTTTTTTATTCGACGAAAAATCTATTCCAACGTGGGAATAACAACAGGTGATCGATCAAACGACTGTTTACACTGACACCGGCTTGATCTTCGGTAACAAGTCACGTATTATCATTGATTCAACGAAATACTTTACGAAAAAAAAAATAAAAAAAGATATAAAACCAAAGAGAGACAATTTTGGTAACGTCGATAGAGTAAAGATATTAAAACCGTACAAACCCGTGGGAAGACAAATTTTTAATTGATTTTATCAATCAGGACAACTAACGTCTTTCAATTTGAACCCGTGTTTAATCAAGATCGATTTTACGTCGAGATTTCAAACACGCAAGAGAGAGAAAGAGGTATTAATTAAATGTGTTATACCTCGGTGTGTTTATCACTCAGTTATCGAGGGCAGTTGATCAACTAATTAACTTCGTTAAAAGCAACTGATCAGGAAAAAAGAAAGAAAAAGGAATAATAACTGTATAGTTTTTCGTCGAGAATTTTGACTTCGGTGACCGTTCGGTCGGTCAATGGGGAGGAATACATTCGTACTGGCTGATCGGGAAATCACGAGGAAATCAATTCGAATGATACGAGAAAGAGAAGGTATGATGAGTTAGCCGATGCATGTATATACCTATGTAATATGTATCGTAGGGCGTTATCACCTATTCATCCAAGTTAGTTGAGGAAGCTTGATGGATGAGCATAGTGTACTCCTCTGGACTTCATTTCGTATTCTAGTAATTTGACCTTTCTATTAAACGAAAATTCAACATATTTCTGGGAACATTCTAAAGGCTATTGAATAACGCATTTTACGTTATTGAATATTTACTACGACGTTCATTCGATTATTCATTACAGTCGTTAACGTTTCTCGTATAAAATTAATATTTCTTTGTTAAAATGCTAACTCTCGTATAGGGTAAAAGACCCCATTATGGGTAGATCCCCCTTTATGGACACCTTTTTGAATTTTATGATTTTAATAATAAACTCTGTTAATAATTACAATTGTTAGTATTTATTAACAATTTTTGATATTTTTAAAATCGAAAAATTGTAATATTTTATTTCCAAGTATAAATTATTTACAGCAAAAGAATTTTATTTTTTCAAGTAAGCTAAAATCGCGAGTACATGTGAATATTGTATTGGCAACTAAATGATTGTTGATTTTAAATAAGAAATAAACATACACGTTGACGAAACAAAAAGAACGTGTTAAGACCATCCTATTCGAGAAAATCCACAATCATTTAGTTGCCAACCCAATATTTACGGTTTTTTAATTTCTTAACTTCTTTTTTTTTTTTTTTAAATTCTAGATTATTTTTATTCTTTCATTAAATAAAAAATACATCATATGCTCGAAACGTTAATTTCTTTACGTGGTTTCATCTGGCTAATTTCCCTTGAAACATTACGGAATGTATTCTCGAGGAGGAGAAGGAGGAGGAGGAAAACTAACATGCTGACGAACTCTCCCCGTTAACGTCCTACGACTTTTGAAATTAATTAACGTTCCACTTATAAATATACTACACAAGTTAGCATCTGACAGAAATATCTTTGCTCCTTGTTTTTCTCAACCTAATCGATCGACAAATTCGTATACTATTTTAAACACATTTTTTTGTTTTTTTGTTCTTTCTTTTTGCTTTAAATTTTCTTCAATGAGAAAAGGTTCGAAGAAAAGTCGATAATCGCGAAAACGTGATTTATTCTATAAGATGTTTTTTAAGATTTTATAAATTTGTAATACTCGAGTTTGAAGTATCGATCTAAGTGCTGTTAGTAAATGAAATATTCCTTTTGTATTTTTTGAGTTTATTTGTTTGACTTACTTTTTTCAGAAAATGAAATTTCATTCTCTTTTTATCTTAGAAACGTGTAGTATTTTTCCAATAGGAAAAGTTGTCTTAATGATATCGTGATAACATTCGTAAAAAGGGGGTGAGTTTAACTTAGAGCACGAATCGAGGAAGAACGAACAAATGGGGCGACGAACACGTTGATAAAACTTTCGCGAGGGATCGATTGAAAGAACAAGGGGAAAATTGATTGTTTCGAAATCGCATGACTTATGCATCAATCGTCGTAGTTTTACGAAATACCTATTTAGGGTGCTCGTAAAAGAACGATATAAACATGATATTCGTATTAAAAGATTAAAACGTTTTAACCGTAAAAATAATTTTTTTTTATTGTTTTTTTTTTTTGAATATCGATTAATAATATTTAAATTATAATATATTCTTCGATTCAAGCTTTGTTATTTTTATTGATATATTTTCTAAGATAATATATGGATATTAATATAACTATATTTATTTATAACTAACGCTAACTAATTATAAGAAATAATATGTATGTCGATTTGCCATTTTTATTTTATTTTATTCGATTTATCTTATCGAGGAAATAAATTTACGTAGGTGCCAGGTAAATATCCTAAGGAGAAAATGCTACGGACCTCTTGTTAAACGATATCACCCGATACAATTTCCTTCCAGGAAGTTTCACATTTTTCATGTCATTTATCTAACACGTTTGAACGAAACGATGGATGAAAATTCATCGTTAACGCGATACGGGATAAGACACACTCTCATCTAGTGTTTTATTAAATGTTTCAATAACCGACCTTCCATGGATTTTCCCTTTAAAAAACTATCTCGCTTTCTTTGATTTATCGATTCGTTTCATTATATAGATCTGAAGATAATTTTCTATCTATCTAACATAACGATTAATCTAAAGTTATCTTTTAAGTACTATCCATTAATCACTGATGACAAAACGTTATACGATATATAAGATAACGTTACTATTAATATTTTCAGAGAGAGGTTCGTTTAATTATAAATAATAATCTAAATATATGTTTCTCTTTTTATTGTAAGAATAACCCATTTACAAATTTTCATTTCCATATTTCATCTTTATTTTCATTTATCTTCATTTAAACGTTATATCGTATAATGAAAAATCCATTTTAAAGTTAATTCGTATTACCATTTTTCACGATACCTCAAGCTCACCTAAAGAGAGATATTAAACGTGTTCTTAATTGTACCCAAGGTTCATTTCCTTTTTCTCAAGACGCTAATAATTGCAAGTTAATGGTAATAAGTAAGACTAATATTATACATATATATTTCGTGCTCTGATAAATGTATATTTACAGAGTTACTAACGATTATAACGTGAGCATCAACTCGATATTATACGCTTGTATAACGTATATAATGAATGATATTAATCTTGACGAACGATCTAAGCTTATGAAAGATCATAATGGATCATCTATCCTCAGTTTTTTTTCTTTCTCTTCTGTTCTAAAATTCTTTAATATACATATATACAACATAGGGTAAAAAGGAAAAAGCATTGAATTCCTATCGGTACTTGGAGAGGAAACCTTAAAGAAAGAAAGAAGAAAAGACAGATAGAGAGAGAAAGAAAAAGAGAGAGAGAGAAATAAATTAAACCACGGAGGATTAATAAAAGATAAATGAAGAGGGATGAGAGAAGTGTGATGAGAGTTAGAAAGAGGTAGAGGTAGATAGTAAAGAGAGTGAGAGAGTACGACAACTCGACGATATTAGTGTGCGAGGGTGGTCGAAGGCGAACAGCGCAAGCGTTCCTTCCTATATCGACCCTAACTCTCTCTTCTCCCCTTTCCCTCTTTCCCTCTCTCCCACTCCCCTTCTCTGTCTTTCTGTCTGTCTGTCTATCTTTGTCTGTCTGTCTCTGTCTGTCTCTGTTTGTCTCTTTCTGTCTCTGTCTGTCTCTTTTTGTCTGTCTCTTTCTGACTGTCTCTTTCTGTCTGTTTGTCTCTGTCTGTCTCTTTCTGTCTGTCTCTTTCTGCCTGTCTCTGTCTGTCTCTGTCTGTCTTCTTCTTCTTCTTCTTCCTTTATTTGTAGGAAGCTACCCTTTCGCAGTTGGGAGCCTCATCGAGACGATAGCACGGTTTGTAAACGATTACTCGATCAACCTAACCACCACCATGTCTTTACTAAAACGATGACAAGATTCTGTACTTTAACTTTTTTTGTTTGGTTTCTACTTTCCTACGATATTTTTCTTTATATTGTGTTTGGTTTAACGTATAAGTAGATTTTGGTTTTTCTTTTCTTCTTTTTTGAAAATGGTATTCGTATAATTATGATTTTGATCTATCATATCCACCATGAATTATTATTGATTTATCGTGTTCTAAAATGATGATAGGATTATTTAATTTATATTTTGTTGTTGTCTTACTCATTAGTTGATATATGAGTCTTTTTTTTCGAAATTAAACTTTCGTATTTGCTTTGTCATTAATGATACGAGATAGAAGTTGTTTATGTTTAAACTGTGTTAAATCTTCAATTCAATTTTCGTGGTTGTTGTATGTTTGGTCGAAATTGGATTTATATTATTTTCAAAGAGGAAAAAAAAAAGAAATGGACAATTTGTGTAGTTTTTTTTTAAATAAAAACGAAAAATTCCCCAAATTTGCACTTTGTTTTGTATCTTTCTACGTACTCGTGTTTTAATTTTTATGTAAAAATTTGTTCAGAATAGGAGTAAGTAACATTGTCGATTTAAAAAATATTAAAATAAATCTTAAAAGAGGTAACCTGAAAGAGGTAATCTTATAGAGGTAAAGAGGTTTTGATTTCATTTATCGATTTTAAAAATATCAACAATTGTTATGAAATATTAAAAATTGTGATTATTAACAGAGTGAATAATAATGCATGTACATACATGTACGTATATATTATTTTGTTTTATGTATTTGTCTTAGTAGTAGTAGTACTAGGATTATAAGAAAAAAGGAAAAAACGATAGAAATAAAAAAGAATGAAAAAAAAAAGGAACTATGAAAAAGAGGTGAACCCAGTTGATAATCGGCACATAACTTTTATTAGCAAAGCCCCGCGTATTTTCAAAGCCGGACAACTCGAGATATTATTATTCGCGTTGGACCGATGTAAATTTATGGAAATTTCTGAGTAGGGAAAATTTACGCGTTGTATGCGTGTCGTATATGTATACATGTAATATAAACCGTTGGTGGTGGGTGTAATAACGTTCTGTTGACTCAACCGAGTCGACTGCATCGTTATGGGACTTTTTCACAATTGTGATTAATTTCCCGTAAAGGTGTTCGGGGGACGCTGCATTGCTTGTTGTTTTTTCTCAGTAAATATCTAATTATTACTTTTTTCTTTCTCTCTCTTTCTCTCGGTTTTATTCTCTTCTTTTCTTTTTTTCTTCTTTTTATTCTCATTCATTCAGATCATCGTTTAAATCACGACAAGTTCCAACAAATTCAATCACGTTTTTTTCTACTCATCGATAAATCTTTGAATATCAAACTTCATAAAGATATCTTTTACCTGAATCCGATTTTCCTTTTAATCAATTACGTGAGATACATTTTAATAAGCCATTTTATCCCGTCTGATTTCTTTCCCCCTTTCTCCCCATTTCCCCCTTCTTTCACAATTTTTTATCCATTTTCTTTCGTTTTATCAAATTTAAGAGGATACTCTGTATTCCAACGAATACGTACCATCTGTTCTTACTTCTGTATACGATTGAATTGATCAGTAAAATGTAGAAAAAAAAATAAAAAAAATAAATAAGAATAAAACCAAGGAATGAAATAAAAGTAATAAACATTATGCATTTCGTGTAAATGGAAAAACGTGGAGAAATTCTAGACGTATTTTATATTACAAATTCTGAATATACAATTTATCATTCGAATAAATAATACATCTACATACATGTACATATATATTATTTTGTCTTATGTGTTTCTATACTAGCTTTCTAACACATTTCAAAGAATCAATTTATTTTCCTTTGTACTTTCTTATCCCGAATAATGTAATGGAATGAATATTATGGTTTGGACTTGGAACGAATCTTAAATCGTTTGAGAGTGAATGAAAAGAAAAGAAAAGGAAAAAAAAATTAAGATCCTCGAGGGTTTCTCCCCACGTTTGATAAACTTAGCCAAGTAACTTGGCATCTTGCTCGTTGGTATATAACATATACACGAGTACATGGTGAAAGGACATAGGAGCTTTCGAGTACGTCGACGCCTAGCCACCCTGATTTCATCTATCTCAACTCCTATTCCCATCCCCACCCTCATCTCCACCCCTCAATTCTCACCCCCATCTCCATACCCATCCACTATTCTGATTTTCCTCCTGCTTCTGATCGTCTTTGTTTCATGGTATAGCGTGACTACCATGTTCAACATCACTGGTATCAGGCTCTTCCGTTCGTCCCTGAAAGTTAGCCACTTCCGACGGCCGATGACTCTCTTTGTGTGTGTATATGAGTATTTGTGTAGATGCATACATTTACTTATTGTTAGTTAGCTTGGAAATTGCGCATGGTTATTGCTTCGAGCTACCATTACCCTCGCGTCCTTAATTTACCAATAAGAAGCTGAAACTAAAATTAAATGAATCATTTAGAAATTTAAATATGATATTAAAATAAATGATTTCGCATGAAATCATCCGATCGAGAAGAAAGAATACTGTTTTTTTTTTATTTTCGTGACGATGAAGTGTTGAAATCGAAAAGATTGAATGTTAAGTTTTTGTACGCAATGTTTTTAAAATAAATCTTTTATTGTGGGATCAAAGTATGCTATTAAATATGCATATTTTGAAACATAAGGTAAATTGTTTCTTTTTTTTAAATTACTTAAAGTTCAATAGTTCAAGAATCCGATATTCGACGTCATTCTATTAGGTTGGTGGAGAAAAAAAGTCGGATTTTTCTATTGAATTATGGACAAAAATTCCGAATTTGTTTGTCCACCAACCCGATATATTGTCAAGATTTTTGTTTTATTCAAATATTACTTTTTTTTAATCAGTATTAACGTCGTCATCATCATTGGTAATAACGAATGATGGATTAAATAATGTCTTAGAGTTTTAGCTAAATTTAACACCAAGTTTTTAACGGACGTTGCTTTGTGACGTTCTCAAAGGTTACCTCTTTTCTTTCTTCTACTTCTTTTTCTTCTTCTTCTTCTTCTTCTTATTCTTATTCTTTATACACCCATACAAGTAGAAATAATTGTATACAGTAGCATAAAGAATAGACCGAGTATTATAAAGTTCTTTTTTCTCTGTCTCTCTTTTTTTTAGATGAATAAAAGAACGAACTTGGTTATTATGCAGCTCTATGTTACCATTACTTTATATAAATAGTAATATTTCTGCAAAAAGATTACTTTAATCTTGTTGAGAATTATATATATATATATTTGCTTTGTATGATATAATTAAGTATAGACAAGGATCAGAACCAAACTCATATCACATGCTGATAAGAGAAAGTAGGTCAAGAAAGTTTCACATAATGAAATTAAAGCTTGAAAATCCTTCATTGAAATATTATAAACGTTCAATGATTTGTATTAATACATTTGTCTTGGTAAATTTTATTATAATAAATGTTGAAAATTCTTTCCCCCTCTTGAAACCAATTTAACATCTCATTTCCTTAATTATTGATCATTGAACTCATTCGAATAATCTTGCTCTTATAGAAATACTATTAAATACATTTTGAACATAATATTCTTAGAGTCGATCCTATGTTTCTGTCAAATTTTCTAATAAAAATTAGACTTCGTAAGGTCCTATTAATTTGTCGTTTATATTTGTGTATTATTAATAATGAAATAATGGTAGCATTCGATAAAGGATAGGATTAGTAGTTGATTCTTCAACGTAACTGAATGAAAAGAACAAGAAGAAGAAGAATCTTACAATTAGATAAAAAAGAATAGAATATCTCGGATAGACGACAGATTTATTTTCGTACGTCCCTGAGCTCACATATTCAAGTAGTTCCATGGGAAAGGAAACATATGTCGTCTGTACTTCATATGGATGTACAAATGTAAAATGATAATGTCTGACGTGTACATATATTCATATGATATATATATATTATGCATGTACATATGGAATTTCTCGTTGCGTTTATTCGGATTCAAATTTAGATGCAGACTAATTGAATATTTTTCCAATTTCGAGAGATAGACCTTATAATAACAATAACAATAATTATTATTTAAATATTTTCTCAGCTCTTAACCACACAGTTAACTGTGTCGCTCCGTTTTGAAAGTGCGCACCTCTCGTGTATGACGAAAATCGATCGATGACGAGTATAGTCGTCAAGCACAGAATAAGCGTCGCTGTTAAAATATTGCATCGAAAAGATAGGTTTATTTTATAAAATTGTTTATTTTATTACTTATTTTGGGTAATTTTATTATTTATTTTGCCATTTCTCCAGGACGAGTTTACTCATCGAACACAGTTAACTGGTTAAATGGATGATTTTTCTTACGATATTAACGAACTATGGCGAAGTAAATGTTAGTATACGAATGACACCTGGTTGATAGGTGTATGTATTTTCTGTTTATTTATTTCCTTTTGCTGTTCAATTTCTTTTACTTGCATGCATCTTTTCACTCGATTATTATCATTATTATTCTTTTTTTACAACGCATATCTAAGTTTTCTTGACTTACAGCGGTAAATGTTGCACTTGTTGAAAATAAAGATGAAAAATTTGATTTTTTGTTTGTTTGAAAGGTATTGTCAGGAACTATGCGTGATGATAAACGTTCTTGGCTTCTATCCAGTTCCAACGTGGAAGAGCTTAAATACTTGGGTTCCTCTTTGTATTACAATTAGAGGTATCCGTGCGTATGCAGAGGACGCTGCTATCGCCTCTGAGAGTAGAGTCAACATCCGGTG
This sequence comes from Mischocyttarus mexicanus, assembly GCA_023678845.1. Taxonomy (NCBI): domain Eukaryota; kingdom Metazoa; phylum Arthropoda; class Insecta; order Hymenoptera; family Vespidae; genus Mischocyttarus; species Mischocyttarus mexicanus. The sequence continues at coordinate 1,517,281 of JACGTP010000011.1, read as the reverse complement.
CACTCGACTAATTAATCCTCCTTAATTTGTTGCTCCATTTCCATTCGATCGTTCCTGTTCGAGAGAGGAAGTAGAGTAGAAGATCGATCGAATGAACGAACGAATGAACGAACGGTGTGGAAAATCACCTCTATCATCTCTCTCTCTCTCTCCGACTCTCTCTTGCACTTTCTCTTATTTCCTCGTAAAGTTCAACATTTTCGACTCTTTTTGAAATTATTAGCAGATAGAATAAGGATTGATATATCATCTATGGGGATGATTTCTTTTTTTTTTTATTAACGTATACAATACATATAGAATATTGATTTTAATAAAATGGAAATATATGACAGTAAAATGGTATTGTATTATCTATGGTTTAGTAAATGTATAATCTCGTGATATGGTACGCGAAGGTTGGATCATATTGAACCATATTACACAAACCGATCCAATTTCGTGTTTCGATAATCCTTTGTCCTAGGTTACAGGTGGAGACGATATATAAAGGCTTTGTTGTTGGTTACAACGTTTGTATATATGTATATATATATATATATATATATATATATATATATATATATATATAAGTATATGCGCTTGTATATACATACGTACTAGACGATACCCAATTTTCGAACAATACGTACGTTTTATATTGATCTTCTCTACATGCACGAATGGGGAATGGGGTATAGTTGTGTTTACGTGTTAGACAGATATTCTGCGTGCGTGTTCCAATAACAGGTCATGAAATATAAATATATTCTGGACTGGTGTGTCTCTCTCTCTCTTTCTCTTCTTGCAAAGAAACTAAACTATAAAAACGTATTTAAATGTACATAAATGTATCCACATATACATAAGTGCTTACCTGTATCCGTACGCGTATTTTTTTTATGTCTCTTCTCTGTCTTATCAGAATTTTTTGTATTTATTAATATATTTATATAAATATGTATAGTCATACGAATATTGTACATTCTATAAAAGTACATAAGGGGAATATGATATATCTAAAAAGGGAAGGTATTTTTCTTAATTTATCGCGAGCATAGTTCTACCTTTGGAGGAAGAGAAAAAAGAAGAAAAAAAACATTATTCATCCGTTTCCTCGGCGGGTCCTTTCGTGTCGGACTACTGATAAATTATTTTCGCGCTTTTTTTCTTTCTTCCTTTTTATTTTTTTCTTTAACCATCCTTTTGTCGGGTCTATTTATTATGGAAGAATAGAAAATACCTTCCGTTAAATGATCGTTTGCATGGAGTAGGTCGTACATCGTCGTCGATCACGTTGATTCAAGTTCACGTTTACTCGGTCGTAAAATTCTTCGGGTTAATGCAGAAGCACGTAACCCTAATAGAGTTTCTCTTTAACGTTATACGGAATAGACATAGTTATTTGCCTACATCAATAAATTATTGTCTATTTTCTAGTCCACCTGAGCTGGATTTTTCCGTCATATCGGGTAACTTGAAAAAATCAACGAGAAAAATCTCTTACGATTAGATTATTTTCGATCATTGTCTATCTATTTTTCTTTGTTTATTTTTACTTTATCTTATTCTATCTCTTTCTCTCTCTCTCTTACTTCGTTTATCTATCTGTCTGTCTTTCAGTTTCTCAATGTTTTTCTCTGTTACTGTCTATCTTCTTTTTGTTTTTTCTTTTCATTTCAATTCTCATAGGATTCACGTAGAAATACATTTTCTTTCGTTTTTCTATAAATTTTTGTTTATCTTTCTTAAGGGAAAAGAAAGGTAAAAGCATTCATCTTATTATTACTATTATTATTACTATTATTATTATTATTATTGTTATTATTATGATTATTATTATTGTTTCGTATTTTTACATCTCATTTCTTAACATTTTTCATCGTCAGAGGTGAAAACGAAAAAAAAATAATGTCTTCTTTCCTCGTTGTTGAATTATAAACGAGTAAGGTTTGTTTTTTTCTCGTATTACGTGTACAGGGGTTTACAATATCGATAGGAGAATTGAGCTTATCGATATCGGTAAATCGTCGAGGGAGACATTGTTATATTTATTTCAATGGAAAGTGTATTACGAAAGTCTCGTGATTCACGATTAGTATCGATACTAATTTTTCGTAACTTCGTTTAATAATTCGATTAATTACACCAATATATGTGACATTTTAAACGAAGATTAACAATTTTTCAATCATCTCGTTTGGAGATAATCATCGCGTTTTTAATTCGCGTATTATAATTTTTTCATTTAAAGAATTGTTGAATTTAATTGATATTTATCGGGTTATCGCGTAGAGTGTTTTTTTTTATACATTAAGTTAAAGTACAACGAAAGAAAAATTCGCTTCCATTGGTAAAGTTTTCGAAGAAAATAGCACGTAGAAAGAATGGGTCGGAGTGTGCAATATAAAAACAAAAGAGGAAAATGAATTTTATCCTTTTCCCGGTGGATACCAACCTGGTAAGAACTTGCAGGTTTAAAATTCTTCCTTTTTTTTTTTTTTTTTAAAAAAGAATACGCGTGCTCTCTCCAAAGTATTCTTAAAAAGAGAAACGGACTAGATCTTAATAATGTAAGGTTCAAACGAAATAAAACTGTGTACCCCGTTTGAAAAACCGCGTATAAATGTTCACGATATCATCCTCGTTAAAAATTCATCAAAGGGAACGTTTAACAACGTTTATTTTTATATTATGATCACGACGACGTGGATACGATATGTTATTTTAAGAAAAATCTTCTTCTTTTTTTTATTTTCTTTTTTCTTTTGTTTTCTCTCGTCGCGTCGACAAACCAAAACACACTTTTATCTTTCCCATAAATTAGTAAATTGTAGTATAATAAATTGTTCCTATCTCGTTATAACGTTAAATTCGTTATACAATTTCAAATGTATATTATACCATTGTCCGATTATAAATTCGTCGTTTGGCCTGTGATTTAAATTTATCACCAAAGTGTTAATTATATATGCGCGAACACACACAATCGCGTATTCTCGCACGATGCTTTAATTCGATCATTCGTCGTTACCATTCTCTGTCTCTATTATCCTAATTTCTTTCTCACGTTCCTGATCGATTAAACTCTTTTAATCAAATTACGTCAATAACAGATTGCAGAAAATTGCGATTGGTTTTCGAGGCTTCTAGTGGGTAACATTGATCTAATCTCGTAATTAGAAATGGACGTTGTATGGAATTGTACGCAGTAACAAATCATGGTGATAAAATTATATTGAAATGACTCTTTTGAAATTATTTGTATTAGAAAAAAAGTAAATATGAGAACTATAAAAAATGATCAAATAAATAGTAACATATTGTAAACAACTCTTTAGGGCGAGTTACAATCTCACTTTTGATAATTGTAAATAACGTTCTATCCGTTCTACTTCTATCATCGTAAGTTCTAATAATCGTAATACCCCTTTTCCATAAGATACATAAGGTGCACAAGAAAAGTAACTTGAGATAACTTGAGAGACGAATGTTCTGTACTAATATGTGTTTATTTCATAATGACTTATAGACTACTCTTCTCACTTTTAACTCTCCATTAACTAATTACGACTCCTCATTCTAAACTATTAGGTTGTCCACTACGAAATGGAGCAAAAAATGCACATAATTGAATCGGAATATGTTTCATTTCATACTTGACAACCTAATAATATCTCCGACTCATTCTAACATAATGCTCCCGAACTACTATCTGCGTCCCTTAAAAACGTTTCCATCCAACAAAGGAGTATCGGCTTCCCGCAACGATACTCATAACGCTTAGAAACTTCGGGAATGTTCTTTATACTCTTATCCTAGAGTATCGGTGTCCAATCTCCTAAATAAATATTCGCACGCATTCACACATCCTAGGCCTCACCGACAGTCCCTTCGAACTGTTTTATCTCACTCGTTTCTTTCACGCAACACGCTAAGCAAAGGCTACTCTACACACTCATACTAATGCAGGCGCCATACACACACGAACCTGCATCTTTTCATAAGAAAGGAAAAATATAGATTGGTCAAAGCTAAAACGTTTACAATATATAGGTTTATCATGATCTTAATCACGTGAATTGTAATTAGGAACTTTATTTAACACTCCATCAACTGCTAGTGCTCCAACGGTATACGCACGTCCGCTCAACCACAGATTCTCCCCGGCGCCGGCTCTGTTTCGGTTTAGACTGTCCTACGAGAAGAGTATCCTGTGCGTTTCGTATGCTCATATAAAATTGTCCGCTTTCTTTTAAAACGGTATGAAAATGTAGAAGCTTACGAAGCAACGCAACTTAGCAACGTACCTCAAATACTAAATAACAAATTACTGCTCATGTAATAATTGTTTATCGATTAATAGGCTATCGGTCTTTCGGCTTTGGCGTCGAAAAGCATACTAATAAGTCACCGGTCATTAAAGTGTTAATATATCGGACTTTACGGATATTCCAAAGAAAAATTAAGCGAGCTTACATAGTCGCGTTAGTTTTAAAATCTCGTGTGAGCGAAACAAGCAGAGGGAGAGAGAAAGAAAGGTTCTTTACAAAAGAAAGGAAAAAGCTTCTAAAAGACGTGAATTAAAAACAAGAGAAAACGAGAAACCGTGGGAAGGAAACTCTCTTGAAACGTCGCGACGTGATGACGGACTGCGTTCTACATCAGGTGCAACAAGTACGCGTATCGTCGTGTAAAATTTGTCAACTGAAAATCGTAAACCCTTTTTCTTTTTTTCTTGTCCATCTCTTAACTAGTCACCCGATAATAAGGAAAAGTTTCTTTTATCGTAATTAACATTGAAAGTATAATTTTATCGTAATCTATCGTCAAAATAATCCTTAAAATAATTTATGTACTTTTTGTTAACGATGATAAGAATCAATATGTTTTTTCCTGACTTAAAAATAACAAATGAAATAATTATTATAAATACGAGATAATGTTAAGACAATATTTATATAATTACAATTATTAGCATATAAAAATAAAAAAAATAATAGCAATTACTCGCATCGAGTTTAGAATTTTAATCGAAAATTGTAAACGCGGTTATTTGATCAATCGTTATTATTACATTTGCAATTACTTTTAAAAGAAGACCGCCCCCCACCTCTTTATTATTATTATTATTATTATTATTATTATATCTTCTATTCGATTTATCGACGCGAGGTGGCGATACCGCCACCGCGTCGTTTCTTTCCCTCTTTCATTACGAAAATATATATCTCATCACCACGTCTATGAAACTTATCTAATTAAATTCATTTTTCAAACACCGAACTCGGGCAAAGAAATTCGCGATTCTCGACTCGTAGGTAGCTCGGTTAAAAGAAATAATAAATTGAAAAATAAAAGCAAAAAAAAAATATGAATAAATAAATAAGTAAATAAATAAACTACCTAGAGTAAAGAAAAATAATAAAAAAGTAACGACGAATCTTCTCATAAATTTCTTCTTTCTTTCTTTTTTTCTTTCTCTTTCTTTTCTTTTACTTTTTCATTTTCATTTCTATTTCACTATCATCATTCGTCGTTGAAGTATATTTACGGGATGGTGATAGGCATTCATGGGATTTCGATATCACGGGAAACGGTCTTTAAGAGTAAGGGAAACGGGATAAAAATGAAAGAGAACGCGCGCATATAACAGAAAGAAAAAGAAAGAAAAAGAGACCAGAAGAAGAGAAAAAAGAGAAAGAGAAAGAGAAAAAGAGTGAGAGAGAGAGAGAGTAAGAGTAAAAGAGTGAGAGGAGAGGAGAGGAGAGGAGAATATGAGAAGGGAAGAGGATGCATTGAGAGCGTTAAGCACGAACGAGTGGGGTTGAGAAGGAGGGAGACGATCGAGGATGGTAGAGAAAGAGGGAGAGAGAGAGAGAGAGAGTGAGAGAGGAGAAGATAGGATGGAGGGGAAGGTATACGGCTGACCTAATTTTTGCAAAACAGCCGGGGCTGCTGAGCCGTCGGTTGGTGGACCAAGTTACGGAGTATAGTGTACTAGCAGAGTACCAACAGCAACGGCAGTGGTAGCAGTAGCAGCAGCAGCAGCATCAGCATCAGCAACGACAACAACGAAACGGCAACCTTTTTTTTTTACCCTTTTCTTAAAAACCACCCCTTTTTATTTTTCTATCTTTCCTGTCTGTGCAACCAGGAAATTCTTCCCGTATTTCTTCCCGTTTCTATCTATGCTTCTAATTCTATTTTATTTCTTGTTCTCTCTTACATTTTCTCTTATCGCATTCACGCGTGTAATAGTAGGAGGTATGTTACAATAGGAAAGAGAAAGAGATATAGAGAAAGAGAGAGAGAGGGAGGAGAGGGAGAGAGAGAGAGAGAGAGGGAATGAGATTGGGAGGGAGAAAAAGGGGAGAGAAAAAACAGTGACGGATAAAATTGGTTCCTAACAAACGAGAACGGGGGTGGTTGACTATCTGTTCCCCTTTCTGTAGGATGGAAAATTCGCTGGTTTTCCGTCGAATGGTACGACACTGTGCTTCTACAGCGTCGGTGGCAGAGAGAGAGGAGAGAATCGTTCCGTCAGTCGGGTCTCGGCCGTCGTCAACGTCAATACGACGGTGTACGAGTTGCTTATCGTCGTTGTTGTCGTTGTCGTTGTCTTTCTTCTTGTCGTCATCGTCATCGTCGTCATTGTTGTCGTCGTCATCGTCGTCATCGTCGTTGTCGTCATCGTCGTCATCGTCGTTGTCGTCTTCGTCGTTCTCGCTGTCGTCGTCATTGTTGTTGTTGTTGTTGTTGTTATTGTTGTTGTTGTTGTTGTTTTCATCATCGTCGTCGTCTTCGTCGCCGGTGGTTGGAAAGTGAAAGGAGAGAAATAGTTTTCCCGCGTGGAAAGGAAAGAAGAAAAAGTGGGGGTGACGTCTAAAGTACAACCCTTTTTATTTATTTCTTTTCTCTTTCTCTTTTATTCTTTCTGTATCTCTTTTTCTCTTTTTCACTACTTCTATTTAATCATTAACCGAACTCGTTCGCGTATATTAGTCTCTCTCGTCGCGATAATCTTACTTTCGGAGAAGTGTTGGTCGTCTTTTGTCGAAATTTATTATAAATAAGAATAATGATTATATATAGGGAAAGAAAAAGAGATAATATAATGTGCGCGTGTTTTGGAATTTTCTTGATCAGTGTTAAATGTCAACGGCGATGAAAGAAATAATAATAATAATAGTAAAAATAAGACATATGTCAGATGATAAACGTTTTTTCGTTTATTCGGCTTCACGCGTCTCAATTCGTTTTCGTTATTGACACGTCATCGTTGTCGTTGTCGTCGTAGTCGTCGTGAGTGCAACGAGAAAATGCGAAACTTTGAGAAACTCGTACGCTCGTGGGAAAAGATTCTCGTGGAAGAAGAAGAAGAAGAAGAAGAAGAAGAAAAAGCGGAAGAAGAAGAAGAAGAAGAAAAAGAAGAAAAAGAAGGGTCTACGATAAAAAGTGACGAGATTCATGAAAACCTTATTCGCTTGTCGACGAAACGATCCCATGCGACGTTTTTACGACGATACGGTTTAATTTATGCTACTACGTTTCTTATCGACGTGAGTGATATCATCCTGTTTGGAAAAACGTTTTCATCTATCGAGGACTAAATCGTCTAAGCGTGAAATATATCACGTCGGATGCTGTACACGTTTCCACTGATTTTGATCTCCTTGGAGCAAGTAATCATCGATGATTATCTATATTTTTTTCTATTTCATTTTTATGCCTTTATGTGTGTATGCGCGTGTCTCTGCCTGTCTCTATTTCTCTGTCATTTTAAAATTTTCATTTTATTTTTTTCCACTGTCGTTCAACACGTAAATTGAGAGCAAGCTATTTCCTGTACCCCTTCCTAGGAATATTTAACCCGACGATTCTTCACCGAATACAGGATAAAAATGAAACACGTTGAAAGTCATAGGGTAATTCGTGTTGGTCGTCTGTATGATTGCAACGATCGTGTAAACAACGAACGGTTCGTACCGTATATGTCCGAAAGGAGGCCGAGTTTGTTTGTCCGACCGAGAGTGCTTTAAAGCAGGGATGTGTCTATATATAAATATATATAGAAAACATAGGTGTGCGAATCTGAGAATGTTTAGATGTATAGTCCAATGTAAAACATACGCTACCTGTTGTTTACGTTACCTGTCGTAAACCCTCGAGATAAACTAATTATTCCCTATTACATCTAAAGCCTTATAAGATATTTCAGTAAGTAGATAAGGAACGTGACTGGTCAGACAGATTCTCTCGTCAAACTCTTTTTCGTGCCTTTACTACTTCCAACTACTGACTTCCGACATATTTTTCCTCTCTTATGCTTTTATTAAATATTTGTTAAATACCGACAAAGAGATTTAAAACTTGCCGAGAAGTTTAAATTTCTTTTGCAATACGTTTAAAGCTGAGGGATTTTATCAACGCGTCACACGGTTTAATCGTTTTGACGATGCATCAAGGAAACATTAACAAAGTTCGATGAAAACTTACTTTATTGTTAAACTTACTTATCTCTACAAAATAACAACTTGGATTATACTCAAAGAATGATATTCGAATATTGAAATGATTTTTAAAATATTACATTTCTATTTTTTGTTTTGTTTATTCCTTTCGTTTTCGTGTAATTACATTAACAGTTCGCGGTAATTATTTTCGCTTACAATCTCGAAGATACGTGTCTTATCGTTGATATTACTTTAAGAAAAAGTACTTTATTTTAAGATTCATCGATGACATCGAGGGTGGTAGTTCAACGTCGAGGTCGTATAAGACTACAACAAGTATTACAAGAACGACGACTACTACTACGACGACTAAAACAATGACGATATTTCCGGCGAGTAGTTTGACGGCGGCACACTTTGAAACTTTAAGTTTTCCGATGGGAAATGGTTTAAAAGGAAATATACCTAAGGGGAGAATAACGTCTATCGCGTCTTACTGTCTCCAATTCGCTTTAATATTTTCATTTATATTTCATCTATCTCGTATTCGTTTAAAATCATTTAAAAATATACTATTGATATTCTCTCTCCCTCTCTCTCTTTTTTTCTCTTTGGATATCGATGATATTTGCATTCAATTTATACGGTTTGCTCTCAAATTACGTATTTCGATATTGTTTACTCAAATAAGTAATTATGTAATCTCGTAATAAGAGATTTTATCGTCTCTAAGAGAATAATATTTTATTCGATCGATATTATTTTATTTCACTACACTGGTATAAATTACTTGGACAATCTTTTCTTTTTAATTGGTACTAATTTCTTAAATAGACTAAGAATATCAACTTTAGATTTCTTTTTCTTTTCTTTTCTTTTTTTTTTTCAAAACTACGATATCGCACCTATCGCGTATACTACTTCGATAAAGGAAACTGTTTGTGTCAGGATGAATGACCAGCAATTTAATTTTTGCTTTCACCACATTCGACCAATCTTTCATGTGAACACCCTATCATATATAGGGTGTTTTGTCGAAGAGAAGTCTCCATCATTCGATGTGGCTTGAAAGAGATGGATTGTAATTGAAACGCTACCGTTGAAAATGTTATTTGGTCTTCCCGATCTATTTCTCTCTCTCTCTCTCTCTCTCTATGTATATATTTTTTTTCTTTTTTCTCTCGCTTTTCTAGATTTGAACGACACGTATAAAAAAAAATTAATTTTTTTCCGTCGTGTATCTAGTTCGATTCATTTTAAACTATTTTTCTTTCCAACGTTGTTGTAGTCCAACGATAACTTATTTATCTTTGGTACACTTCACGAATATATCGAAGTTATTAAAAATATACACGTAAAAATATGAGTCATTTTTCTTTTTTTTTTTCGCCGGTTAGATATATGCGTTTACTACGATAGTCGATAAATATTCAAACGTCGATCATTTCGATCATAGGATAAAAAAAAAAATTGGTTACATCGAATAAGATCGTTGAAAAACTTTTTCTGTATTCGAGGATTAACTTGTCGTATTATATCTCACGAAGTTTTTAATATCGTAATACCCGGCAAAACGCATTTTATATTATATTATAAATGTCAAAACTTTTAGTTTCGTTATCGTATAATATTTTATTTCTCGGACCAAAAATATATTCCATTATTTTAAAGCTAATTTTTTCTACGTACGTATGTATATATATACATACATACCGATACAAAAGAGGTATCATTAATTAGAGATTACGAAATGTTCGCTTGAGCATGGAATAATATTGAAAAATAACGCTATTATATTGGTAGTATAACAAAAGATTTATTTAAACCGTCTTTGAAAAATTGAAATAACCTCGTTTCTTTTTTTCTTTCTTTTTTCGATTACACCGATGAAAAATCCGTATCGTAGATGTTATTGGAATTTAGATTCGAATTTAAATTTAATGCGTTTCGTGAACGTGTAGATATATATACACACACACACACGTATAGAGCTGTAGAGTACTGAGAACAGGGTAATATAGGCCGTCGAGCGGATGTAGTTGCTCGTTGCAATTTATGCTTACCAGGTTGGTATTAATTCAGCTATGGAAAGTAACATCACGCGTTATAAACCGTTTAGATGTATTTTATCGTTAAAAGAACAAAAAATTTGTCATTCCTTGAAGAAATAATATGCACATTATTATTTAACCGTATCGATGAATAATAAATCATTTCCAACAAAAAAAAAAGACGTTAAACCTTTTTATCAGTTTATTTCTCATGAAAATAGGATAACGGTCAATTCGAATTAATTTCTTTATCAAAACGTACGTGTGTTAATTTATCCAAATATATCACGATTTTTTATATACATCAATTTTGTTTTTAAAAACGAAATTACGATAATTTTGTTCGATCGATTAATCCATAAAATATAGAGATAGAACTCCTAGAACTATTAAGGAGGGATAATTCTGTTGCCATTTTTAGTTGCCGGGAGCTATATCACGAAACGAAAGCAATTATACTATGAGAAAAGGAACGATAAAGTAGATTATAAAAGGGCGAACATCTTGTACCTTAATAAGAACATTGGATTTTCTTTGATGTTATAGAAAATTGCATGCATAAGGTTACAGTTTTTATAAGTTATTATCAGAAATGAAATTTTTTATAATAAATGTAAGTTATTGTATTTTCTTTCTGTGTTAGTTTCGAATGATTGATCGTTCTATTCAATTCGAACGAAATACATAAAGAAAAATACAAGTAATATCTCGTAAGAGATCACAGTTTTCTTTTTTTTTTTTTATTAATAATTATCAGAAATTGATGTTTTTCATTAGAACAATTTTTTGTATATATTTTTTTTTCTTCTTTCTATACTAGTCTCAATCGATAATCCGATTTTATTTGAGAGAAATATTATTGACGAAATAGGGTTAAAAAAAGTCATAGTTTTTATAAATAATTATTAGAAATTATACTTAGTATTGTAATAATATTGTTTTTATTTTTGTATTAGTCACGAACAATTATTAGTTCGATTCAATTCTATGCAAATGAATAGAACGAAATAGGGCAAGTCTTATTAGGTAAGAATTTGTAAAATTATCTAAAATTAAATTTTTCTAAACTAACAATAAATTTCTTTTTTTTTTTTGTTTTTAATTTTTTCTTCTTTTTACTGCTTTCGTATCAATCGAAGGTTCGATTCAATTCGAGTAATATAAAAAGAAAGAGATAGTCACGTCTCTTCGGGGGTAGCTCATCGCTGAACCACTTACTCGCAAGTACTCAATGCTCGTCGTTAGAACGGAAATACTTTCCACTTGATGGTGCTTCCAGAAGAAGAGCTTAAGAATAAGAAAAAAAGAAGAAGGAGAAAATGGAGAGTATGGAAAAAGAAATAGAAGAAGAAAAAGAAGAAACTTGTCGAATATTTTCGAAATATTTTACCCTATTAGAATTTTCTTTTTAAATTCGTATTGCTTTAAAATTGTCTTCGTTTATAAAAAAAAAAGTTAAAGAGAAAAATTTTTGACAAAATCAGTTATTTAATGAAATACAGACAAAAAAAATATACGAATAATATCACGTTTAACACGGTTTAGTTCTAATACGGTTCGAGAGTTGTAGAAAATCCCCCATAGAACATGATATTCCAACAATACGGTTTTATTCTAACGCGATTTAAGATTCGTGGAAATCCCTATACACCATGAGATATATAAAATCAAAGTTTCTAAATATATGCAACCACTTAAATTCTTTATTTTCCATAAGAGTGTGTTATCGTAGTACATATCTATACGAAATTTGGAAATATACAAATTTTTCAATTTAATTTATTCGTTGGTATATAAATTCTATGTATTTTAATACATAAACATATTTTTTTTTATGAATAAAACAAAAAAATATATTATACAATCTGCCGTTTGATTGTAGGGCATAGGCAAATACGGGTTTGCATGCGAATACCAAATACGTACCATTGATCGAATATTGATTTTAATTTCTTTTTTAAATAAATTTACAATTAATTAAAAAGAAAAAAACGGTAAACCAATATACAGTTTTGTTAATTCTCGAAAGTTTAATATTACTTTTTTTGATAATAATTTATTGTTTCGTTTAACGAGGCATATTTTTTAGAACCTAAAAATCGCGTTAGAATAAAAAAACAAGAACTGTTTTACTTTTATATCAGAAACACGTGTAATATTTTTTGTTTCGTAAAATATTAAAATTAATTAGTAACGTCAAAGAGTTAATTACGTGTGTCTTTGATATAATCGAACTAAGAGAAAGAGAGAAAAGTGATTCTCTTTAGATCGTCAACGATGGCAAGTAATTACATACAAAAAGGGATAACAGGAAAGGAACGTTTGACACATGATTCACTACGTCGATATGTGAATCGAGTTACCTTTTTTTTCTTCTTTTTTTTTTGTATATATATATTTTTTTTTTCGACAAAGAAAATTGAAAGGTTGACAAATAATATATAACATTTCTTTTTCTTTTTTTTATTAGAATAAAAATTAATAATAAAATATTATTTACATATACACAGACAGTTGGAGAGTGAGTATAAATGCGAGTAGTTCTTCGATTGATGTGTCAGACCCTTTTGCAATAATTATATTTTATTATAATGAACGATTAATGGACAAAGCTATTAATTACTATCTACCAATGGCAATAGCTTCGTTGTGAGGGTTCGTTAATGAGGACGGGGAGGGGAAGCAAGGGTTAAGGGTACGGTTATCTTGACTATCGATAATGATCGTTCATACACATATACGTTATCCAGACGAGATCATTTGGGGTATCTATACCAATGACGAAAGCTATGAGCCAAGCTCTCAACCTAACTTGTAATTAATGATACCAACTGCATCGTTAATAAAGTGACAATCCAGAAATGATCGATACACTATAAACTATCTCCAATAGTTGTTAGTTTATTTAAAGGATAACGCAATATCTGGGGTCTCATAAAAGGTATCCAATTTTGCAAATTTTCTGAAGATTAATGAATAAACTTACATTAGTATTAAAAAGAAAAAAACAAAAAACCCAAAACAAAGTGGTTTTATTTTAGGTACACAAAAATATAATTATTATTAATTTTTTTTAAAGCAAACGTTACTTTTTATCGAAGAAACAATTTTACGCGTGGATCTTTTGCAGAGTATATTGTAAAAAATGGTTTGCAATATTGTTTTAAAGTGTACGAAATTAAATAGAAAAGAAGTTGAAATATCGATACACGATAAATAGTGAGATTAATTTAGGGTAAGATGTTAGTCCCATGACTTGACGACGACAAGCGGTTTTAATCAAACTATATTTAATTAATTATAAGATTGGAACAACACAGAGTGAGCTTACAGTTTACTGTCTTTAGATTAGTTTGAAAACTTTCTAATACGTATTTATCCCGCTGTCAAGAGCTACGATCTACTACGAAAGCTTCCTTGCTTACCATTAGATGCAATTTTGTCGAGTGTAATACCTATATATCGTGAAATTACTTTAGAGATAACTTTTTACGATTAACGTTTTTTTGTTTTCCTTTTCTTTTTTTCAATTTTTATTTTAATCATATTCGACACCCTCGTAAGCGGTGATTACGAATTTGATTGATTTAGTCTCTCCCTTTATCTCTTTCCATCTTTCTCATTTTCATTCCTTTTATGTAATATGTGATTACTTTAAGATAAATGATCTCGTGTAAAGTGTCATAACGTAATTCTGAAAGACACTTTGTCTTCGAAGGAATCAGCTTGCTCTTATCTTCCTCTTCCTTTACTTTCATCGGTTGAAAAAAGAAGATGAGGAAGGTGACTAACGAAATAATCTAATTTCCTATTTACTCGATACGCGGAAGTCTTTAATCGAATTTCGTGGAAAATAGAGAATACCCTTGGGTTAAGGGTATACCTGCTTTTTCGATTCGATCTAAGCTTCAATTTTCCTTATCTCGCGTGGAAGGCTTATTCCAATCGTGAACCAATATTCTTTCTCTCTATCTCTGGTTCGTAATTCTTACGTAAACACATAGAAATCACATGCGAGATGGTCAATTTTATCTCAAAGAAAATATTTTTAATACTTTCATTTTTGTTTGAAATCATCTGATATTATTTTTGAATCGTTGATTTTTGAAAAAAACAATAAATAAATAAAAATGAAAGAAGAAAAATGTTTTTCTAATAACAAAACTTTTTCTTTTTTTTTTTTTTAAATTATTTCGACGTTTGATCTTTTGCTTCACTCGAATTCCCTCGTGTAATTCCGTCTTCCTAGAGTTTCTCTCCTTCTTTGCATTAATCAAATTGCAAGAGCGTTGCAAAAAAAAGAGAGAGAGAGAGAGCTAGAGGGAAAGATTATAGGAAAAAATCTTGGCAAATTTCAATTTAAACGAAGCGAATGGAGTAAATTTCTAATGGCGCACAGCCATTTGCACATTTCCGAGTAATTTACGTTTAACCGATTAATCAGATCTTTCCTATGGATTGCGGTGAAATTAAAAATTCTATTCTCGTACTCTTGGGGAATCAACGTTTTTCCCTTGATTACGTCGACCATTTGTATTCCGTTGATTTTTCTTTTCCTATTTATTTTATTTTAATAATTCTTTTTTTTCTCTCTTTCTTTCTTTTGACCCATTGTTCGTTAAACAGATTGTGTAACTCGTGATATAAATTTCGAGGGCTGGTGTGGGTTCAATCGAAAGGTCACTAGTGGCACGCCCTTTCGTTTATCGATAGTAATTGTTTTTATTCCTCGAGTTAACATTAATCACAATTCTTTGTAAGGATTAATTCGAACATTCCAATCCCTGTATGATATTTAAACTTTGTTTTACTACTACTATTACTACCACCACTATTATTATTCATCGTCATTTTTCATTTTTTTGTTTGTTTTACATTGAAAGCGTTGAAATGTTAAAGTTTAGTAAAAGCTTCAAGGTAAATTACTATCATTTCGTTGTTCAGAGTAAAAGAGAATAATCATTTCAATGGTATAGTCGCTAATGCTCTTATATCAATAAGTTCTCAAGTAAAGGAGTATTAGAGAGTGTTGATGTCAATACTAAAAACCACGAAGGACAAAAGATTCTCGTCTTAATATTACAAAAAACAATAATGTCTAATAAGTCTAATTGAAACTATTAAGCTTTTCATGTTTCTCGTTAACATGGCTTAATTTATATATGCACGACAATTATGACATATATCCTAGCAGACAGATTTAATAAATCCGTCTATGGTCGTCTATTTTCTTGATTATTTTTTCATTCTTCTCTTTTATTTTTCTTTCCAACAATTTAATATTATTTTTAATAAAGTATTCGTATATAGGAGTACGTTCTAAATTTCAAAGACTATGAATTAATGATAAACCTCTAAGAAGCTTAGAGGATTAGATATATGCCTATACTTTCGTTGGTTCATGTTTAAAGAAACTTTCATGATATTTTTAACGTTTTGAAAGTCTATTGTTTTAATTTATTTAAAGGTTATCAAATTTATATATATATATATATAAGATAAATAATATTTTCATATATAACTTTGAAAAAATCATGTTTTCCAGGATGCGAATTAATCGAAACGTTTGATCAACGAGTTATGTTATATCGTTAAAAAAGAAATCTTTTGATGAATGATATTTTTCTCTTCGACGATAAATTTATCCTTAATTTTCTTTTACCAACAAATTACTATTTCTCTTCTTTATTTACGCTTTGATGAATAACACGTCATATGAGAAAAAAAATAAAAAATAAAAAAATAGAGAATTAAAGAGAACGAAAGAAGGAATATATATACATCTGTCAACGAGTACGCATGCGCACTGTTTCCTTTTTTACGCAAAGATATTCGTATTCTAAATAACTTCTTCTTCGTCTCATAATAAACAAGATGATAATAATAAGAGTTATGAATAAGAGTGGTGGAGAGAGAGGAGGAGGAGGAGGAGGGGAGATAGAAATGTAAAAAAAAATAATCAAGTTCGAAATCGTTGAGAATGTGATCAACAATTCTCGCGTATTTTCGTAGAACGCGATAGTGTCAGCTTTTTTTATACGACGATGGAAAAAACTGAGAGTAGGAGGAAAAGTAGGAGAAGGAGAAGGAGGAGGAAGAGGAAATGCGTGTGCGAACTCGTCGTTCGATAGTTTGATGCTCGAATTTAATCGAAAACTGTGGAGCTTCGTTCGATATGTAGTACGGAGAATGAATTTGATGCTCTTCTAACGGGTGCTCGATAAATACGTAGTTGCTCGTACCGACGGTTACGAATTTCTCGTAGCTCGTGTATTTTTTTTCTTGTTTTTTTCCTATTCTCTTCTTCTCTCTCTCTTTTTTTTTTTCTTTTTGCTTTATTTCTTTATGCGCACGCTAAAGTGCTCTCTTGTGTCGAACAGCAAAAATAACAACAACGACAACAACAACAGCAACATCAACATCAACATTAACATCAACATCAACATCAACATTAACATCAACAACAACAACAACAACAAGGCGATATGTGTTGTAGTGATGACGCACGATGACTCTGATAAAAGTGAATAAGATCGAAGCAAATGAAGAAACTATTTTATCCAATAGACTCGGTGGTGTTTTTGTGCACAGGACGAACTATCCTGGAGGATTAATCTGCGTTAGTGCGATCAAAATGAGGAGGCGAGATTTGTGCGAGAGGAACGAGAAAACACGAAGAAAGATAAGAAAAATGTTGAGAACTCTGACACCTAAGGAAACTTTATTGCGATCGAGCGTGCGTTAAAAAGAGCTCAAAGTACTTTTACTAAAAGGTGAAAGACTTTATTAAAAAAAAAATAAAAAATAAATAAAGGAAAATAATAAAACAAACAATAAGAAGAAGAAGAAGAAGTAAAAGAAGATTGAGTATAAAGCAGAAAGAGAAAAAGAGAGACAGAGAAAGAGAGAGGAAGAGGGAGAGAGAAAGAAAGAAAAAAATGATCAAATATGATACGTACGATCGATATAAAAGCCTAAGAGAAGAATTGATCAAAGTATATCGATAATATCGATAATATCGAAGCGGCCTCTCGAGTCAAAGTGATCCTGTGTGAATTGTCCGTATAAATGTGTTCTCTCTTACTCCCTTACCACCACCACCTCACCCCACCACCACGAGAAGATTAAATATTAACATTCAAAAAGCGGACTCTGTATTTAAGCCGTAAATTTCATAATATATTTTAATCCGACGTCTTTCTTTCTCTCTTTCTCTCTCTCTCTCTTGACTTTTGCTCAACTTCTCCCCCTTCTCCCTTTCCGATCCTTTCTCAATCTTCATCATTCACATTTCTCTCTTTTTCTCTGATGTGTTGAGAGAGTAGTTTGCGATATCGGGATTTTAACAAAGAGTCGGTTGAAATACTTGGTTGAAGGCTCAAGTTGAAACCAAATCGACTTATATCTCGTCTGTTCAACGCAATAGAGCGTGTGTAGCAGGGTGGAAGATAATAGAACTCGTAAAGTGAATTCACGGCCAAAAAGTATTTGCCCGAACCCCCCATCCCCCTTTCTCCTTCCTATACAATCCTTGGTCTTTTTCTCACTCCTTCTCTCTCTCTCGTTCTTTCTCTCTCTCTCTCAGCTCATAGCAGAAGAGAAAAAAAAATAAGAGACCTTTGAGAAGAGAAACTAGAACGCCCTTTTCGAAGTTTACCGATCAAACTATTCAATCAGCTTTCTCTCGGTATCCTTTTATGAAGTTCGATATACCGCACACCCCGAATGAATACTTCAATCTAAAGTGACATTAACTGGAATATATAATTATATATTCAGCGATATTGAGAACGTTGAAATTAAATTTAAAGAAGATTCACAAAGAATCTAGATACCTTTCTTTTTCAAAATACTTTAAGAAGATATACACTTGAAGTTTTTATTATCACCGGAAAGACAATTTTGAAAAATACCTGAAATCTATAGCATTGTTGTTTATGAAACTCGTATATCTATTCGAGTCAACAGACCGGAGTATGTCAGAGAAGAAAATATCTGCTAGATTGAGCTCATTTGTTTCTTGATCGACACAAATTAAAAATATATCTTTTTGGGAATAGATTAGATTTTCTTACCTTTGCATTTAAAAGTGCGGAGACGTAACTCGTACGATACGAGAACGCCTAATAATCAACACTGGAACCATACGATTCGAGGATAAACGGTGCGATTCCTATTTGCGATTCCGATGATTCTCGGTTAAAGGAAATTTATAACACATTAAATCAAACAAAGTGAGATAGAAGGAAAGAAAAAGATAAAGGAAGGATAGCAGTGACAGAAAGAGAGAACGTGAGTGTGTGAGAGAGAGAGAGAGATTTGGGAGACGTTGACCCTCAACAGAACGAGGAGAGAAAGGTTGGTAAAGTCGGCCCTGAATGTTTTGACGCTGAGTGGCGCTAGGGTGCCGAGGTGGGGGGCACGTGGTCTTGCTGCCTGCCGTGCGCCGGCGGCGGCGGGGGTGGGGGTGGCGGTTCTGTCTCGGGGGCCACCCCCCAGGCCAAGAAAGGCGCCGTCCCGGCGCTAAAGCATCACCAACAATATCACCACCAGCATCAGCAGCAACAACACCCGCACTCTCAACAACATCAGCAGAAACAACAACAACAACAACAACAATTGCAATATCAGCGACGGGATTCAGACGAGAAAATATCTTCCCAACAACAAAAGGTTCAGGATCAATTAAAAAGTCAACAGAAGTTAACGACGTTCACGGTGGATTCGAAAGATCGTGCTCCGCTCGGTGAACTGGATGAGGATATTGATGATTTCAATGACGAAGTGGAAAAGGAACTCGAGGTTAGAACCGATGAAGAAGAATTAGGAAGAGATGGTGGTACCCAACATCGATTGAGCCCAAGATTGCACGACATCGAGGAAGAGGACGATGAGGAGGGTCGCAACACCCGTGAAAGGTCAGTGCTAGACATTTTCTTTTTATAATATCCCAATATCATTCTTGTCTTCATATTTATGATGATGTTTTTTCTGACTACCTAAAAGGGAGAGTCCTTGTTAATTGTAATTTATATGAACAAGTCATATTATAATAGAAAAAAAAGGTACTATTTGTAGAATGAAATCAATCAAATTTCGGGGTCCTACGGTAACACGAATTTTCGATTTTCATCAACGAATCGTTTCATACTTTGTGACAGTTGGTTGGATCGATAACTTTCATCGTTGCTGTCAAACTTAACTTTTTGATTCTAGTATGGACTAGGTCAGTTTCATTAGTATCTTTATTCGTAACTTCTCGTACTTCTGTCTCCCGTTTCTTTTTCTTTTTTGTTATTTCATATAGACTATTTCCAAACATTTCAAGACAAATTCGAAAGTTTTTTAATCGACCTTGTTACACATCTTTTACCCTTGGTTGTATACCAAAATCGAGTTTATTATTTTAGTACCTTTATTACTTCTTTTACGCGTTTTTTTTTCTTTTTTTCAAATAAATTCCTTTCAAAACTTTGGAATATTTATAACGAGCTGTTAATCGAAGAAGGCAGATCTTTTACATTTTTTTTTTCCAGTTAAATTTTTAACACAAAAGCCTTTTTATTATCGAATTAATACAGTTAAGAATATTTTAAATAGCACTCACCGTAGTTAACTTTCCAGATCAGTGAACTTATTATGGAGGTAAATTGTTATCCCATCTCTTCTATTTCTTTCGTGTCTTTTTTATATTTTTTCTTTTTTTATTTTTCTGAAAAAAAAGAAAAAGAAAAAATTTATTTGAACGTTTTTCTCCACGCGAAAATAAATGGACGGAAATTGAGCGATGTGGTGGTGGTTAACGATTTTATGAAGAAAAAAAAAAAGGGGAACAACTCATGGTCTTTTGAAGCGGGGGCAAGTTCTTGAGATAAATCGTTCGAGCCGAATATCTTTCGCGTTGGCTTTTCTTCATCGGGCTAGTCCTTTCTTTCTTTTTTTCTTTTTCTTTTCTTTCCTTTTTTTTATGTGTTAGCTCGCAATAAACTTGCTGGAAGCATCGAAAGCTTTCGCGTGCTTTCTTTTTCATTCGAAGTTACTTGTGCGGTCAAAAGATGGTTGGAAAATGGGTAAAGTAATGGACCGCGTCGAATTGCCTAAAGGGATCGTAGGATTTGAAGATAAGAAGGGACGTGTTTTGATCGAATAGAACGGAAAAGATAGATGAACCGTGTATATATATGTATACATACAGGTTGTTTTACCTTTATTTCGTTGAAATGTGTTAGAATATTCTATAATTAAACAAGATAAGAAATAAAATAAAAAAAATAAAATTTCCAATGTTTTCTTATTACTAATTTTTTCTTATTACCAATTTTTTACGATTCTATGTTAATGAAACATTGTTTTTTTCATTTTTTGGTTTTAATCATAAAGTATGCTGACACATTTCCGTTCGGCGGGATAAAAATGAATCACTCGAGGTTACAACGTATCGTAAAGTATATAATATTATATATTATGTTATCTATATATATTGTAAACGTTTTAGCTTTGTCCACTCTATATTATTCTTTTCTTATGAGAGGATGCAGGTTCGTGCGTGTACAGCGTCCGTATTAGTGCGTGAGTGTGTTAGCATCAGGTGGCGTATACACGTGGGGAAAACGAGTGAGATAAAACAGTTCGAAGAGACAATCGACGCGTCTTAGGATGTATGAGTGTGTGTGGATGTTTACTTAGGACATCGATATTCTAAGGATAAAAGTATAAAGAACATTCAGAAGTTTATAGGCGGTATGCGTACCGTTGCAGGGAGACAATTCCCTTCTCTGACGGGAACGTATATAAGGAACGCAGACGAAGATTCGGATCCCTCTTTTAAGGATTATGTTAGTTAGTAAAGTTGTTGTGGAATAAACTCACATTAGTACAGAATATTCGTTTCTCAAGTTATCTTACGAATACTCTTCTTATGCATCTTATGTATCTTATGGAAAAGGGGTATATTACGATTATTAGAACTTACAATTATCAGAAGTGGAACGGATAGGAAGCTGTTTACAATATATATACCGTCATTGTATAGAACTTGATAAAAGCTCGTAAAACTACGACGTTCGATTATACAATAGTATCTCTCGATTATTTGAAAAAATCGACTAACATATTTTCTTATTCTTACTTGAAGAAATTTGTCTGAATGAGCTTTAGAAGGTGCTGACATCGTCGTATGTGTTAGAAAGGAAAAAAAAGTATAGATCGTTCGATAAAATATCTAACTTATATGTCCCCAAGAAATCAGACAAATCTACGCTTCTTATTCAACGTTAATTTATGTCAGGATATTACCGTGAGCTTCGTCGAGGGGCTGGTAAAACATTTGTTAAAGGTACGATTGCATGCGTGGTTCTAATAAGGACTTTGTAATTGCTTGGAAGTCGCGTTTAGAAGAAGATACTTACTGCGCTGATCGAAATCTTTAGATTAATGAACTATTCTAAGGCTTATCGTTAGGATATTAATCGTGTTATTAGTTCATAATTAATATTTCTATTTGATTAACTGACATTTTCAAGATAATCTCAAATATTTGAAATTAATTCTTCTTCCCATTTCTCTCTCTCACTTAAAATTGTTTCAACAAATACGTTATCGAAATATACATAAAGTATAACGAGATATTTGAATTGGTTACTTCCTTTTATAGAATGTTAACTTTCTCTCTCTTTCTCTAGCTCAACAGTATTATAATAATCCTAGTTAATGGAACGTTCGATAAAGTGAATATATATAGGTATATATTCATACATATATATATATCGTGAGGAAATATATTGATGCCTACAGGATCACGTCGGCTTTATAGGAAATAGCTTCGGTTCGATATTGCTTGTTTAGTCCTGATTGGGAGATTCCTCTTCCAGATCGCAACGAGCAGACGTTAATGGCGAACGGACATCGGTTTTGTGCTAATGGTTATCGCTTGGAACGAACGATGAAATGAGCTTCGACTGCTGAAAACAGATTCTCTCTCTTTCTCTCTCTCTCTCTCTCTCTTTGTTTCTCTTACGTTCGCGCGATCTGTCTCGTTTTCATTATTATTGGTAGTCGAACTTTCCGATGATAAATTATTAATAAAGACTTGGCAATACTTCGATTAACGATATATGCACGTTCTAAGAACTAGAGTTTTCTACGATTTAACTGAAATATACAATTTAACGATGAAAATATATGCACATATATACGTATATATATACATACATGTTTAAAATATTAAAATTACATTATCTAAATTGTATATAAATATGTTAATAATCGTACTATATACATATGGTTATTTTACTTAGAAATTTTTATATTTATTATTTATTTATAATTTTTATATTTAAATTTTTTATATTATACGTTACACACATACATATATGAAATTTTAATAATTTCTTTCCCCCCCCCCCCCCCCCCCACGGCAAGATTATTTCAAAAATCATACATTGTAATAATACGGGAAACATTATTTCACTAATATTCTTACTTTATGTATACAAACGGTCCTACCTTTGAATGAAAATGTTTTTATTGTTAATAATTCGAAGAAGTGATGTATGAAAGGTAATCCAATGTTTACAAATAAATTCAGTAACGTTCGAACGATGATCGAGGCAACATCATCCTTCGCGATTCTTTGGCAATTAGGCAGACAATTTTTACGGAGCTTTTAGTATTGATCTTAAAAAAAGTAAGTGTTATATTGTATATTATTATTAAATATATTACATATATATATTGAGTCACACAAAAGTATTTGTACTAGCATTGTTAATTGAAAACAATCAATATTATCTTCCAATAAAATACTTTATTGTTAAACTAATATAATTTTATTAAAATGAACAAAAATTGGTCTCTCCAAAGTATATTTGTATTTATATTAAAAATACAATTGTTATTCTTTTTTAACTAGTACTTTGTTGGTCCTATTTTTTGCATCTTATAATTTTATTGAGACGATTTGGCATATGTTATGAAGAATAATATTTTTATATAAGTTATGTTAAATTTTATCTATCTCGTAATAAAATGTTCTTTAGCAATAATTTAAAAGTTTAATAATTCTAAAATATAAATATGTTTCTGTGTATAAGAATTTAGAAATAATACATTACAAAAAAAGACAATATTGATTGTTTTAAATAAACAATAGAGGGTACAAAAATACTCTTGGGACCCACCGTTATATGTTTGTCTAGACACGAAAGAAAAACTTTATTAATAGAGTAAAAAAACTTCGATTCCTATCATTTATTCCGTACTTTCGTTAGTTTTATCAAGAATTATGGAAAACTTTTTACGAACGCAATGGTTACTTTAATTATTAAGTAGAATCTAACTGTTGTGGCATTCACGTTATTATCGCGGAAAGAAATAAATTCTTTCAAATGTATAGTATAAACTCTCTGTAAAAACTTAGAGGAGAAAGAAATATTTTTGTCGTAGAGACACGCGAGTCGTGAGCTCGTACATACGCGTGGAAGTATATATCATAAAACACATACGTATGTATATGTATAAGTATATAAATACAAACATTTTAGCATGATAATACGAGCTAAGTCAAGATTTAACGCTACGTTCTCCAAGACTATTATTTAACCCTCTTTTATATATACAGTCAACGTTGATAAGATTAAATCTTTCATTTTCTGAGAAGAGGAAGAATATATATTGTATATAAGTATTTAATCACGAACATTCATCAAGCTACGAAAAATACATTACATTTGTTTAATCACGAAGTTGAAATCTTTCAATTTATCTAGTGTTATTTAATTATATTACTAAGAAAATCAGATATGTGTATTGTTTAATAAAAGAAGCTAGGGCTGTAAGGAAAGAATTCACTTTTTTCATACTTAAATAAAAATATAGTGGAAATAACAGGTGGTTGCTCGTAGAATGAAGAAAATGAGTGGAAGAGAGAGGGAAAGAGAGAAAGAGTGTAGAGTGAAAAAACAGAAAATGCAAGATAAAATAAATGTAACGTTACATAAGATCACATTCGTGATAACATGGTTATTCCAACGTATGTTACACTAGTAATGTAATCTAAATGGGAGATTATATAGACCACGTATGAATGTAGTCGAAAGAAATAACGTCTTTTTCCCTCGACCAAAGCATCTCTCATCTCGTAGACGAGTACGAAGTATTCATCTGTGTACATAGTTAGTAGAAAATCTAGTTTAAGCCGTAAAAGCCATTGCTTATGTTAGCTACCACACATTACATATACACACACACACACATATATATATCTCAACTCTTAAATATGTAATTTTTTTAATGTTTTTCAAAATAGCTTGGTATCTATCTACCCTTCCTCCTTTTGTTGTTTTCTCACGTCGTCGGTTTATCAGATTCCATATTTCATCTTTGGCTTTAACTTTGACTTTAAAAACTTACCATAAAATTTTTTTTTTCCCTTTCTCGGTTATACTTCGTTATCTTTGAGATTACACCAAAGCTTGATGACGATGATGATGATGATCATCATCATGGTAATTTGTAAATAAGATCTAAATCAAAACTCGACGACTAGTTCCCTCCTCTCCGTTCATCGAATTAATTAATTCGAAAATAAAAAAAAAAAGGTCAAACGATTTTCTAGGAGTAAGTTGGATATTAATTTTAATTAGGTGTGACTATTTTTTTTTTTATTTTTTTTTTTTTTAATGGAAAGGTCGTAAGTTCAAAGAAAAATTAGTTTCTTATCGGTTTTATACGAAAAGTTATGTTTCTCTTTCTAAGTTTATCCTTTACGTATATATTCGTCATCGTGTCCTTTAGTTTCAGTTAAAGAACTTTCATACCAACTCTTTATTTTTCCTTCTCTATCTCTTTTTCTCTTTTTCTCTATTTTCCAAAACTTACGCAAGAGCAAGCTATTTTAACTTGTAATGGCATCAGATAGAGATTTTTAAAAGAATATGAAATATAAAAAGTATAAAGAAAAGTTTTATGAGAGATTTCTTTTTCACATGATCAAACATATACTTATATATAATATGACTTTTGATAATATACATAAATACGATCATATATTTTCGGGTAAAAGAGGATTCTACATAGTTGTGTGTTGTTTATCCGTATTGATAGTTTTACGATGTTTATATCAAGAAAACGAATCAAATCGGTAGTGTGCTCGTCGTTTATAGGAAGACCGTTTATTTTTTTTTTTCTTCCTTTTTATGGATTCCCATAAAAGTTTATTGCTATAGAAGCATGAATGCTATACCAGCATAATAGCGAAAGTTTTTCATCGATGGTATATTTTGTATTTATTCATAAATAATATTTATCCGTGTAATATAGTTGTTTGTTCAACGGTACAAGCTTTTTTCACGTTGAATAAAAAAAAAAAAACAAATTGAAATTAATCAATCGAGTGACAGCTTTTATGGAGGATAAGATATGTCATCTATATTTTAGCGAGTTTAACGTTTATAATCAGTGTAGCGTTACCCGTCACTACAATTTGTCTTTTATTTTACAGTGTTTCTGATTATGTTAGCATCGAAGCTAAGCGATGTTTATAAATTAGATCGGACTGGGAAGGTTTGTTGATTTATTGTAAAATCTCGTAACGTTGATTGTTTTTTTTCTTTTTGTTTTACTTCTTTTTTTTTTTTATTTCTATATATATATATATTATCTTTTATTTTATACGAGTTTTTAATAATTGCGTTTATGAAGCTGTTAGTAATTTAAAGCAATCCATAAAACGTCGATGAATAAATGTAAAAATAAATCGATAATCCAATTGTTAATATAACGTATTAAAATATTGAAATATTATCCCCCTTCGTTTTGTTTTATTTATTAAAATACGGTAAAATTCGTAATTACGATATAAAATTATAGAGGGAAAAGTATCTCGTACAAATTTTATAACGATGTATATAATTTCTGATCGATCTCTCGCATATATACGTATTAATTAAATTTACTTGAAATTATGCAGGTATAATAGATATTCTATTTGCAGTTTCTATTTGCTCTGTTACGTCGAACAGAATGCCATGAATAGCCATATACCTTGATTATGCTTATTGACTTGTACGTTATCTACATTATTCATTTGTGCGTAGATGAATATCGAGATTGTTTATAGGAATATTTAAGATTAAAATTTTCTGATAGATAGATGATACATTATAGATTTACATATATCTATTGAATAAATTTCCAAAAGCGTTTGAAAATTACCTTACGTTTAATATGTAAATTCGTATATAACTCGATCGTTTATACGTAAAATGCATAATTTTCATTTTTCCAAAAGTATTTCATGTGTGTTATACACGTAATTGCTAGGAACTTTCGTAATTAGGAAAAATATTTTACGATGAAAATGATTGGAAAATATCGATAATATCGATGATCGATATTCTCTGGGCATTTACGAAGTGTTCAAATAACTGCTAAATTTCACGTCCCACAAGGTATACTCATACAATATTGTCCTAATTATACATGCGATTTTCAATGTATGTATATTGATCGAAATTTTTTTTTTCTTTATCATATAGTGCCATTACATGGGATTTACTTTACGTTAATATTATTTTCGAGGAATATACATATTCATAAGCACTTCATGTTCAAGGAGGGTTTGATCAACGTCTTTGTAAACTTCTGACACGTGTTTTAATTATTATATACATGATATGCATTAGCATTGAGATACAAAGAGATGCATAAGATCAAAGAAAACTAGATCATGTAAATTGAGGAAATAAATGAATAAAAATTGATCTCCTCATTCATCAATTATTATTATTATTATTATAGAATTCGTTATCATTGTCGAAGAAAATATAAGACAAGGAAATTTGTCATTAAAAAACAAATAACGTTATAAATAACATATTCAAATAAAATCGTGTTTAATACAAATTATTAGATAAATATTCATACTAAAATATGGACCGATTCATTGAAAGAAGAAAAACAATGAATAGTATAAATTTAAAAGTACTTTCCAGTTAAACTAGCAACAAAAAATTTGTCTTTCGATAATATATATCCTTTTATTCAATTTCAATTTTATTTAGAACGTATACACATAAGTTGTATATTTTCTATTGTGCGTATTACTTGTTTTTTTTTTTCATAAAGACATACAGAGGCAATGTTATTCTTCGTATAAAACATTTTTGAACGACTCAAAAAAGGGGAGATGAAAAAAAATTGAGAGAGAGAGAGAAAGAAAGAATGAGGGCAAATCGATTTTCTGCAAAGAAATAAAATATTTCTCGATTCAACTACGTGATATTCGATGTAAATAAAAATAGATATGTTTCCATCTTGTATAGTTGAATTTGTTAGAAATGTAATACTAGTAGTATACTCGCAGATGGCAAAGGAGTATTCGTAAAACGGAAATACAGTTATTCTAACATAAGAAAGAGAGAGAGAGAGAGAGAGAGAGAGAGAGAGAGAGAAAGAAAGAGAAAGAAAGAGAAAGATAGAGAGAAAGACAGAGAGAGAGTGGTACGTAACGTTTGCTTATTATTTGTAGTAACCATTACGCTGGATATTTCTAGTTTCGAAAGATATTTTCTTTGATGCATCTCTACAACATCTTTTCCCACGTGAGTACTAACAGAAATAAACGAGAACGTGCGATAGAAAGAGAGAAAAAGAGAGAGAGAAACAGAGAGAGAGAGAGTATCTAAAGTCACATTGCTTCGTTTTATTGAGTCTAGGCGTTATTCATGAACATAGGCAGCT
This sequence comes from Mischocyttarus mexicanus, assembly GCA_023678845.1. NCBI lineage: Eukaryota > Metazoa > Arthropoda > Insecta > Hymenoptera > Vespidae > Mischocyttarus > Mischocyttarus mexicanus. The sequence continues at coordinate 1,489,056 of JACGTP010000011.1, read as the reverse complement.
TTAAGCGTTAGCCTTGCAGATAACGAGCTTTCAAATGGACCATTCGCCATTTCGTGGATGTAGAAGTTAACGCTAGTGGAAGGCAAAGTTGTACCATTTTCTCTCGGTCATTGCGCAAATCGTGAAATTTTTCTTTTCATTGCGGATGTTTCAAAGGGGAGGGGAAGCATCAAAAGCAGGGTGAATTTTCCAACAAATCGATACACGTAGGACACGAGTATACGCAAAATTTCATAATAACAATCAATTTTTAAACAATTGTTCGAATACATATGAGTAGTGAAAATAATAATAATTAAAAAAAATAAAAAATAAAAATGACAGATAATTGAGACAAATTTATCGTTAAGTCGATTATTATTAAATCTAACGTGTAATTGAATTTTTGACGATGAATTCAATCGAAAAGGACAAAATATAAAGACAATTTCAACATGGGACGATTCTCCTTGAAATATAAATCATTTTGAAAATTGGGTAGTCAGAAAATCGACAAGAATGGGATCAATAAAAAGGTTTTCTTCCTTTTTTCGTTCTTCTTCCTTTTTCGTGACAGTTCATTTTACAGGCCATACCAGAAGAAATCACCAACGCCGAGTGGCGGCGGAGGTGGTAGCAGAACGGGTTGGCGTTCTCGCAGGAGCGTCACAACAGCGGGTGCCCCAGGGCACCAGCACCACGTGATTGCCAGTGCTGCAGCTACGGCGCAGGCCAGAATGCAGGCCGAACAGGGGAGTATCGGCGAGCTAAGGGGTTACCATAATCTGCGATCCCGCAGACATACCTTGGCGAATGTTCGGTGAGTCGAAGATATCATCATCTTACTCCTTATCGCTAAGGAGAAAAACATGAACGAATAAAACGATTTGTTTATTTTATATATGTCATCTATCGTCCAAAGTTTCGTTGTTCTTTGTTATTGAGAATTTCATTCTATTAAACATAATAATATGGATTTTCCTCGAACTCTGAATTATAAATATTTGAAGAACATACACACTGGATCTTTTTGACGTGTAATACATCATTATTAATATTTATACTATTTTTCTTTTAGTTTTCTTTTAGCTTACTTCTTTTTCATAATTCCAAAATATCCAAGTTTATGAGTCTTTCGGGTATTATTCGTCTTCTACCTTTTCAGACACACCACTACTCTTTTCTTATTTCTTTTCTTTCTTTTTATTCTTTGCTTTTCTTTCTTCCTTTGCGTCTTCGAATAGAATACTTTCATTATTGGGATTCTAACGTCCAATGAATCAATGTAATTCCTTTTTGAAAGATCATATTACTTTTCCTTTTCTTATCGGTCGTTCCATTTAACGTGCGGTTCATTGAATATGATCCTTCCTTTGTTAGATTATAGTTAACGAACTGTACAATCACTTTCGAGATAGTCTTGTCTATTATCCCCTATTATTTTTCATTCGTTGTAATAGGTGACAAATCATAATCGTCGCAACCACAAATTTCTCGTTTCCATAATCGTCCGCTATCGGTTCTTTCTATTTTCGTACAAATACAATTCGATGGACTATCCAAGTCGTCTTCCTTGTACGATTTCATCCTTTCTTTTATTTTTTCCTCAATCAGACATTCCCCGCATTTACCTTGACACTTAATTGCTTCTATTTCTTTTTCGTCCTTTTTTCTTTCTTCCCTGGAACGTATTTTACGCTTGGATATTTTCGCCAAACAGGATTGATCTTTTTTCTCCAATTTGTATTTTTGTTTCCAACTCGTATCAACCTTTATTTTGCTATTGGACGCCGAACAAGTACATATTTCTTCATCGCAAACTTGTTTGTTGAATTTGGAAACGTACGGTGCACGTAAAGTGCTAGTTAGTAATTTTTCAGTATTATTTGATTTCAACGTTCTGTAACTCGATCTTTCCTCTTGCGTATTTTTATCCATTTTCGAAACTTTCTTATTCAAAAGTTTCAACAACGAACTAGATCCGACTGTAGTAGATATTTTAGTAGGAACACTATTACTGTTATTTCCGCAAACGCAACAATCACATTTATAAGTTTCGTTTATTTTTTTACCATAATTTATTGATCTTATTTCATTTTCTTCGGCGTTTAAATTAGATTTTAAAGATCTTAAAATGTCCGACAATATACGTTGCTTTTCACTTAAATTAGGCTCCTGCGTCGTGCTTCGTAATACCAACAATGGTTTATCCGTTTGAGAACTCACATTAAAATTCGATACACCTGATCTATTTTTCGGTCTCTTACGCCAACGCATTTTTCCCTCCGATATTTCTGGCTCGGCACTTATTTCCTTCGATTTTTGATCCGTTATTTTTAGTTTTATTGGATAAACGGTGCTTGTTTGTGTACTTCTGTTAATGACCGTCTGAACGATCTCAGTTTGAGTTATCACTATTTGCATTACCGGTAGCACAGGTGGTGGTGGTTCCTGTGATAAAATAAAATAAATAATTAAATCATTTGTAGAAAATAAAAAAAATTTAAATAATAAACCTTTGAAAATAGTTTATAAATGTTTTCTTTTTTTGTACCTTAATTTCTTCAGATCTTTTACACTCGCAAGGTAAGAGGTCATCTGCAATTAAAATATCCGAGGACAATTCTTTTTCTATTCCTTCGATGTCCGCAACAGCTAAATACGGGGTAGCAACAATTCGTGGATCGATCGGTGTTTTAGGTTTCTCTTTGATTTTGTCTTCTTCTACGGAAATTGGCAGAGGTTCTATCACTGAAAGTTTATCTGGTATTTCTTCTATTTCTTCTTTTATTTCCGGTACTTTTCTTAATATCGGCATCCCTTCCTCCAATACCATTTCTTCTTTTTTCATTTTTTTAACTTCAATTTTTATTGGCTTTTCTTCCAACACTTTCATTTCCATTTTCTCGAGTTTTTCTTCCGCAAGAACTTTTTCCGGTATTTCTATCCGTTCTACATCTTCCAAGATTGGTATTTCTTCTTCTTTTTCTTCTTTTTTGAATACTATTGTTTCCGGGATATCCTTTGCCAATGACGTTGGCAACGTTAATACAGGCAGTTCTTTAGTTTCCGCATCGACAAATATTTCTTCCACATCCGAAACTTCTTCATCTGCTTCTAATTTCACCGAAGCTTCTTCTTCTTTGTCCACTGTCTCTTCTTTGATCTCGATTTTCGATTTAACTTCTCTTACCAATTCATCTTTCCTTATCATACCAACTTTGGTTTTATCGTCGTCTTTTGATTTTCTTAAAATTTCATCCTCCATCTCAGTTTTTTCCGTCTTTATGGTAACCACTTCTTCAACTTTGATTTTATCGATTTTTTCTTTCAATTCGATACTTTCATCAATGACGTCTTTGTCAGGATCATCCTTGAGTTTAATTTCTTCTATCTCTGAGATAATAATCTTTTCTTTTTCTTCTTCTTCTTCTTCTTCTTCTTCTTCGGGTAATTTTTGGATAGATAATATTATTTTTCTATCATCATCCAATTGTTCCTTTTCTTTTATTTCCTCTCGGACAACAATATCTTTTTCAATCTTTTCTAATTCCTTTGTAAATACTGGTTTGTCATATTCTATTAGAGGTTCTTTAACTGGAATGTCAATAGTTTCTTCTATTATCTTTTCTTCGGGTACTTTCAATATTTTTTCTTCCAGAATCTCTTTTTCTTCTTCTTCTTTGAGTTTTTCAGTAACAATATCTAATTTATCAGAATCTAACAAAGTATATTCTTTTTCTATTGGTTTAACTTCTATAGTTTTTTTTACATCTTCTGAAAATACTTCTGCAGTAACAGGTTTTTCAGTTTTAACTTCAGCTATATCTATCATTGGTATTTCTTCTTTGATATCTTCTATTTCTATCTTTTTTATATCTTCAATAACATCTGTTTCTCCTTTCATTTCAATTTTCACTTGTATTTCGTCCAAGGGTTCTGATATTATTTCTTTTTCTTTAGTAACCCTTCTCGTTTCTTGCACACCAACAGCATCTTCTTGTAGTTCTTCATCGTCTACGTGTTCTACGATCTCAGTTAACTTTGGTATTATTTCAGTGATTACTTCTTTAGCTTGAACCTAATTGACGTTTATCAAACTTCAGACAAATAATGATAAGTAATTAACCCTTTGTGGACTAGACGGTACAAAACAAACCGTACTGTATGCCCGGGCATCTTTTGTCTATTAGTGGTTTTTGTCGAGTGCATATTTTATTTTATTTTATTTTACGGACAAACCCATTAATTCAAAAACATGAAATACAATTATAAGAAGCCAGGACGTAATACGGATTCAAGATTATAACAAACATTGAAAATAATTTCTTGTAGCAAATATTATTCGATATAAGTTCCTCGGCAATAAGAACACATATGTGTTTGTCGGCTCTGTCAGTTGTTTTAGCCAAACGCACATATGAGTTGCTTAGCCAAATTGATGGTTTACAAAAAACTCATATATGCGGTGATCGTCTGCAAAGGGTTAATCAATACCTGCTTAATTATTCTCGTTTAAGTCGACATTTATATTTTGTTTATTTTCAAGATAATTAACACTTTGATTGCCACGTTGGTCATATATAACCGACCACAATATCTCCCGTGACGCTATAGTGGTCATAGATGAACAGAGCGTTTGAACTAATTAAATTATAAAAGTTGAATGCAAAATTTACTGTTAATCCATTTTTAATATTACCGCTAATTAGAATATACTTTGAAATAAAAACTGGCCCATTGAACAATTACTAATTTTCTATTGGAACATATAAAATCAAAGATTAGTTTCTATGAAATCTTGTATCATAAAATACTACCGCGGCACCCTGAACTAGACTTGTGATTTCGACGTGCCAGTCAAAGTTCTAACAATAACTTTTATATAAAATAAAATATCATCTTACCCCTGCGTAAGTTGCTATCTCTTCGGCCAAATGATCTGCATTTATTTTTACGTTGGAGCAAGTTGAACATTTCTGAAAGATAAAGTGTCAAACATTTAAGATCGATGGTATTTTCTTAGAAATTAAACAAATTATAAAGTTAGACGAACCGATATGACTAGCCGAATCGTATCAACTGTATTAACCCAGGATCGAAGTTTATTCAATGGAATAATGGCATTGTCTTGATCGATTACAGGTTTCTCAATTTCATCGAGAATTTCTACTTCGGGTTCATACATTTCTTCGTAAGTTTCCTCTTCCTCGAAGTAGTAATCGTCTTTTTTTTTTTCTTCTTCTTCTTCTTCTTTAAACGTCTCATCGATTTCCTTCAAATCATCGGGTACATGTTTGAGTTCACTTTTGACAATTCTACCATCCATTAGTTGTGGAAGAATATCGTCATCTTCGATTTCTTCTTCGTCTAATTCCTTTTTTATATCATCCTTAGAAATGATTTTGTCTGAAATGACTGGAACAGAGCCAGTATAAGTGGTAGAAAGTTCTACATCAGTTTGTATCTCTTGCCAATCATCTTCGTAGCAAGTGAACTCCGTACCGCAAATACCATAATCATCGTCGTAATATAATTCCTCTAAAGATCCTAACATCGCTAAGTATTTGTGCATAGCGTCCATCTTATCTTGCTCCATAGGTTCCACTGGTCTAACAATATCAGGACTTACTTCTTTATCCGTAACATCAACTTTAGCCAAAGTTTCCTTATCCTCTTGCACATCTTTGATAAGAATTTCTTTATCAAGAACTTCAGCAAGATCGTCCTCCCTTCCTATAACCTTAGCAGCAACTTTTGGCTTTATTCCAACCATCTTATCAGTGGTTTTTGCAAAATCGTCTTCACCGCCGATAATCGTCTCGATTTTTCTAACGCTCATGTATTTAGTCAACTCCGATTTACATACAGCCATCTTTACCCTCAACTTTTCTATCTCATCTTCGAGTTCGCAGATACGAGACGCCAACTGTTGATTCGCATTAGCCTTTTTATCGAGTTGTTCTTGCAAGGTACTCAAAGTATCTGCCGTATCCCCTTCCATCTTTGACCACATTTCGTCGGCATGTTGAAGTGTTCTCATATAAGTTTCCTCTCTACGTTCCAATTCGGCGATTTGTTTTTTCATCGTTAATTCAGTTTCCGCCAATTGTCGAAGACGTGACAAACATTCAACGTCAATGGCCTTGATAGAATCCACGCTGCTTACACCACGTAACCATCTTTCGCGACATTGTACATCACCGCACTCCCCTGTCGAAATGAATTTACTAAAGTGATCTCTCTCTCTCTCTTTCTCTCTCACTTTCTACTAATTTGTTTTGTATTATTTTATTTCTTAATCTGATCACCTGATTCGCAGAAACCAAGCATTTCTTCATCATCTCGTTCGTCCATCCTCTTTAACGTTTCTCTCAATTCCTTTGCTTCCATCGTTAAACGTTCGATCCTCTCTTTACGTTCCTCTTGAATTTTCTTAGCTTCCTCCAATTTGTCCCTACCTTCCTTAAGTTTAACTTCCTTCTCCAACCACAATATTCTAGCATCCTCTAGTCTCTTGTGCGCTGTCTTCCTTTCAGCTTCCACCTCGCGTATTCTACAATCATAATGTTGACTCGGTGTATTTGGGCAACATGCTTCACCAGCTGCCGGAGTTCGAAATTGTTTCTCCATTAATTGTTGAAAATTCGGTATTGGAACACCTTGAGCCATACGTTGCCATACGTTCCATACCATAACTGCAGGCATTGAACATTCCAATACGTCCAAACGTTGTCGAAGATTAACCTCGCGTTTTTCCAATTCTTCCTTCTTCAATTCTTGTTTTCCTATTATTTCGCGAAACTGTCTACCACATTGACGAGTACCTTTTTTAACCTGTTGCATGAATATCTTTTTCTTCTTATCATCCTCATCCACTTTCTTATCTTCATCTTCCTCTTTCTCTTCCTCTTTCTCTTCCTCTTTCTCTTCCTCTTCCTTTTTCACTTTCTCATCCTCTTCTTCCTCATCCTCTTTCTCTTCCTTTTCCTTTTCCAATTCGTCTTTGTCATCATCGGTCAGTTTACTCGACGTTGTACTCTCATCTTCCAACGACACGTGTCTCGAATCCTTCGAAGATCGTTCGATCTTATCAATCCTTTCACTTTTTTCACCATTATCTTTTACTTCTTGCTTATCGTTATCTAATTTTTCAACATGTTCATCGATTAAAATTGTCTTATCTTCGATCTTGTCTAATGTTTCTTCATTAACTAACTCCTCATCTTTAGACACGATTGAACTTATTTTTAATTCTTTATTAATGTCATCGTCAATTTCTTCCTCAGTCATTTTTTCTTTTTCTCTCGTATTAAATGTAATTTATCAGGATCGCTAAACGCGTTGACTATTTTAAACGACACATCAAATATCATCGTTCTTTGTCAAATATCAAACCATTGATTAAAGCTCGAGCTTACGAATGAAAGTTTCTTTGTTTTATTGCTCACGACCGAGTATTTATTTTTTTCAATGCGATAATCGTATTTTCGCGTTGACGATTATTTAATTTTTTCTTTTTTCATCTACTCGATAAAATTTCGTTGAATCGTTGGTTCACTCACAATGATTTATCTTAACAGGAATTTGGTTTGATCAAAGTCTTACTGAATATTATCTATCGATATATTTTCGATTCTATCGAACAATCGTTTCGAGTTAGATGATTCTTTTATTACCAGCTTCTCTCGAAGCGCAAATTTTTCGATTTTTCTTTATCGCGAAAAAAAACATTGTGTATATGTTTTTATATACGTTCTCTAACGTTCTAGGGAATTTTTTTGTTTGTTAAATAATACACGGCATTGCAAATGTTCAGATATACGTACATATAGAAACGTTTACAAATGTAACGAAAAAACTAGCCCTTTTTAAACAAAAGCTTTTCTATTGTTTTTCTATTTATTTTTTGTTGTTTTCTCTCTCTCTCCCTCTTTCTTTCTTTCTCTTCTATGCGTGGTTTCTTCTCATTCAAAATTAGAACGAAATGTATACATATGTGTTTCCTTCCACAGTTTACGTTCAAAGGATCGGGAAAAGTTAAAAAGGTGGAAAAAAAAGACTCGAGTTTTGTAATTAAATCGTCGTTACGAGACTTCTACCGGAGAAACGAAATTAATATTTGTGAGATTAATGTATCTTGTTTCGTATGTAGTTTGTTGGATTTTTTATTTATTTTTATTTTTTTTCTTTATTTTTTGTTAATAAAAGCTTATTTCCAGTATCGTTCTTTCCTCTTATATCGTTTTTCTTTCATTCAACGTTTTCATTTGATACATTTTACGAATAAATTTCGCATTAGCTTTGTTCGGTTTCGTTTCTATCGAATAAATTGTCAACTTTTTCTATACGATAAAAGTCAAACCACACAAATACCAATATCACTGTACTGTATAATTATGATGGGAATATCGTTTTATTGGAGAAAGAGAGAGAGAGAGAGAGAGAGAGAGAGGGAGAATAGCAATGAAATTTTGTCGTATAAAGTAAAGTATTTAATGGTAATATGTATTATGATTGAATTATTCTAGCTTTAAATACTTCCTACTTTGTGATCGCTCAGAATTGAATAAATTTTTGCTAATGGTAATAAATTGTTGCTAATGTAGTTCTGTTAATTAAATATACTTAACGTAATTAACAGTAACATTAAGTTATTATGGTAATTATTTACCACCAAATTAAATAATTAATATACCTGGTTTTTACCATTAATTATTCATTGTAAATTGTATTATAAACACTAGTTATTACTACTAGTACTACTTTTTTTTTAACGATTTAATTGAAGTATGCAATTAAATGCTGAATATGTATGTATGTACATACATAAATGCTTAAAATATTAACATTTCTATTATCTTAAATGTAAAAAAAATATTTTAACAGATTAAAATATTTAATAGATTAAAAAATAAATATTAAATAAATAATCTAACATATATACATACATACATACATGCTTATAATATTAATATTTTTATTATTATTTAAAATTTTATATAAAAATTTTAATGATCGTACTATACATATATGGTTATTTCATTCATAAAGTTTTATATTTAACATGTGTACACATACGTATACACACATACAACATATACACACATACATACATGAAATATTAAAATTTTTTTTCTCCTCCGGCGAGATTATTTCGAAAACTCTTTCCCCAGTGAAGAAATACACTTTAATAACATGAAAAACATTGTCCCATTAAAATTGTTTACTTCATGTATACAAACGGTCCTTCCTTCGAATGAAAATGTTTTTATTGTCAATAATTTGAAGAAGCGATGTATGAAAGGTAATCCAATGTTTACAAATTAACTCATTGTCAGTAACGTTCGAACGATGATCGAGGCAACATCATCCGTCGGGATTCCTTGGCAATTATACAGACAATTTGTACAGAGTTTTTAATACTGATCTTACTAAAGTAAGTACATTTGATTATAATTAAATATAATACACGTATAAAGTGAATTACAGGAGTGCATTCGTACCCCTCATTGTCAATTTTTTATTTCGTTTCTATACCTGCATTTTTGTAAATTCTGAAACGGAAAATTACTCCTTGTTATTAAATTTTATTCGTTTATTTTATTCGTTTATTTTATTCGTTTATTTCGAAAATTGTTAAAACCGGAATTAAAATAAACGTGAACAATGAGTACTCGTATATCCGTTCGGATCTATTTTTGTCCTTTAAAAAACAAATATTCTATTTGTCGTGTTGTTCTATCGACTGTGCACGTAAAACGTTGAAACGTGTACTGAAACTGTGACAATAAAAAAATTAATTTTTCAACTCCTTGAACTCTTGAATTGTAGCACAGAAGTGTTTTTAACAACTAAATATTACTTTTTACCAATTTTAAAATAAAACTTTTTGTATGTAAGAGACATCATATAAATAATAAAATTTCTTTTCGAGATATTCATTAAAATATCTATTATTATTATTATATTTAAGTAGATATTACAAACGATCATATTTTAAACGAAACATTTTGTATATTAATTGACGCATTGTAGGAATAAACGTTTAACGAGTGTAATTTTATCGAATTAAATTATCGATTGAAATTGGTCTCTCCATTGAAGCTTATCGATATATAATAGATCGTACCTTAATGTAAATTTATTTTTCGATTAGACTCACAATCAGAAAGCCCTTCCCCTGTTCTCTCTCTCTCTCTCTCTCTCTCTCTCTTTCTCTCTCTCTTTCTCTGGCTTACCACGAGGTGGATAATAAGTAGGAGAGATTTATATGCCACGTTCATACGCGTAATTGAGAAGAAATGGTAATTTTAACTTGAAATACTTCTCGCTCTTGTGAAAGCTAACGTTGTTCTGTTCTTCTTCAGATTAACGAGATTAAAGTTCTCCTCCTGTTTTTTTTCTTTTCTTTTCTTCGGTGGGTTCGGTAGTAAATGGTAAGAGGGGTAAGGATATAATAAAAAAAAGAATTCAATTACGAAGGCAGTGACCAAAGTCTCGAAAATTTTCTTTTCAAAGTGGATAGGATAAAAGAAAGGAAATATAAAAGCTACGTGGAAATAATGTAGGATTTGAAATGAAAAGGAAAAAAAAAAGAGAAGAAGTCAAAGTGCTTTTTAACTGCCATGTATTTTTGTATCTTTTATATATTTCGTCGTTATATATTCTTACACATAATAGATCAGTACAATGGAGTTACCCTTATATAGAATATAATTTATATGATAAATCTGAAGACAGGAGATAGATAGTATACCCGTGCAAGTATTATATATCCACAATTTTATCTTACGCTCTAAACCTATCTGTAAAGGGTCTTGAACTCGCTTTTTCTTCTCTCATCTATCTCTGTTTCTTTTTTACTTCTATCTTTCTCTCGCACGTGTACGCACCACCATGAACCTCGTTCAACGTAGGCCTGTCTCCCGTTTACACCCCTTATAAAATCAATAGTATCGGTGTACAGAGATTATCCTGCGTTTGACCTGACCGAGCAACTGAACGAGTATAATATACATATGTATATTGCATGTATAAACACATTCATATATAAATAAATAAATACGATAAAGTTAGAGAAAAATAAAGAAAGAAAACAATTTTACGTCTCATACGTGACCACGAATTTTATTCTTACTCATTTTATTAATATTATTTATTTAATTCATTTTTGAATTCAGTATTTCTCGGTTGTTTCGTTTGTTAACGATTACCACTTTTCTATTTGGTAAAAAATATAATATTTGCCTAAAAATAAACTTTGATTGATTTAGTTTCTATTTCTCTTTCTTTCTCTCTCTTCCCAATATTTTACCTTAGAACATAGGAACTTCGAAAAAAGTTTTCAAATAATATGAATATTTTACGAAGGGAGTCTAGTGGAAAGTATTGTATGAATTATCGTATGAAAGTTAGAAAAATCGATATAAGTATTCTTCGTGTTATATTGTGAATTTTCTAAGATGTTAAAGCGCATTTTGATGTTGTGGAAAAGAGCTCTCAACCGGTCCGCAGCTGCCGCATTTGCTATTCGACTCATGAATAGCTTTCGAATAATACAACGATACATGCTTCTTTTCCTTCTGGAAAAAAAATATACACGATTTTTACTAACCGAAAGAAATCTAGTCGAATGTTGGAGAAGGTAAAAATAAAAGAAATGATTATAGTCTAAACACTTTGATCAAAATTTTTCTGCAAGATTTTTTTTTACACCCTAATGCACGCTTTTCCCTAAAACGTATTGGGGTACATTTTTTTCTGGAATAACTCGTGTCGATATTATGCTGACTGTTTTCACGTTTGTTCGTTTTATTTCGTAATGCTCGAGTGAATATCACAAAAAAGAAAAAAGAATAATAAAAACTAAGGATTGTTTTGAATGGTTGCTTTACATTTATTTATTTATATTTATGATTATTTTTCGTCGTAATAATTGCATCAGAAATTTCATTGCAAGTATCAATTGTTGTTATCATTCTTTATCTTATATCTATTTCATCAAATTTTTATAAATGGATACTTGTTGAACGTAAAGAAAGATATGCCGAAATACCGATATTAAACTTTTATGACACATTTTTACGTCTAAATGCATTTCCAAGAATGCATTAGACAAATTTAAAAATAAAAGCATGAACCGATATTACATGTTTGCATTTTAACGCAATCATTTATAAGATCCGATTTCGAATTCTGCAGAAAAAAAAAGCAGAAAGTACTGTTTTTTATACAAACTACTAATTTATTTATTTATTTCTTTCGTAGAGTAAAAAAGAATCGTTTAAAAAAGAGATTACGTTTAAAGTATTAATCGTTATTTTGATTCTTTATCTTTATTCTTTTTCTAACATCCTCAGTCTCGTGATTTTCTTAATCTGCTGATGCGGTAAGTAAAGTTTCTTATCGTTAGAGAAATGATAAGAAGAAAGAAACGTAGGTAGAGTTTAAAAGCTGGGGAGAGAGATTTGTGCGAAAAGAAACGATTTGTCAGCGTTTTTTATTTCTCATTTTTTTTTTCTTTTTCCAGTCCTTTTTCTTTTTATTTCTTTTTTTTCGGATGATCGGAAGCCTCGATCGAACAGATTTGTAAAGAAAAATGCGTCAGCTTATGTGAGAAAAAGGAAAAAGTATCTCGATCGGTTAAAAAATGATCTTGGATAAAATTTCTTCTAAACGTAGTTTTCGCGATTTCAAAAGACAGACGTTGCACTTGGTGATGAAATCCAAGAGGAGAATTGTGTCGTACACTTTGCGCATAAATCAGATTTGAAGTCGTGTACTTTGAACCGTTTATATACCCATCTTGTTTCATCGAGATAATTATAGTTCGCAAGTAAGCTTACTCGGTGGTTTCAGAGATAAAAAGATTTTCGAATTAACAAATACGCTTCTGTGGATCTCTCTTAGGAAATTTATTTTTGAATTGATAATTACTCAATTTAATAAGAGAATGAAGATGGAGAAAAAAGAGAAATATATGATAATATAATGAAATATTAATTAACGCGAGTGAATTACTGTGACAATTAATGTATATCTATTTCTATTGGACCAATCAATTTACCCTTGGTTATTGATAAAGTACCGTTACTCGAAAAAAAATATTCTACATTGATTTATATTCGTATTTTTTATTTTATGGTCAATTCGAAATAAATGAAATTATTATTAAAGATAACGTAGATGATATTATACATATTCATATTAACAAAAATAATAAATAAAAAATAAAAAATTGAAATAAGTGTACTTGTATCTTTGATTATATGTTATTAAGATTTGTTTGAATATAACCAAACATTTAAAATAATTTCAAGTAATTCTAATATTCACTTCGTTTTATTATTATTATTTCCCTTTAATGAAAAATTCTTAATAATTTGTACATTTTTCTTGTTTTTCTTTTCTTTTTTTAAATAATAGACAGAAATGTTATTACTGACCAAAATGAAATGAAAAATCGTGACAGATATATTTCGTTCTTATTCAGAGATGATTTATTATAATTATTATATTACGAAAAAGTATGAGAATTTCTTAACTTTGTGAAACTGTTTAAAAACTAGCGTTAGATTGAAATCGTTGATGCGAGCTTGATCCTTATAGAACGAGAACCAGAGATAGAAAGAGAGAAAGAGATAGACAGTAAATCGACAGTTCGAAGAAAGCTTTCAAAGCTTTTAAGCACGTAGAGAGGGAACGAAAGTAATTATACCGTTTAACAAGAAAAAGGAAAATGGGGGATAGAATGAGAACTACGAAAGAACCGAGCAAGGTAATTTTCAAGATTTCTGGAAGTTACTTTTCTTCGCAGAGATTAGTATGCCTTTACGAACACGAGTTGTATCTATGCATATAAAATGAGAACACACGAGAATTTTTACGATTTTCCTTTTTATTTTCTTTTTTTTTTCACTATAGCGAAAGAAAGGCGCATTTGCGCGAGGTCGCAATTTTAACCAAAAATACAGAAATTCTTATATTTCATGCATATTCGACCTGATCGCGTTGAAATCAATAACACTCTTGTGGGACGCATATTTTTTCACTCCTTCTTCCTCTCCCCTCTTATTATTTTTTTTTTCCTTTCTGTATTCTATCCCGCATCTCATATTTTTCCTTTTTCTAATTTTCTTTTTCGATTTTTCATTTTTTTCCCTTTTCATATTTCTTTGTCTATACCATATATATATTCTCTTTTTTTTTCTTTTCCAATATATTGCTTCAACCGAAGACTTACGTTATTCAGTTTTCAGAATATTGTATAAATCCCTAAGTTCGAATTCACTAAAACGCTATGATTTTATTTTCTTTTTTCTTTTTTATTATTATTATTATTTGTTATTTATAAATAATGATTGATTTTTCAATAAAACTAACCATAAGTTAAAGAACACTTTTTTTATTTGTTTTATACAAATATCGACGATTTGAATTTCGTTATTTGACGTTTTAAAGCTGACAAGTAACAGATTTTCTAACCGTGACAAAGCGTACAAATATGTATCGTTCTTATCTTTATATAAATATCTCGTATATTTAAAATTTCTTATTGAAAAAAAAAAAAGAAATGTTATAAACGTAGAGAATCATCTTCGTCAAAATCAGATCTCGTATCAACTTTTCGTGACACGTAAAACGAGCGAGCTGAGCGTGTGTGTCGCTCAACGGGAATTTTAACCGTGACACGACACTAAACAAAGATATTTGATATTTATCGTTAACCAACATTTGCGACGATAAAAGTTAATATGTTTTTTTGTTGTTGTTGTTATTATCTTCTTTTTTATTTAATATCGAATTTAATAAAAAAAGAATACGAGAAAATTCAAATTCTATTATACATTTGAATAAATAAATAAATAAATAAGTAAATAAATAAATAAGTAAATAAATAAATATGCATCATAGTCGTATTTGTGAAATACTAAAACGATAAAAATAGAAAAAGGAATATCGTTTAAGATAGAAATTGTTGACGAGCCAATGTGGAGACAGTTGAATATTGTTAGAAAAATTTTCAGTGAATCTCGTAAAGGTGTAAGTAGCAGGGACGTAAGTTAAGTACCCATATGCTTCCGGTTTTGCATAGTAAACCACTTCTTTTCGCTATATAGTATTTTATAGTTCTCGCAATATGTGCCATTGACGTAGACGGTGCTTACCTCCCAAGCCTATCTAGGTTAGCAGTGACGTCACAGAACGCCTTGCAACACGACCAAGTGAAATAAGGAACAATGATACCGAGTTATCCAACTTTGAAAGGTCATCGGCATCGCGAGAATTTCTTCCGGTCTGTGATAGTTCACATAAAAAGTCTTTCGAAAAAAAGCTTTCCAACTCTTTCTCTCTCTCTTTCTTTTTGACTATTGTTGTATTACGTTATTCTCGCAAGTTCGCAATATTCCCAGTAATTTAGAACACTTCGAATACTTTAGAATAGATTCCAAAACGAGATGCCATTATCTTTTCCTTTATCATCGGTTCGACGCAAAAGAGAGGAAATGTATTTTCATCGATTTTACTTAGATTCGTAGTAAAAATCTCTTACAATAGGTTACACGGTATCGACACTTTCTGCTAAAGTGTCGAATCGTTAAGTAACGTTGACTTTTTTTTTTATTCTTTCATATCTTTTCTCCTCTATTCGTAAAAAGAAACGTCGATTTGAAAAAATGTAGGAAAAATAAAATTGAAACGCACGGTGTGTAATAATCGATAACAATTTTTTAAATGTTTTCTTCAAATTCTGATCTAACGTTTTGTTCTTTTTTTTACAATTGTTTCTTTTTGTCACACACACATACATACACACGTAGATATATGTACGTGTGTACGCACGTATGATCGCACGTAGTATCATCACTTCTCGTGTCATAGGTTCTCTCGTAAGCACACCCGAACAATCAACAACAATTTGCAAGCCGAGAGTAAATAGGCAGTCAACTGGATGCACTTGCGTCATTCCTTGATTGCAATCCCAATATACGTATACGTATACATATGTTAAAATGGTACATGTGTGTGTGTGTTTTTCTTTTTTCTTTCTCTCTAATCGAGTTTTGTTTTTATTCGAATATAGATTTGTGAACCGATGGTCTCTTGAAAGCCCGATTTGAATAATTTGATTATTTTTAATATTTCGTATACGAAAATTGTTTCTCGCGGTTTCATATAATTTTTTTTTTTTTTTAAATAAATCACATTTTCTACTTAAACTTTATATTTAAAATAAGGATTAATAAAAAAATTAATCTCTCGGATGATTAAAGAAACAAGTACAGGGATTATTATTTAACTCCTTTATGCAATTAGGATTTATTATACAACTTGTACTTCCACGTTTTATGACGACGATAAGAATTACAATGTTGGTTTAACGAGGTTCAGGCAACTATCTATCCTCTGTTACTACTATGTAATATTCAAAGGTCTTCTGGTAAAAATTATATACAAGGAGGAGGAGAAGAAGGAGGAGGGGGAGTTAGAGTGGAAGGAAGGAAAGTAGAAGGAGAAAGAAGAGATAGAGAAGCAAGCTTAGGTGGATCGATAATTCGACGCCAATTACTCTGTCGCGACTGCTAGTTGTGGCAAATGTCGGTTAGTAACATCATAAGATTCGTACTAGATGGTTGTTAATTTGTATTATGGTGATATAACAGAGAAGATTTCTAAATTCAGTGGTTGGTATATCCTTAACGAACTTTTATTCTCCAGGGATACTCCTCCAATTCATTGATTATGAATGCTTTGAGAGAAAGGTTCCTTTAACCTAAGATAATTTCAGACTAACATGATGCTTTGATCAAGAGAGGGTCAATCTCCTACCACCTATTTTCTCTCTTTCTCTTTCACACACACACACTCATACACATATACGTATACACACGCACATTCTAACCAACTAACTAGTATCACAGGAAAGTACTATTTTACCAAGAGGATTGAGGTCCATCGATCGGCTGGAATTCATCGTTCGAGTTGTCGTGTTTCCTATAGGAATATGGTACTAATACCCTTACTAGTATGAAAAGGTCTCAACCATCCCTTTCGATCTCTGCCTTTGACCAATTAATCAGTCCACGCGAGAAAACAAAGTTGGAAACGAGTTAGGTATTTTCTGAGGGAAAGAAAGACAGAGCTTTTAACCAACAGGTTTTATATCAGATAGAAGCTAATCATTGAAAAAAAAAAAAAGAAATATCGAAACCCCATATCCAAACCCCATATCCAAACCCCATATCCATTTCATCTTAACTTAAAACACATTGTGTCAGTATTTAAATTCCGTTTACTCGAGTAACAAGCGCAGGGTAAGTTTTTTCCTAGAGGTTTTACTACTTGGGAGTAACACACGTCGTTGCTAATGTTTATCATCTGACGTCATTTAGTTGGAGGAAGGAACGCGTGGAAGAGAAAAGGGTGCTGAATAGATGGGAGTAAGGGATGATGTTAAAGGGGTAGCAATGTGCTGCTGTTGTACTAGCGGGGAAGTTCAGCTAGGAAGAAGAAGAAAGGGAGGACGAGGATGGATCGTGGTAGGGCAAAGTTGGTCGTCATGACAACAACGGTGTAGGGGTTTCACCGCGTTCTCTCCCTCACTCTCTCTCTCTCTTTCTATCTATCTCTCTGCGGTGGTAGTTTGGGGATCGATGCCGCAGTGGCGTAGCATCAGGTGTCTGGAACCCGTTCTACTCGCGTCCAACAAGTGGTGGGTAGAAGGGGAAACGCGGAAAACCAGAAGAGATCACGAGCAGAGTCGCTGTTTGCGGTTGGCAAGATCCTCGGATATGACCCTTCCAAACGAAATTCCTTTTGCTTTCTGACTCTTACTATTTTCCTCGTGTTATACGTTCTTGGCGAACTATGACAATCACCCATGATCGAGGTGGATTATCCTTATTGATTTTATAAACCACTCTCTCTCTCTCTCTCTCTCCTTCTCTCTCTCTCTCTCTCTCTCTCTCTCTCTCTCTCTCTATCTCTTCTTATACATCTATTTAAAATAATTTTGCACATTTTTATTTTAAATTATTCGAATAAGTTTAATTCTGATTAGCGTGTTTTTACAAATCTTGCTAATATAAAGCTTAATGATTTAATTAATACGCGTAGATTTGTTTTTCTTCTTTGATTAATTATTTATTTTTCAATGTCTAATTATACTATTGAGAAACGTTCGATTAAATTTGATTACAGTTTTATCGAGTTTTCCTACCTTTAACTTCTTTATTTTCGAATCAATTCAAGTAATCCACGCAGAATCAGGTACGTGGTACGAGTGTATCCGTTATCTACCAAATCCTACTCACTTTCATCCTCCTCTCTAATTTATCTTCCACTTCTCTGGAAATACTTCAAACGTTCTTTAAAAAAAAAAAAAGAAAGAAAAAAACAACTACTACGGTGATAAGTAAGATAGGAAAAGAAGAGAGAGAAAGAGAGAAAGAGAGAAAAAGAGTCTCGTTTGAAGATAGAATCCGCTTTGAGAGAACAGAGATGAGGTAGGTCATATCTGAGAACGTTTCTCAGAGGATGGAAACTGTCTTTTAAGAGACTTACAAGGGAAATCTTTAAAATTCCTGACAAAAATTTTCAACTCAAGTTGTTAGATGTTCTTTGTATTAATTAGAAAATTCCATTAGCTTGTCCGTTCTTTGACAATGTTTATTTTTCTCTCCTTTTAGATTATTCAAATACCATTTTCCCTAATTACGATTATAACATGGCATCCAAATTTCGTTCGTTTATCGTTTCGAAATCGTAATTAAGCAATAATCCTTCGGTTGATGAACGTTCTAATAAAAAAAAGCGAAAAAAAAACACACTCATAGGAAGTAATGTTTACTCGTATCTCTTTTTTTTTTGTTCTATTTTCTATAAATTCAAAAAAGCCATTATTTAAGATCCGAAAATCCTCTTTCGTCAACGATATATCACGTGATTTCATATTGGAGACTCGCAACGTTCGAAGTCCCATGGGAAATCATGTTTCGCTGCCAAGAGATAGTTTTATCTTCCTGACTATTGCATCGTTCTTTTTTTTTTTTTTTTTTTTTTTTCTATCTTAAATAATACTCGGAAAGATCATTCTTTCAGTTCATCGCTCTCGTTCGAACTGAAACACGAAAAAAGGGTTTTTTCGTGATAGAATTCTTAAAAGAATTTCTTCAACAATTTTGATATAACTAAGCAATTTCTCCTCGTTTCGGAGAAACTTTATATGTGTTCCTCGGTATATCGTTATTTACATGTTAGGTATCTCATACATATTTGTAACTTGTTACCATGAATAGATTGACGTTTAGATTTCATGAAACCAGCATCAGTTTCAGTTTCAATTTACCGTCTGCATTACTAATTCTTCTTAATTTGTCGTCTGATATCAACGTTATTTAAATTAATTTTTTATTCTTTACCCAATTAATTATATACAATTAAATTGATTGTTCATTTATATAATTGCTATACATTAATATTTAAAGTAATAATATTAATTATAATAAGCGTCATACCTTGATAATAAATTAATGAGATATTCATTTTGATTTATTTGAATAAAAATTTTTCTTAAATATTTCATATGTAAATATATTTTGTCCCAAATTTCACTAACGACGTATATAAAGGGAGGGAGAAAAGAATATTTTATTAAATTTTTTTTAATGAAAGTTTCATTAAATACAAAAGTTGCAAACGAAAGAAAAGAAGAAAAAAAAAAACTGACCTGAGAAATGTATAAACTTGCCTTAAGTCTTGTCCTAGATATAATATATTCACATATATTATCGTTTTTTGATCACCCTTCGCAAAGACACGTTTTCTTCTATCGAAGTACTTTAAAACTTTTAGTAGTAACTTTATCTCAGGAACAACTATATAGATTCACGCGGCACCATTAAAGATGCATCAAGTCTCACGGCTCATCCAATATTAACTTTAACTAATAATCAGTTTTAGAGACGATCCGATCAATATCTCATGAATTAAGTATGTATTTACCGATACTCTAACTCTTCTTTTTGAAATAGATCCTTTACCTTTTTTCTTTTTCTTCTTCTTTTAACAACTTGATTTAATTTAAACTTCATAATCGCTTTAGGTTTTTCAAAATGAAATACACTAGTATCCCGATTTATTTTCTTTTATTTTCATTTCCTCATTTTATTTTTGTTCGTTTGTTTGTGTGAGTGTTCGTTTAACTTGTTAACTCTAGACAGAATTTAATTTAAAACCTGGTCGTTATTTACAGTTTCATTATGTGAAATTGAAAAGATAGAGATTGAGATAGAGATAGAGATAGAGAGAGAAAGAAAGGGATAAACTTTTCCCTTGTAACTGATACCTTATCTTCTATTATTAACTATTTAATTAGGGTTTTCTCTCCTTCTAATAAATTATACGTCATTGCACATGTACCTAAACGTATATTTATTTAGTCAAAGGAAACTAACGAAAATGACTACTGTTACGTTGAAACTCTGACAATATTTATTCGTTCTTGGGTTGTTTCGTGTATCTATTCTCTTCTCTCTCTCTCTCTTCCTCTTTCTCATTCTATGTCTCTGTCTCCGTCTTTGACCTTGAACTCTTAACCCTCATTCCACGAGGTCGATGCGTCGAGATTAGATCTAGAACGTTGCGCTTAACGCGTTGTATCGTTGACTACTATACGTTTCTTAATTTACAAAAATATATTTATGTGTGTATATGTGTTTGTGTGTGTGTGCGTGTGTTAGGTTTCTAAATAAAAAAATACTTCTCGATTACTCGTGAAAGTTGTTTTGGTTTACGTTAGAGTTAGTTTTAAGATAGAAACAGGGAAAAAAAGGGAAAGAGATAGATGAAACGAGAATTCCAGCTTTTCATTTGCCCAAACCAACTCTTCCCATTATTCGAGTTTCATTAGAATGATTCAAAGAAATGTGTAGCGTCTTTCCTTCTTGATTTCTTTTTTCTTTTCTCTCTCTTTCTCTTAAAGTTTCAAAAGTAAGGAGAAACATCATGTCGCCAGTTGTTTTTTCTTTTTTGAGAGAGAAGGAGATGAGTAAAATTTATTTGGATGTTCGTTATATGCCATCTACCAGTCAGTATTCCATTGTTCACAATCATAAGGGAATTGTATAAATTTCTCGTAGTAGTAATGAGAGAAAGAGAAACAAAGAGAAAGAGAGCGAGAGAGAGAGAGAAGGGATAAGTATTAGGTAGAAATTTCCAACATGGAAACCATCAGGGGATAGAAGTCATGTATTGTAGGGGAACACCGATCATTTTGGTCTGCCTCACTAAACAGGAACTTTCCATTTAAATGGAATTATTCGTAAAGCCAGAAAGCGACATAACCAGCAAGTGGTATTGAGCTTTATGCGTTTTGCGTATTTACTAAATAATGGGGAAATTATAATTTCCAGTTGGCATAGTTACGATATCAAAATAATATAATAATAATAATAATTATTATAATAATAATAATTAATCAAGTAATAGGATATAACACCAATAAGTAGTTTTAACAGATGAATTTCATGAAAGATTAATAAAATAAGTATAAATAAATATTCGCGAAAGTTAGTTTATCACAAATCACATATACTTACGCGTTATGATATTATTGAAATATTCCAATTACAATTGTTATTGCAATATCTTAAACTTATTATTCGATTTTACGAATGAGTTGAAACTTTTTTAAACGATCTTACGTAAAATCAATCATCGTATCTTAAAATTTGTCGAAGTTAGAAATTATTTTACGCGAGTTGGGGAAAAAAAAGATAAAAAAAAACAAAAAACCGAAATAAAACGAATCGTAATTTTATTATCTCCGTTTTATGTTGAAGTATCAAAAAAATCACTGAACAAAATTTATGCTAATCCGAGCTGTGTGTCTTTGGTCGAGCTTCATATTTTTTTTTTTAAAAAAAAGGGGATAGAAAAATTTGAAAGAGATAAAAAAAAGAAGAAAAAAAGGAAAAAATTAAAATCGTTAGTATCGATCAATCGGTAATTGGAACGAAATTGTATCGTTGTCGGAATGTAATCGGTATTGCATGGGTCGTACTATCGCGTGTGTTGTCAAAAACAATGCTTTGGAATCGCGAGCTTCGCTAGATAATTAAGCATCGACATGGCCTGGCTATCAGCAAGCTGTGGACTCTCCCCTCTTCCTCCCTTTCCACCCTCTCTCATTCTCTCTATCTCTCTCTCTCTTCATCATTGTTCGTCTCTCTTTCTCTTCCCTATATCTATATACTTGCGCGTTCATCCATTGACCTCTCTCTCTCTCTCTCTCTCTCCCTCGCACTAATGGTGTTAGATCGAAAACAATCGGGGCAAAGCCGACGATGCGTATAGTTCGTCGTCCAGCTATGCACATACTAGTTACGTATACCTAAACTGGATTTGTGCGTAGAGGAGGAAGTGCACAAACGTGACGAACGGGCGTGACGATATCGATAAAGTTATGCCAACCAACCTCGTACGTTCGTTCGTTTACGATGTCGTTGTACTTTCTATTCGCAACATTGGAACGACGTTGAGTGTTGTACGCTCGATTAATGCCACTCATATATGACTCATATGTGATAATTATATTACGTATACGCACTCTTACGAAAATTAACGAACATACACAGGGAAAACTTCGTGTTTTCTTTTTTTCGATCGTTTTCAATAAAAAGAAAAATAAATAAAAATACGCTAACAAAGTGGAACGATATGGGACGAAAATAAAGAGAGAGAGAAAGAGAGAAAAAATAATACTGTCCGCCTTTTTTATTTTAATAGACCGTACGAGATTTTATTTTTCTTTTTTTTTTTGAAGGGGAGGAAAAGTTCGTGTTTCTATTGGATTTTTGTTTTTCCTTTTTTTTTTTTATCTTTTTTTAGATTTCGTTTAGACTTTTTAACCCTCAACGATCGAGAGTTTTCTTTTTATAATATTCGCCTGTAAGACGACAGAAAATTAGATAATAGCTTATAGAATGTTTATACGGATGAAAATTTTAAATAAAACATTTAAATTAAATAGTTTATTTAGATATGAGAGAATTCGAGATATTTAATTGATTTGTAATTTTATAAATGAAATGATTTGTAAATCAAACGTTCATTAACCTTTGCTTGCTGTTAATTTCATAATCAACATTGCATTTGTGTATTTTCTCTGTTATTTTTATTTTTAAAATCTGATTATATGCATTTATTTTTTTCTATGTTTTTTTTATAAAAATAAACTAATAATTGTCATATTACATATTAAAATCATTTATTTATTTATTTATTTATTTATTTTACGGAGTAAACCCATTAGTACAAAAGAAAATATAATTATTAGAGATAAAGAAAATACAATTATTGGAAATAGAAAATATCAAAATGATTACAATAACGCATTATCACCCTTTAGTAAGAGAAGAATTATATCAGATATTATTTTTGTTTGCTAGTTTGCTAAAGGTCTTATTAATTGTCCTGATATTATCAATATCTTATCTCTGAATGTTTCATCAAGGAACTTTAGAAGTAACGAATTATTGTATATTGAGCCTCATCGCACTTCTTATGGGTACTACAGTTTTTTAAATAGAATGTTCTTGAATGTTAATCTTTACTTTCACCATTTTAATATATTTTCTGAATCAATTTTTACCATAAGAAATATTCTTCAACGTATGTTATAATTTTTATTTTGTATCATGTCCTGATCTCATAAATATATTTTCTTTTTTGTACTAATGGGTTTATCTTGTAAATAAATAAATAAATAAATAAATAAATTACGATAAATATTTCTTGTCAGGTACATGATCAACCATTAACGTAATATTTCATTAAAAAAAAAAAAAGAACTATAGCGATGATAAGCAAATGATACAAAGACTAAATTCTTCACGGGTCCCTGTATTAGAGACTTATCATTTTTTATAGCATTTATGTCTTCCCATAGAAATAGGGTTTTTCGATCATTAAAAGGTTAATATTTCCTTATTTTCGTTATTTAATTTCGTTAATACTGACGGGTAATAATACGATCGATGTTCGATGTAAATTCGATATCCGTGACGTCAGTACGTACATTGCATCGCAGTGTTGAAGTGTTGAACAGAGATAAGTATAGAAAAAATGAAGAAAAGGGTGAGAGAGAGAGAGAGAGAAAGAGAGAAAAAGAGAGAGAGGAGTATAAAGAGGGAGGGATAGAAAAAAAGAGAGGGTGTATAAAAGTCGAAGACGGGGTTGATGCACGATAGTAATCGATTAGATTTGGATTCTAAGAATAACCATGCGCAATGAAATTAATCACGTTAATTACCAACAGCTTTTGATTTGTTTGATAAACGTATATGCGGCCACACTCATAATGCTGTCAATGTCATAAATGTCTCGGTTTTGTACGTTCGTTGACATTTCCAAATATTGAGAGAGAGAGAAGGACGTTTCAACTAGAACAGAATGTTTTATTTTTTATTTTAATCTTACAATTAGGGATATAGAAAAAAGTGACCTCGATTAAAAATATTTGGTTGATGGAAAAGTAATATCTGATTTTTCCATTAAATTGTAACCAAAAATCCGTCATTCTTTTGTCCACCAACAAAATATAAAAACGAATGGATATCGTCAAACTTCAACCAATTTTGAAAATGAATTAATCCCACGAAATATTGATTTTTCTATAGGATTGCAGTTTCGTTTCATTTTTTTAAATGTTTTTAAACAATCGGATATAAAAGGTTTTTTCGTGTGCTTTAAAAATATCAGACAGTATCCAGAAATATTTCACACATACACACATACACATGATTTGATATTATATTTTATAAAATTATTAAAGGAGAAAATAAAACGTACATGAAAAGAAAATGCTAAAATGCTAAAATGCTAAAATGCTAAAATGCTAAGTGGATTTGATAAGATCCAAAACAAACAAATAAACAAATAAGTATTTACTAAAGATATTCAATCTTTTACCTGCACCAACCGCATACGTCCATTTTCCGTATCAAGCGGGTTGCTTAAAATTCGATGATTAAATAGAGAGAAATAAAAAAAAATCCATCGGGTTGGTAAACAATAGGTGTATTTTAAACATTAATGCTATCTTCGGTTTTGTTTTATAAAAGCGATCGGTCCCGAAGGCGGAGGGGAAGGGCGGTTGTAAAATGAGGGTTGGTTTAGTGGCTGTCAGTCAATTTTGATTATTAAAAAAAATATAATAAAAAAAAGAAGAAAGGTTAATTCATAACCGAGCGTTCTGGGGGAGCACTTGAAGGATTGCTGGGACGTTGATTGCATATGGTTTGGTATATACCAGCCATTGTGTATACATATGTATATATATACTGGGTTGATAGAAAAAAAATGTCGGATTTTTGGCCACAATACAATAGAAAACTCCGACATTTTTTTTGTCAACCAATCATATTTTCTAATAGAAATGCTCGCATTTATTTATCTCTCGTCATATTGTTATTGAAAATTATAACAAAAGAAAAATAACCATATTAGGTCCTTGAATAAGTTCTCGCCTTTTTTTGTATCTGACGCAAGCTTGACGCAACTCTAACGCTTTTAAACGTTTCGAAACTGTCGACGCATCTACTTGTAATATTTTTCCAAACTCTGCTAACGTTTGACATGGGTCTTGATCAAGTAATTCCTTTAATTGTTCGTCTAGAAATTTTGTCGGTACGTCAGAACGTTCCTTATTCTCAAGTTGAAAATCATTATTTTTGAAGCATCGAAAGCAGTCTTTGCATGACGGATCCGATAGAGCATTGTCGTCGTAAGTCTCGACAAGAATTCTGTCTGCTTCAGCTGCAGATTTCTTTTGTAATAAAGTAGTGCAGTAAAATTTCTTGCAAAAACACTTTATTTGGCACAAAAATAGACAAATACGTGGTTGACACTATAGTGAAATACCATAGACTGAAACTGAAGGTTACATACAATAGTACTTCCTTGCCGATGCATTACCATTCGAGAATTCCATGCACGGAATCTTTTAAGAAACGGCGAGAACTTATTCATGGTTCTAATACTTATCGTATAACGTATCGTAATACGATAAATTTATATCAATCGTGCATGATGTTCTTCTATGTATGAGTTTATATTTGTATATACGTGTGTGTGTGTGTTTTTATATATGTCATGTCATTACATCAAACGTAACAATCCGCTGTCTATTATCCGTAATTTACGACTATGATACATAAAGTGTACATTGATTCATAAATGATATTTTATCTTGGTAATATGATAAATAAAAATAGAAATGGTCGAGATAAATCGGTAAAAGTAATCGGACTTTAACTAACCGACATCGAGACCAAGATGAAACCCAATCACGATTTTACGTTTAATCGAAATAACTTCGTAGTTAGAAACTAATCCACTTCGGTTCGGTGATTTTTCGCTTTAAGCATTAAAAAACACGGCGAAATGGTTTATATTTAAATAGGTTAGTTGTTGAAATTCAAAGTACTCTGTTTGGGTTCTTCAGCACGAAGCGAAGGAAATAAAAGGAAAAGAAGAAGAAGGGATAAGATTTTTCCTGGTATTTTTTTCTTTCTTTCTTTTTTTTTTAAATCATTTAAAACGTTTCTACGAAAATTCAGGAAAGAACGAGAAACATGAAAAAGAGGAAAGAAAATTAATTGAAGTCGAAAGAAGAAGTATACAGTATATAGGAGATACGAAAAACGGTGGAAAAGTATTTCCCATTCGAATTCTCTTAAAACTTTTAATGCTTCATTCGTTACTGTCACGTTTGTCAAGAATCAAATGAGTTTTTTTTTTTCTCATTTCACACGTTAGGGTTGCGTCGTAAACTAATTAATTGTTTACTTTTACTGTTACTACGTACATAATATATTTTATATTTACAACAGAGATCATAAAAAAAGAAAGAAAAAAGTAAACGTTCGTTCAGATGGGATCGGTCATTCGTAAAAATTTGATTTCACTCATCTTTTGATTTCTAGGTTAATATGCGGTAAAAACGTAATTTCGTGTACGTTTGAAAAACTAATTTCGACTTGATCCCGAAAAAGATAATTTCCCACACATATGAAATTATTTATATATATATAGTTAAAAAAAAAACATTGTAGGATTTAAACGACGACGATGATCGTGATCATCTCGAGCGTTCATTTGTCGAAACGGATGTTGCATGATATCAAAAGAATATTCAAAATAAACACGGAAATATTGAATAACATTGGTTAGCCACGAATGGTCGAGAGAGAGAGAGAGAGAGAGAGAGAGAGAGAGAGAGATGTTGTGTACTACCGTAATGGACAAACAAATGCAATACATATGCGTTTATGTATTATAAATGAACGATTGGACAAAGAGACGAAACGAAAGGATATTGACAACAGTTGTTGTATACCGATCGGTGCATGATGGTGCATATGTGTCCTCTCGGGTTACTATTATTATTAAAACAAATTTTATAATTCGATAAGAAGCTTACCTGTTTCTTTTTTATATGCGAGTAAGTATGTATATCGAAAATAAATTGAATAAATATAAACTCGATTAAAAAAAAAAGGAGATAAAATCGAAGCATTAAAGTGAAGTTTGACAAATTTTATCGATTTTTGTCTCAATATTGAACTATTTTTTATCGAAACTGATACATTTATCACTAATACCTAGGAAAAAAGGATATGCATACATTTAACTAGTTATAATATATATTTACGCTTTTATTTTTATTCTATAATATATGCAAAAGAAAAAAAGAAGTATGAAATTGTTTAAAAAAAAGTAAATAACATAGAAATGATATTTCTTAGTGCATTTTAGTTATATATCGTTGTAAATGTGCGACGTATAACATGCGATCAGCAAGATGGTTAAATTATTGACTCGTTTCACTGTCCGTCTGGTTAGCTACGTTGAAATAATTATTAGCATGCGAGTATATCGAGGTATACTTATACGATTGTATTCTACCATTCTGTAGGGTATAAAGTGTTCGGTTCTTGACATAGCAAATAAATTATTACATATATTATATATATGTATCCATCTACATATGTATATGTATATATAGATAGGGGTTTGTACATATACAATATATATATATCGTTCAAATACAAGTTGATGTTTGGTTGATTTAGATAAAGTCTTCTCGGTATTCGATTAATTAATTTATGTAGTATGCGAATCGTAATAACGTAGAATTAGCATCGTTTACGTATAAGTTTTCGATATGCTAATGGACCAATCTGGATGGTGTTGGTACCTATACGCATACCGAATAAAATAAAGCAAGGGAGTTTGTGTGTGTGTGTGAGAGAGAGAGAGAGAGAGAGAGAGAGAGAGAGAGAGAGAATCATATTTCGAGATGTTAGCGAGTTCTGAAACCATCCCTAGGGATAATTCTACACACATTCACACACACACACATCCGTTTACACGGTTCAATATACACGAATAAGCGATGTTTCATGCATATACTCATCATCTATGCAACGGTCAATATCGAATAATATCTCTGTGAAATTCTATATTAATGTTGATTAAGACGAAAATTTTTTTTTGATCATAATATTACTCAACGTAGTATATTTTTTTTTTAATATACTTATTTATTCCACTTCTTTTCTTTTTGTGTCTTGACCTAGTTTGTTTGTTATCTATTCTTGAAAATTATTCGAATAGAATAGATCAATATTTATTTATTTCCTTTAGATTAGTTTTGTATATCAACGAATAATATTATCGGACAGTTCCCCAGTGTGTATTTCAAGAATTGTTAAGAATTCTTTTCTATTCTAGCATCGTTAGAATTTATTTCATTGTAATTTCTACAATCGAGGATCTTCCGGTTTGAGATCCATTAAGTAATTCAATGAGACATATGTACCTTCATAGTACTCATCCAATGGTTAGACTCTCATTTTGTATTCACATAGCGTGGCTTCGTTTTCATTCTATCTGTCTTCTAAACGATTCATCGTGAAAATTGTTTTCTTCCATTAGCGTAATGGAAAAGTTACGAGGGAATATTTTTTTTTAGAATGGTATATTAACTCATCGAATTTATTGATAGTCTATTATATATAAATAAATGTATAGTAAGTCAAAGTATGCGATACAAATTAATTGTTTTTAATAATATTTATTTCATTTTGTTTCAGGTAAGTTTACCATATACGTGCTTCAATGAAAAAATAAGACCGAGTACATGTAAGTAAATTGTTTATTGTATCATTCAAAAAATACACATTAATATAATAATTTTTAAGTAATATTTTTTTAAATAAAAAAAAATATATTTTACAAATGTTTTTACCTGTTGTTGAGACAACGTTATCGACATACGGTAAAATACTGCAATACCATCTGAAGGTACTAGTTGTGCAATAAATTCTCGAACACAGAACTGTTTTATCATCGATAGGAAATTATTTTCATCGATAGTCACTCGTCGAACGTCGATAAGTAAGCTTAGGATCGATCTTAAACGATTGATACAAATTTATTTTATAGATAATAATTATTTATCTTTTTATATTTAGATTTTAGATAAATTCTCGAATGATATTCGTATTTCTTATCGGATGGGATATATTTTGCTATATTATGCTTTTAATGATTACGATGCCATCTGTAATGAACAAACGTAAACCTTCACTGAAAGCACTTGAATTATTGATCCTCACTTGTTATATACTTATATCACTAAAGGGCACACCAATTAAGATAGAACATCCGTAGTATTTGCATACATACATTAGTAGAATATATCCAAGGAG
Organism: Mischocyttarus mexicanus; assembly: GCA_023678845.1. Classification (NCBI taxonomy): domain Eukaryota; kingdom Metazoa; phylum Arthropoda; class Insecta; order Hymenoptera; family Vespidae; genus Mischocyttarus; species Mischocyttarus mexicanus. The sequence goes on along the minus strand of JACGTP010000011.1, from coordinate 1,459,297 downwards.
AATTAGTATTCGCTCGTAGAAACAAATGTGCGGTACTTTAGTATGAATTTTTCATTTAAGAGTCGGTTTTACTAGTTTTACATGCGAACCGTGACACTTTAAACGCTCTCGACTATAAAATCTCTTCTACTTAAGATTTTAGAGATACATTAAGACCACGGTGTAATATGCACAATTTCTTTTGATTATTCATCCAATTTAAAAATATTAACAAACAAATATAAATAATATAAATAATATAAATCTAAGGAAGAGAGAAAGAGATGACGGCCTCAGCAGTTCATTTTTTTCGAAGTATCCTGACCCGATTTTACGTTGAGCTTGCTATGACTGCATATGACGAGAACGAAACTTTACTGACGTAATACTAACCCACACTAACTTTACACCGACCAATCGAACTACGAACATTTTCCTCATTATGTCTAATTGCAAATGTACACGTTTCTATTTTCCGTTTTAATACAACCGCACAATATTCAATTTCGGTTGTCGCGACATTTCATATCGGCGTGGAATATTCCTTCGTATTTATCGAGCATCCTACTTCCTGTTTCAAATCTTCTGTTTTTATAAGAAATCGGCCATAAGGATTTTCACCATCTATTTGTATGGCTTTACGATTGCCATCTTTACGATACTCTGAAATAACTTTCTGTCTTTATTTTAAAGATGATATCCAGAAAGTACAACCAACCGTCTATTTATCGATGGTTTTCAATGTTGACCTAAACATATTTTGAATTATTTATAATTTTGAAGTTAATTATCCGAATTAAACGTTAATTCGTAGGTTACCAATTTATTCGTCGAACAATGCAAGAAACTTTCACAATTTATCAACGTTCGTTGTGTCCTACAGTAGAGTTCTCTGAGCCAAAATAGTTTAACTTCGATTCCCCCTATCCTCTCCCTAGCTTATCGTTAATAGCACGTTCTTTGAAGTAAATTAGCCCATAGAGTCTAGTAATTATTTTTCCGTAGGTAATTGTCTTTTATGCTATGTTAATCATACTGTTTTCTTTCAACAAACGTATTAACGAAGCAACGATATTCTCTTATCATTATTCGAACAATTGCTTCGAGATATATTATATAAATATATAAAGTAGGTAAAAGAAAATGTGGGCATTAAAATGTATCGTAACAAAATAAATTTGTTTATTAAATGCACAACAAATGATTATGTTAGAAATAAAAAAAAAAGAATCGTACGTTGCTCGACAATAAAAAGCAAAACGTAACGAAAGGTACATAGTTTTCGATTAGTCCTAAAAGATAAATTTTTGATTCAACATTAAAATGCGTATTTCATCGATGAGTTCACCATTTCTTCGATGGGACTGGATAAGAGTATCCCGAATCTCCTCCGATCGATCCAACACCACCGTTAGAGGAGTATTCATGGCCGATGCTGACATCTACTCCAGAACTTAGTCCACTTGACAAGCTTGATCCAAAATCTGAGTAACCGCCCGAGAATCCGGTGGAAAGTCCACTAGAATATCCACTAGAATATCCACTAGAATAACCACCAGTAGAACCCAAGGAATAGGATGGACCAACCGGGATAGGAACTGGCTGGATAACTGGAACAGGAATGGGCTGTGGTACACGAACTTCGATTGGTTGTGGTACTGGTACAGGATAAGGACGGTCTACTTTAATAGGCACGTGACGAGTTACAGGAACTGGAACTGGGTGGGGTACTGGCACTGGGTAAGGACGATCAACCCTAACTGGAACAGGATGAGGTACTGGTACGGTTCTTGTAATTTCTACTGGCACCGGGTGTGGTACTGGAACTGGAACTTGGACTTCACGATGAACGGTTACACCAGTTATACGTTCAGCTCTGGCACCTAGAAACGCGCCTCCTGCGTTTCCTCCGCTTAAGGACAATCCAGAACCAAGTCCAGAACTCAATCCAGAACTCAATCCAGAACTCAATCCAGAACTCAATCCAGAACTCAATCCAGAACTCAATCCAGAACTTAATCCAGAACTTAATCCAGAACCATATCCGTAACCAAATTCAGAACTTAAACCGGAAGAATATAGGCCTGATTTGAGTCCACCACTGCTGTAAGCACCTAAACCAAGGCCACTGGAATAACCAGAAACACCTAGAATTGTACCACGTTTATCGTGTTTCTTCTCGGCTAAAACAGCCGTAGCTAAGAGACAGATCTGAAATTTATTAAAAATAATATATATTTTAATTATTTATTATATTATTTATCGAGATAGATTTTTCTAAAAAAAAAAATAAGAGATTTAAGTAGTACGTACAAGTAAGATTCTCATTGTTGTTACTCTTGCGTTGTGTCCACTTGAGTGTGTCATCCTTCAGTTCACTCGGTCTTTTTATATGCCAGACTGACCAGATGGGAATGCGTTAACCAGGCGAAAGAGGATTACTTTCACTGGAGCAACAGCAACACCGCCCTACCGAGTATACGTTACTAGCTCCTCTTGATTTTGTGTTCACACTGTTCCATCTTATTTTGACCATGTTCGTAATACGTAACATCGGCAAACGTAAAGGCGCGTAAAATTCGAAGGAAACTGGTGCAATTCCATGACACAAAAAAAAGTATACGTAATACTAACACAAGATGGATCGATTCGACCATAAACGGCAAATCGATCTTAACCTTTCTCCGTATTTTTATTCTTTTAAGATTGTGGAATGAATATATATAATATATAATGCTACTTCCTTCCGTACTTTGTTAAAAAAACCCATTATTTTCATGGTGTACGTATACGTATCTATTATTTATTTCCATGGAAGGAGAGGATAAATCGATAGACGATTAGAAACATTTTTTGTAATTTTTCTTAATTGATTTATTATCGAAATTATCGTTAATAGATTTTAGAAATCTTACCAAAACGCATTGACTTAAAATTTCTCTACCGTGTCTCTATTTATGGTGATGAAATATGTCTAAATCATTAATAAAACTAACCAACAGGTGGATCACCTTTCACAATGATCGGTTCTCTTTCTCGAACGAATCTCCCAATTCTGTGGAGCCCCTCCCAATTTTGTTTCTTGGAAATACACAGAACAGGAAACGGTCTCGCGTTATTTTCACGTCCCTTCACTTTCATGCAGCCCTGTTGTGTCATCGAAACGAAACTGACAAATGAGACAAGACGTGAGAGAGAGAGAGAAATAAATAAAGAAAGAAAGACAGATAGAAAGAAAGAAAGAAGAAGGTGAACAAACAAGAAGATACATAATATATATGTTATCTTCTAAATTAAAACAAGCCCGTTTATATAATTTTTCTTATTTCTTTTCTCCTTTTCGCCCGTGAAACTATTAGGACTTTGAATAAGTTCTCGCTATTTGTTAAGAAATGACATTAGCAGGCATTGCGCATGGAATTCTCGAATAGTAATGCATCGGCCAGGAAGTACTGTATGTAACTTTCAATTTCAGTCAATCACTTAATTGTTTAGCTTCTGAAAATGTTTATTTTTGTGCCAAATAAAGTATTTTTCCGGGGAATTTTATTGCACTACTTTATTCAAAAAAACATCTGCAGCTGAAACACAAGGTATTCTTGTTGAAGCTTACGACGACAATGCTCTGTCGGATACAACATGCAAAGACTGCTTTTAATGCTTCGAATATAATGATTTTCAACTTGAGTATAAGGAACGTTCTGGCATACCGACAAAGTTTCAAGACGAACAATTAGAACCTTATATTGAACCTTATATTGAACATACGTTGCAAACGGAAGCTGGAAGCTTTTGAGACGTGGACATACCACAGGATGTTAAGAATATCATGAATAAATTATATGATCAATTTAAAGGTTATAAGAAGAATGGGAAAGGACGTAGAGATCATACATGAAGTGAAAAAGAGAAAATTGCAATATCTCGGTCACATCATGAGAAACCCAAAGTATAAGATTCTACAACTCATAATCCAAGGAAAAATTGTAGGAAAAAGATCTATTGGAAGGAGAAAAATATCCTGGCTTTTAAGAACTTGCGAGAATGGTTTAAAGTCAAGTCATCTGACCTATTCAAAGCAGCAGCTTCCAAAATCAGGATAGCAATGATAGCCAACCTCCGAAATGGAGATAATACATGAAGAAGAAGATTGAACTTTACACCTTAATCTTGAACCTTACCTTTCCTTATATTTTAAATAAAGTCTTTATTTTGTATTAAAAAAAAAACGGCGAGAACTTATTCTAGGTCCTTATAGAAATCGTTCGAACGGAACGACTTAATCATGATTCACCATATTATTCATGATATAACGAAAACATGCGAAATCGTATAGGGAATCGTTATCCTTTTAGTCGGTTTTATTTATTGCTACATTTTCGTGTATGTATTTCGAAAGTATTTAACTTACCTCGTAGAAAGTGATCTTTTTTGAAATACTTTTACTTTTGATCATCTGAAAAAGAAAAGTAAAAAAAAAAAATAAAAAAGGAAAGAAAAGAAAAGATTTTTCTTCAAATCGATTTCTTGATCGGGAGGTGATCATTTTATCAAAAAAAAAAAGTAAAGAATGTAAACGTTTATAATCTTTGACAAAATATTTGCTAGTTCCGCTTTCGTCTGAAGTTAAATATCCAATTTGTTCTTCTATTTACCATTTAAAGGCTTTTAATTCAGACTCGAGTCAATATCCCGAGAACTCTTCATCTCTTTTCTTTTCCTATTTTTTTTTTTTTCACAACATAACAATCTTACGACGTTCCTTAGAAATTTTCTTGCTGCAGGTACCAAACATACACATACACACACACACACACACATTCTAAGCTATTAAGTAAATAATACGTTTTCCGTGTTACATGTCCGATTTGGTAGAAATATTTCTCGAAGCGGTTTTGATATCTTCCTTTGGGAATTTCATTTTTACTCTTTCTTCCTTTCTTCCTTCCTACCTCTTCGTTATTTCTTTTTCTAACAGTTCTTTTAGTTGAAGAAGAGAGAAGAGAGTAAAGAATCGAAAGACCCTTTTAAAAAACGCGAATGCTGCAAGTTTCGTGATAACCATCTCAACGTTCTCTTCTCTTCTCTTTCTTTTTTTACTTTTTCTTCCTTTTTTTTTTTATCGTCGTCGAAGGTCTCAAGGAAAAACGCGTGTATATATCGCCTACATGTAAGAGAGATTCAACTGGAATTTCACTTCCCAAAACGATTTATATTCACCGTGTATACAACGGAGTATCCGCGAAGGTACGTTTTATTTAAATTACTCTCAATGCTTTCTGTAAAAACGTGTTGCAATTTAGTTTCGCTATTCCTCGACTTCGTGCAAAGATACGAAGGAATGGGTGAGAGGAAGAAAGGAGTACAGGAAGGGGGGGGGGTAGGGTTTATCGCGCATCTCTCGAAAGGTTTTCCTCTTTTTTTTGGGAAACGAAAGAAGAAACAGACAACGAATTTCTTTTCTTTTTTTTTAAGGAATAAGTCAGAAGACCTAAAGAAAAAAAAAATGAATGGAACAAATCTTGTCTCGTAATGGAAATATAGCGTACGATAAAAAACATTAGGTTATATTTCCATTTTCCATTTTCTACGAGAAAAATATTCAACCGCGAAAGATATGAATCGATTGATCCTCTCTCTTTCTCTCTCGTAAAAGGGACGAATGATTTCTAGGAAAAAAAAAAATAAAAACTAACTTAAGTTGAAATACGATACCGATAAAATAGGGGATGAGTCTAACGTTTATATTTATTGCTACCTAATCTTACACTTTTCGTTGAAAATCTCTCGTGATTTTCCTTTCGAAATCATCCGAAAATTTTACGATAAACCTCCACACACCCCGTCACCCCCTCTACCCGATTAGGACGTCGTCATTTTTATCGTATATTTATCGTATCGTCTCGAAGCTTTTCCTTTTCATGGTTTTTCCCTCGATTTATTTTACCTTTTATTTTCCTTTAATTTTGTTTGTTTTCTTTTTTAAGAGGGGAACAAAAAAAAAATACTCAAATTTCACATACGTACATTCGGAAAAAGCAGGGCAAACCAAAACCAAAATGTATCATCTTCGCGTCGTTCGATAGAAAACAAAAAATAAAAAAAAATAAAAAAGATTAAAAAAAATCGAGACAAATCGTTGGAAGTTTTCACGAAGTTAAGGGGGATGTATATAAAAAAAAAAAGGGATCGATGGATCGTAGGATCGAATTTTCGTTTCGTCGAAACGCTTTTATCCCGATCGAGAATCTGTCTCCAGAAGATTCGATTTAGTCATGGTAGGATGACGGTAGCATAGGGGTACCATCCATTGCAGTTCCCGTTACTCTCTTCGAACTGGATTTTTCTCGCTCGCACGCGTCGGATACATTGCATTTGTCGAACGAGCGAGTATAAACAAGGTCGTGCTTGGAAATCGAGAGAATGCACTTCGCCAAATTTCTCCAATTGTATTTTATAGATTTTTATTTATCTATTTGTCTATCTCTCTAGTAAAAATCCAATTGGCTCCAGGGAAGTATATATTTTTTTTCTCTTCAAAAAGGAAAACAAAAGAAAGAAAGAAAGAGAGAAAGAAAGAGAGAAAGAAAGAGAGAAAGAAAGAGAGAAAGAAAGAGTAGATTTGAGGAACGCGAAAGATAAAAATGATTACAAAGTCGGTGCACTTGACGTTTCCATATTGATTAAAGTTCTATAAATGCACTCACGTGCATACAAATGCGGTTGAATCGACAGATGACAGAGTATTCCAGATTATTCGGTTTTAATTGTTAATCTGGTTTCTTTTATATCATTTTGAATGCTATAATTTATTTTCATTACATTTATTTTTCTTATTATTATTTATTTTTTTATACTATATCGTTAACTTAACGAAACTAGAATTACGATTTTATCTAAATTGTCTTTTTCTTCTTCTTCTTTTGTGACATTTATTTGGAACTTTTGTGTAATATAAATTCTCCTCTTTCTTTTAACGTTACATTTATATTTATATTTTATATTATTTTTATTATACCATAACTGGTTCGATAAAGTTGAAATTACGGTTATTATGTCAAAAGAATTTATATATTTTCTCTAATAAAGGACCACGTTTTTTGCTTCCAGTTTTTGTTCTTCAACGTTCCTATTTATTTTCATTACATTTTATTCGTTTTACTTTCTTCGATTATTATTATTATTATTGATTGAATAATGTTTTAATTACGATTATATATAATATATGTAAAGAATTCGGTTTAATATATCATCTTCGTTAACATTTCTTTTGCGTAACGTTATAAAAAAATGCAACTTTTAATTATGTAACTTTGATAAAACCGGAAATATTTGATAAATACATCACGCTGATCGGTCATGTTCTGTTCAATGTGAATCAAAAAAAAAAACAAGAAAAAAAGATTATAATTGCACAGAGGAGTACACGTAGGTTTCCTACATTTACCTTCGATCCGATATAAAAGTAAAAGGCGTGGAAACGACGTTATTCAACCGGACCAGTTTGCGAATCGAATTCTTCTTTTATTTTTCCATCTCTCTTTTCATACATATTTTTTTTCTTCTTCTTCTTCTTCTTTCCTTTTTTTTTTCTGTTCCAATAATGTATATGGGTATGACCATGCGAGAAAGAAACTAACAGGGGTCGGGGGGAATCAGATTCGAAGATCGGAAGACTTGTTCGTGAGTAAGGTGAATATTTAATGTTGAGTAATCTTTTATCGATCATTTATACGAGTATCAATTATTGAATAGATTTGAATGTGTTTCATGATTTCTATTAAAAGGAAAAATATCATTTATCTTTTTCGATCAGATTCGGAAAGCAAAGAGAAAGTGGGAAGAGTAAAAGTATATAGAAATTTCATTGACTATAGAGAATCCAATTTAATTATGGAAGAAATTACTGAAAAAGGATTATAAATTATTCTTTATCTAATAGTTAATGTAACTTTTATATTGAATATAAATTTTTTAAATTTAATTTCTATAAAAGAAAAAAGAAATCATTTCTCTCGTAAACAGAATGAATGAAAAAATACAAAATAATAGGCAGAGTTACAAATGGGTATATCATATATATGTGAAAAGTAACTTTGCGAAAATTAGATCTTAAATAATCCCGATTGGAATGTTTTTGAACGTGTATAATTTATTAATCTGCACATTAATCGATTCACTTTTACTTCATATCCGGCAGAAATAGAATAATCTATCTCACGATCGTAAAGAAAAATAAAGTGAAAAAAATAGGAAAAGAAAAAAACAAATGAAGAAATTAGTAGTAGATAGCGCTTGTGAACCATTTAATTTAATTATTAGGCTCCTGAGAAGAAAGGATAATTGATTTTCTTGTAAAGTTACACGTGAAAGAAACTTTGCGAAAATTCGATAGTTAAAATAATCTCCGTATTCGATCATTTTCTTTTTTTTTTCGAACGAAAAATCAATTATTGATAAAATTAACTTCATTTTTCTATCAAAAAAAATAATCTATCTTTCGATTAAAATGGGAAAATAAAAAAAAAGTGAGAAAGAAATGGGATCAGTATGGAATTGCTTAGCACTCTCCTATCCGATTAAATTATTTATAATCCTGAGTAAAGGATAATGGATTTTTGTTCGTTAATTCAATTATTTTTAACGAGCATTAATTTATCAATCGATGCTTTCTATCTATGCAAAAGGAAAAAAGAAAGAAAAAAAAGAATCGTACATCTCTTACGATCGGTATGCAAAATAAAGAAAGTGATAAAAGAATTAAAAAAAAAAAGAAGAAAAAATAGGTTGGTAGGTGATGGGTCGACCTATACGATTAAATTATCGGTGTCCTGAGAAAGGATAATGGATTGTCCTTCGTTGTACCTAGTGAAAGTAGCTTTGCGTAACTGCGCATATCGTTTTGGACAATGTGTGCAACGATTTTTTTCTCCTCGATCATTCTCTTTCTCTTTCTCTTTCTCTTTCTCTTTCTCTTTCTCTCTTTCTCTCTCTCTCTCTCTCTCTCTCTCTCTGTCCCTTTTCTTTAGTACAAAAAATCCACAAGTGCTGTTACCAGAGTATAGAACTGTTTTTTTTTAGCTTATAAATTTTATCAATACGTTCTTCAGAATTTCTTTAAAGTAAGATTTAGGGGAAATTGGATAACAAAGGTCAACGTTCAGTGGATATTCGAGAGGTTCACAAGCGTGAAACGGTATTAACGGTGATTTACGAATACCTTGGATTCTGGTATGGTCGAGTATGGTAGAAAGAAGAAAGAAAATTAATGGGGAGGAGCACAGCTGTTCGATCAAATAAAAATATCTTCGTTTTCTACGGTTCTAGAAAGAAAATACTTTTCTAATAGTTCTCTCGAGAAAAACTTCAAATCGTACCTTTTTTTAACTTGACATTTTTACCACACACATTTTTCTAAATCCCTTCTCTTTCAGTTGTTACCTCCCTTTTCTTATAACAATAATTTAGATTACATGAAATCTATAGTAGAAGTAACCAATATATATTTAGGGTTTATATAAATCATAAAAATCGTTTATCGAACTTAAACGATCTCTCGTTTTGATTTACACGTTTATTACTTTAAAAATCGTTTTTAAACAATATGATTATATCTACCAATTGTTCAGAAACGATATTAGATCCTTGAATAAGTTCTCGCCTGTTTTTTCATCTGACGCAAGTAATATACTTACTACTTGCAATATTTTTCAAAACTCTGCTAGCCTCTGACATGAGTCTTAATCAAGCAATTCCATTAATTGTTCGTCTTAAAACTTTCTCGGTGCGCCAGAACGTCCCTTATCTTCAAGTTGAAAATTATTATATTCGAAGCATCGAAAGCAGTCTTTGCATGTCGTATTCGACAGAGCATTGTCGTCGTAAGTCTTAACAAGAATTCTGTCTGCTTCAGCTGCAGATTTCTTTCGAATAAAGTAGTGCAATAAAATTCTTCGCGAAAACACGTTATTTGGCACAATAAACAGACATTTTCAGAAGCAATAAACAATTAAGTGATTGACTGAAATTAAAGGTTACATACAGTACTTCCTTGCCGATGCATTACCATTTGAGAATTCCATACACGGAGTACTGCTAAATGCCATTTTTTCAGAAACGCCGAGAACTTATTCAAGGTCCTAATATTATAATAATTGCATTAAAATCTATTGTTAGTACGGTTATTAAACATAGAATAGGTACTTCACATAAAAATTTTTTGATATTATTGAACAAATGTGAGAAGGTTAGAAAAGTATTCTTCAACCTTTCGTAAAATGGGGGAAGTATAAAATACACGAATAATACTGTTATTTTCTTTTCTCTTTCCGGCTTTTATTATTCGCAATAGTTTCGTATCTTTGAAACGTTTTATAAGGGATTGTACGCGTTAAACCCGTAAGATTGAAGAGATAAAATATTGGCGGTAAGTGGAAGAATGCGTTAGTTTTCTCGTAATTCGTACAATGTATCTTAATCGTCTGAAATTTGTTTTCCCGGACAATTAAGCTCGTTGTTGGGCGTGTTGTTCCTTTTGAGAAATAAGCTCTCGCGTATATATTCAACAGAAGAGATTTCTTACTCTTAACTTTTATCTTTTTCTTTCTTCTTCTTCTTCTTCTACTTTTTCTTCTCCTTCTTTCCTTGTAAGAAAACTACACAGAGAGTAAACGTCCGTCTAAATTGGCCCAATGCTTTTTCATTTTAAGAATCGCGACAATTCACAGTGGTTCTCGTACTGTAAGAAGACTTATTACACACCATCGGATTTTATTTTCACCATTTAATTTGAGTTCTTTTCTTAACCGGTTTCTTCAACGAAACTAAAAGTAAATGAAAATATTGTATCCCATTAAATATCAATGTTCGGTTCGGAATAAGAAATCATTTATGACGTTTGTCATAAATTTGAGAGAGAGAGAAAGAGTCGTCATCTTTTATGATAAGATATTTATTATTAAAAAAAAAAAAAAAAAGACGTTTTCGTTGGTATTATTATTTTGTACTTTCATCTCTCTCTCTCTGTTTCTCTCTATCAAAAATTAAATATACATTTTAACCGATAAAAATTTATACCATATTTTCGTAATCATAAACTTGTCGGAACGTTTGCGGTTATCAAACTCATCGAAATTAAATGAAAATGATTGGAAGGTTGAAGCATCGTAGCAATGTTAGTGGTGGTGGTAGCAGATATTCGAGAGTGTAGAAATGTGTTTTCGAGGGTAGACGAATTTGCCATTCTGAGGGTACTCATTACCGTATCGGTTGAACCGGTATGTCATTAATATCAATAACCACTTAGTACAATATCCACGTACCTTCTGTACCTTTATTAAAAGAAAATTATTACAGCACGTCCTTTTGTTTTATGTTAATCAAGTTATCCAAGGTTTTTATATTTCTTTTTCTTTTTCTATATAATTAAAAATTTTAATCAATTACAGTGCTAGACCGCTTCTTTTCAATTTTACTAATCAGATTGTTGTTCTTCTTCTGTTATTACGTAAAGATGAAATTAATATAAAAATATTATAGATAAATTAATTTATTATTTAAACTTCAACGAATTCCAGGGAACAAACCAACCTCGTTCTACTTTAAAAGTACTTATTTTTTTTATCTTTTGTTTTTTATGCATCAAAGTTTTTTTCGTATAATTCGAAGAATAGAACAGCTTGAGAAATATCTTTATGGTAATTGGTATTCAGTAGAATATATATATTTGCATTAACATATATATACACACCTATCTGTTTATTTGCGTATATGTAACTAAATATATTATCTTGTTATACCTTGCATTTTGAAATTCCATCACGGTAACGTATAGTGTAAATCTTTCGTTGGATAGACGATCGTTATTCTATTCGAATGCAATTATATCGGAGAAGACAATCTCAATCATCGTGTATGCAACGAATGATGACGTAACTTGACAATTTCGTATTAGTGACTAAAATATATATCTGTATAGGTGAAGAAAGTAGTCTCGTTAAAATAAAATAAATATATAGCTTGTCGTTAAAAATGGTATAAAATTAATTCGTTTAAGATTATTTTTCGATGGACCAATCGAATAAATTTACATAATGAATAAGGGGAAATTTAACTTGTTTAATTGTACGAGATTATTGATCAAACATGACGAAATTCTTGGTAAGAATTTCCATTATTTTGTTAAATATTAATTTAGATTCTTTTGGGTACAATAACTATCCGATAAAAAGGAAATAATACGAGGTAATATATAATGAATCGTCATATACTAATTACAGTTTAGAAATAACTATTTTTTCGAAGTATTCTCATTGTTTGATATGAATATTTAAAAAGTGATATTAAAATACGTATAAATATATATATATTTAGTATATACATATATGCATAGAAAACATATTTTGATTATGTAAAGAAGTGTATATAAACAGGCGTACGATATTTATACGTACATGTATGTACATAAGCTCCCAAACGAAAAGTTTATTTTAGTTAAAAAATTGTTTTGTCTATATTTTCCGTTTAACGTTGCTGTATATGTATGCAGGGCTGGCTCTAGGTTTAAATATAAAAGGTACCGACCTAGGTACGCGCGCGTTAATGGCTTTCAGATGCCAACATCATAAAACAAGAAATAATGGTATTTAATAGAACACTATAATCGAAACGTTTATGATACGAGCAGTGTTACCTAAAAACCATAAATACTATAAAGGTAGACATATATTTAATATTTTTTAATTAATTCGATTATTTGATATTTTTCAACCAGGCGCATCGAATAAATTGAATAAAAATTTTCCAAAGAGAAAAATCAAGAGTCGTGTAAAGCTAATTGGCCCTATAAATATCACCGTATTATATCTTTGATATTAAATTAAATACCTTTGGTGAAACGAACATTATACCAATAACCATATTTCATGTGACATTTTTTTCTGGTTTGCTTATTTAATTTTTCGTATCGGTATCGTTGCCGTATTATTTAATGGATAAAGAAAAATTAAACAAAAAAATCAAATATTAGGAAAAAAAACACGTTGGTCTAAAAGTACCACTTATTCTTGATTCAGCCCTGTATACATGTATATATAAACGATCTCATGTATAAATATATACTATACACTATACATAAATATACACACACACACACATACACATATACGTGTATACGGAAAAGCAACACGAAGTTTGTTTTTATCGTTCCATCCGAATATCAGGTTAGATCGATTCAAAGGAAATTCTCGTAGGATTCTCAAGGGGGTGCGTCGACCTTCCATGGAATTATGCTCCTCGTTGAAACACCCTCGTTCAATCTCGCGCACGTTAACGTTGATCGATCGTCTTTCAAAGAGGAAGGGAAAAAGGAAATAATAATAATAATAAAAAAAAAATAAAGATTCTACCGTTACTTTGTTCAGTTTTGTATTTAACCTATAAACAATAATGTCACTTGGAACAACTATCACCGGTAGGCAGACAGATTATTCACCGTCCAGGAAACCGATCGTTCCTTCCTCCATAGAACGAGTAGAACCTATTACATTCGATGGAACTCCCGAACGAATTTCTGACGAGTCCCAGGACGATCGTCCTGATCGGCACGCGTTTGCAAAATCCAGGCCGAGTTCTTCCAATACTTGCACATCCGATACCGATGGTACGTTTTCTTCTTTATTTAATTTTTTTTTTTTCATTTCCTCTTTTAAATACTTCCAAAAATTTCTTTCAATCTAATCTTTCAAATAATAGAAATTTCTTTCAATCCAATCTCGGTTAATACAAATTTGTTGAGCGTTACAAAATTATTAATTTTTACTTCATGTCTAAAGATTTTATGTGTGTGTGTTTTATTTTTATTAAGTTTAATTTACAACTAAGCTAAATAAGAACTATGATAGCTTTTTTTTTTGATAATTGTCTAATGTAAAAATTATATTACGAATTGGTAATATTTTGGTTAGATGAATATCAACGAATTATGGAATCTATTATTGCGTTTAATTAACATTTTCTTATTTTACGAGTTAATACAATTTTTGTATCTCTTTGTTTAATTAGTATTAATATATATATTACTTTCTAGAGATATAAAAATAAAATTTGATTGTTAAATAAATATTCTTTAATGTTTTTAATATACAACAAAATTTTGATTGATGTTCGTATATTATATTTCTATATATATTAAAATAATTATTTTGCTTATAACATTCTAACGAATAGAAAATGACTACGAGACCTCAAGCGAAGGACCGTTGAGATTACACGAAGGGAAAACCTGTCAAACTCATTTGTTATCCAAATTACCTTCTGGAAACCTACGAAAAGAGGAAGATAACAGAAACTCGAAGGTTTCGGAAGGTTTTGGAATAAAGGAGAAAATGGATTCTCGACAATACGCCTACGTTAGAAACGATGTAAGCGATATTGGTATGAGTACGGTATCCCTACCAATTCTGAAAAGTATCGAATCAAACCCTACCACCGAAGTCAAAGATCGTATAATATCGGATTCCTCGTTCGCTCGTCAGCAAAAATTACGAATGATAGTAGAACAAACGGAACTTCTCTTACCGGCCGAATCAAAAATAGCGGAATCAGTGAAACCGGAAGTCTGTTATTTGGGCAAAAAATATGAACTGAATAAACGAGAATCCTTAATGTTATTACCTGTAATTCAGGTAGATAAATATTATTGTTTAATGCGTTGATCGTTGAACACATCTTTTGTTTTATATTTCTAATTTTCTTTTTTTTTTGGACAAATAAGTAAATATTTGTTTAATCCTAGAATCCAAGAATAATACAAATTTAAGATGACACAATAGGGGTCTTAATAAAGTGTTTAAATTTGTATAAATTATCGATTTATTTAAACGTATTGACAAGTCTGTAATCTTCTTATCACAGAATATCGAATTAACTGAAAAGGATAAAACGAAAGGATCGGAACCTAAGATGATAGAAAATTTGGAAAATCCGATAGACCGAGCTCCTTATACCCATCGACGTGAAAACCATCATCCTTCTCGCGAACTGATTGATATTCTTGAGAATCCGGAATCGTCTAAAACATCGTTCTATCTTTCACCGTATCCAAAAAACGAATCAATATTGGAAAATAAATCGGATGATTTATTGAATAAAAAAAGACGAGTTGTCAACGACACCAGTATACTTTTGAAGATACAAGGCGAATTATCGCCGATTAGAAACAAGTTTAACGAAATAACTGGTAAAGTTCGTGCATTGAATTTACAAATAATATCAAATCCTATTGATGAAAATAAACTAACCGGTGGTTATTCGATTGGTCGGATTGATATCGATCGTGGTTTGAAAGATAATCGTTTAATAGTCGACGGCAATACTAAGACAACACAGTTTTCGTCGATGACGATGGTCGGTAAATCTACTAAGTTGCGAGAAAGTTGTTGCCGTTACTCGACCGGTACTTCGACATTTTTCCACGAAACCGGTTTAAACGTAGATCGATCGTACGATGTATCGAAGAATACGATGAAGAATAATAATAAGAATCATCCGACGTATTTTAAAATTAATCCGATTAAGGATAAGGAGGAGGAGAAGGAGGAGTTTACGATTCGAAATGAATATCAAAGTGAAAGGATCTCGAAATGTTATGGTAACGATCAAACGTATTCGCAGTTTGATAATTTTTATTATCGGCCTGGATCTTCTTGTATTCACGATCGATATCAAAAGGAAAAAGGGATCGTAAGATCGGCCGAAGACGATGATGACAAGGTCCTGCTGGTGGGTACTTCTATTTATGATAGGGATTTTATTTCAAGAAAATCCTACGATATGAATGCATGCCAATATATTTCACGAGTAAACGCCGATGAACCTACGGATATATTGATTTTTGGTAGATCGAAGAAAGTCGTAAAGGAGGAGGAGAATGAGAAGATGGAGAAGGATCAAGATCATCATCGTGCTACTTCGGATCGACGAAGAAGCATCAAAGATTTGCGGGGTTCTTCTATGAGCTCGGTTATCGTCACACCGTCTACGAACCTTATCGATAAAAATCTTCTCTCGGGTTACAACAAGGAATCGTCTTCTAACATCACCCTTTGCAAGAAGAGTCAAGATTTAACTTTGGATTTTAATATTCCTTATTCCAATGAGAAAAGATCTATTTCGCGTCTCGAAAACATAAAATCGATAAATGATAATACGTCGAATGATATTATTATTTTAAGTAATACGAAATTGCATTCGAACGAGCAACGACAAAAACTAGAAGTAAAACCAATAGCTGTTAATGAATCTTCTTCACGAACTTTTACTCTACATGGAAACGAATGCAAAAAGAAATCGAATGAATCGTTAACGTCAAGGAGAAAAAGTAAAGTAATCGGTTTACCTAAGAGCATAGAAAAAGTTAAAATTGTGCCAGTATTTTTCACAACTGGTATACCCAAACCGTTATTTCCGTTCATCCAATTGGAGGATACCGGAGTTTCTTTAAATTCTAAAGAAAAATCTGAAAGACGAAAGCAACGTGTGTTGATGTTAAAAAAGAAAAACTCTCGTAAGATGTTTAATTGTTTGTCGGAAAAAATACAACCTTCGGAAATTGATGTATCAAGTTATTACATGACTGATCCTATTACGTTACAACCTGATTATTTATCAGAAAACGAACGTTGGCGTAGGAATAACCTCAGCAAAATATCATTCTCTTGCATTAGTCCTAGTTGTTTGTCAAAAAAAACTACTTCCTCTAACGCATTTAAATACGCTAGCGCATTAGGAAGCATTTGTTCCGGTGTAGCTAGGGTCACAGTTTCTGGTTCAACCATATCTGACCAAGAAAAAAAATCTAAACGAATTCGAGAGATCGTTACCGAAAAAGGTATACGTGGAATGAGAAGTTCACCAGAAGATTTCCTCAGCGACACGTGATTCTCTGAGGATTAAACGCTTTTATTCGTGTCTATCTCTCTCTCTCTCTTTCTTTCTCTATTTCTCTCTCTCTATTTCTTTCTCTTTCTATTTTATCGTAACGAGAACGAGGACGAAACAGGATTCCTCTTTTTCATGCCCGAAGAAGAAAAGAGAACGTTTTGTATTATGCTAAAGCTTTGGAATATAAAAGCGAAGGGAAATAAATTAAAGGATTAAAAGGCAGCAAAGAGTCTCGACTATATTCGAAAAAATGTATTCTTGTTATCCTTTAAAGAAGGGGTTTGACTTCATTCTCTCAGAATTTTTCAAGATAGATTTTCAAGATCTGTCCTGGATAATTTTTTAATTATTCTTATTCTTATTCTTCATTATATATATCTATATATAAATCCTTTTCGAGAAATAAGATTATTACAAAACACAAAAGTCGATCATTTTATCAAATATACAGGAAGATAGATGTTGAGAATTGATAATTAACATAAGACTCACGTGTTACAAGATACAACGAATATTTGTAAATATTTTTACCTGTAACAATTTTCAACGTATTTCTTAACAATTGTAACATTATAAACCCAAGATTATAAACATAAATTACGAAGAAAGAAAGAAAAAGAAAAGATAAAGAGATAATTAACGAAGTAACGATTTTTTTTTTCTTCCTTCTTACAGATAAATTTTTATACGTGTATTCACGTTTTATGGGTAAATATCGTTTAAGGATATCATAATCATAACCATCATCGTCATCATTCGAATCACAGAACACCCAGTTCGCAAATTGCTATTCCAGATGGCAGACAAGTAGTTGCTGCTCTTACAACGCTTCTCTTTCTCCTTTCATTTACCGCGACTAGAAATTTACGATTACAACGGCAACTGTACAACGATAGCCAGATGCACTTAACGTCGTTGTAACTCTCATAATTAGAACCAAAGCGCCCTGGATTTTAGCATATTCGAGTAACCCTAAACGTTATTAGCCATGATCTATTAGACAAACTATTTATCTTCTTGATTAATTATTCTCTGTTTCACATCAAACATCATTAAATATATAACATATTTATATATTAGATCATCGAAAGCAGTCTTTGCATGTCGTATCAGACAGAGCATTGTCGTCGTAAGTCTTAACAAGAATTCTGTCTGCTTCAGCTGTAGATTTCTTTTGAATAAAGTGGTGCAATAAAATTCCACGCAAAAACACTTTATTTGCCACAATAAATAGACATTTTCAGAAGCAACATTTTCAGAAGAACAAACACGTGATTGACACTATAGTGAAATATCATAAACTGAAATTAAAGGTTACATACAGTACTTCCTTGCCGATGCATTACCATTCGAGAATTATATGCACGAAGTACTGCTAATACCATTTTTTAAGAAAAGGCGAGAACTTATTCAAGGTCATAATATTTTATTTATTTATTTTTAACTCTTTCTCTTCCTCATCTTTTCTGCAACGATTACGAATGTGTCGTCATACGTTCGAAGAAAAAAAAAATCGTTGGAATCCTTCGACACATTTACGGTCTCGCTAAAACGTATTTTGTTATCTGTTCGGTGTCAGTGACGTTCTTGCTTGGGAAACGATAAGTGACGGTCAATAAGAATTGCAGCAAGGATCAACGTTCGCGACTTATTTTCATCCTCGAACCGGTTTTCTATCGAATGAGAGAAGTCCAGTGCCACTTGGAGAAAGATTTTACGGATGTTGTTACTTGCAATACTCGTTTTTATTTACCATGTTTTTTTGTTTTTCTCGTCTCTGTGTCTGTTTCCGTTTCTTCTCGTTCCATCCCGTAAGGTACTTTACGATTTCGTTCGGTGATTAATCACGTAAAAGAAAACGTTCGTGGAAGAGTGGATCGTTTATTTGGTGTAACCGGTTACAGGATCTCTTGCGATAATTAATCCCACGTTTAAACCATATCTCTTGTGTGTATAACGGAGAACATCGAATTTCCATTCGATATGAATGATACTGTAATTGCTGCGTTATATACAAAAATATATACGTATTGGTATATACATAAGCATATATATATATTTGCATCAAGGATTGTATATTAACGTATATTATGAATCAGAATTTTGCATATTACCTGACTCATTTGTCTTCTCATTTCTCATACTTCGTAATCTTTAGCCAATTTCACAAGCTCTTTGCGAATATACGATACTTTCATATGATGTTTATTAATCGATTTTAAAACGAATGTTAGGTCGATGATAAAGTTTCGGACTTATTTAATTGAAAGAGAATAAGAAAATGAAGAAAAGAAAAAAAGATAGGGAAATATTGAAATTTTATTCATCCCCCATTTCTGGGAAATAAACTTCGACATTTTTTTAATTGTAATACTGTAGATGTAATCAAGGAAAAAGAAATAGGACAAAGACTGGCGGTAGTTATACAGGCACCTACGTATGAATTCATTACATGAAAAGTTTTAAAGAAAAAAGAAAAAAGAAGCAAGAAAAATTTAATTAAATCGTCTATCATTAATAGTCAATTTTAGAGGGAACCAATTTTCTTAGCGGTTATTTCAAATTTTACTTCTTTTATATAATAAAATACTCTTTTGTAATATAAAAATGTGTATATCTATTGAAAAAATTATTAAATATAATTTTAAAATATGTTTCCGCGCGTATAAAGAATTTCATATAATATTGTATTAATAAAAAAATAATATCGATTGTTTTTAAAATTAACGGAAAATGGGGTAAGAATACTCTTGGAACAACCTAACTGTAGATATACATTTGCTTTTCCATCTAATTATTCTCCTCCTACTCCTCCTCGTTATCTTTTTAAAGTCGAATGTTACATAATTGTTTTCGTGCTGTTAACATCTGGTACTATATTTGACAAATGCATTCATGTCCACTTATTCTATGCAACAAAATAGTCCGAACGGCAGATAGACGACGGTTTTA
This sequence comes from Mischocyttarus mexicanus, assembly GCA_023678845.1. Classification (NCBI taxonomy): domain Eukaryota; kingdom Metazoa; phylum Arthropoda; class Insecta; order Hymenoptera; family Vespidae; genus Mischocyttarus; species Mischocyttarus mexicanus. The sequence continues at coordinate 1,439,425 of JACGTP010000011.1, read as the reverse complement.
AACCTAACCACGTGTCGAGAGTCATCTATTAGAATTATTTTAATAATAGAATTTCGAGGTTCTTCGACTATAAATAAATAAGAGCACGAGAGAATATGTCGGATATTTGTAATATATATATATTTCTCTCTGTGTGCCATTTTCTGATAGGTACTATTCGATTACAAAAGTAATTACACGCTCGCCTACGTCATTATTGTTAGCCGAAATAGATATGTACAAATAAATCTTTTCTCTCTCTCTCTCTCTCTCTCCCTCTCTCTCTCTTCCTCTAATATTATTTGCTGGAATTGTTGTTGATATTTACAACGATAAGATACCCAGCATATTCGAGTATTTAGATCGTTATTTTCATAACTATCGGTACAGGTAATACTACAATTAATTATTTCTACCAATTATCTTTATTTACGATGTCCTTGTTATTCTTGTCGTATCGTTTATGTAAAACACGAACGTTATTAGTGGTAACCCAACAATCTCGTTTAATCTTACCGAAAAAACTAAACTTTGTACGGTTATATTGACGTTGATTTTTCTCGATAAAATATCAACAACAACAACAAAATAAAAGAGATCAAGTAAGAAAGGTGAAAGGAATTTTCCTTATCTTACCTCTTTTTCCTTTTTCCTTTTTGATAGTATTCCATTCGTAATGTAAAATCAGGTTGACGCGTGAAAAATAGTTGAGACAGTTTTGAAGGTTCTTCGACAAACATTACGTTATTAGTGTCCCTGTCGTTGGACTTACGTATTTGATATTTGTAAAATTTCATGGGAATTCACGCGATAAACGTATCATTGGCCGCTTTCCAGACAGTTTGTCTAGTCATCGTTCTTATCTTATTTACTATGTCAAATGTGTCAACCATCGTTATGTACGTTTTTCAAACACTTTCTTTTTACTCTTGGTAATTATGTTTTTCTCTTTTTCTTGCTTACCTTCGTTCCTTCCTTTCTTTCCTCTCGATGGTCAAATACTAAAAACTTACAATTAGAAGTGTTCGTAGAAAAAAAGGTTACTTTTTTAATCACGAGATCTTTTCACTTACCAGCGAGAGTAAGTTTTTTTTTTTCTACTCTCCACATTTATTTTATTACTGCCTTTATTTTACAAAGCTAATTTCGTTCATTCCTTTTTTTTTCTAATTCTCATCTAAAAGTCTTTTCTTCTCTCGTTTTCTATTACTTTCTTACGAGAGTTTTATCTTAAAGGGATTTAAAAATTCTTCGAATACTCGGGCGAATGTAACATTCATGCGATCATATATTATACGAAGCATTTCGAACGCGTTTGATCACTTGGCTGACTCGCCAAGTTTTTCTTTCTTTTTTTTTTTTACTACCCACATATGTTTGCACTCTTCTTTAAAAATCTCATTTTCTCACGTTTCGATTAAGTTTTATCAGAATTATCGATAATTTCGTTGCAATGATAATTTTTCTTTTATTAAACGCGCGTGTTTAAGTATTTACCATGATAAGTATTTGTATCAATTATAACTTGAAAATCGAAAAGAAAGAATAGTCTTGAACAAGATCTTGTCCAATTCGAAATTCTTCGAACGAGTATGATCCAAAACAAAATCATAAACTTTCTTAAACTTTTTTCGTGACAACGGAACTGGCCATTAGTACGCCACTAATGAATGAGTCGTCGTGCAATTAGTACACATTGTATACGTCAAGAGTGGTCTCGCATTTTTAGAGTTTCCAGTGTGTCTCATTCGCATTGTCAGAATAAGACGAATACATTTAATTCGTGTTGAAAACTTCTTGTGTGCTAAGTCAAATGTATGGTGTTTAATTCGTTTATCGTTTTTAATAACGTTTGATAATTTAGTGTAAATATTTAATACATAAATACCGAATATAACCGGCGTTAATTGTGAAAGGATTAAAAACATTGAGATTTTTACATATTCATTTTTTTGGTATTTTATAAAATTGTAACAACATATTTGTTTAATTTTTACAACATATCCTGATCTAAAATTCTGCATGGAGATAAATCTTTCAAAGCGTACAAAACATAACAACTAACGTATAACTTTGAGTATATCTTTTTGCTATTAGTTTTATTGATATTAATTTCAATGAAAATAATTAGAAAGAAATTTCGTGTGTTGATAAAACACAGGAGAATTACTTAAACGAAAAGTTTGATGATCGGTTATGAAATTATATCGATAGATCGATAAACTTTTATGAGAGTAGACAAGTACGACATTTCGTTATTGTAAAAAAAATCATCGAATTTCGATAGAAATTCGTCGATAGAACATATCGCGTCACTCTCTATGTTATACTAGAAACGAGTTCTCGGGGCTTGAGAAAAAGAAATAAGAAAAGTATTCTCCTCTGCGTGTTTCAACTCTCGAGAGCGTTTCTATAAGAAAAATATGTTCTACGATACTCAACTCGATCGTACTCTTCACGTCGGTCTCTTCAAAGAATTTATATACTTCTTCTATCACGAAAAACTGAACCTCTCTTTGGGATTTTTCACGTGACATTAAAGAATTATATGTTTTCGATATATTCGAAATTCAAAATAACAGATGAGAAAGAAATTTTCGATAAGACACGATCGATCTTAACGAAAATGATTTCATTTCTTAGAGAATTAAGATTTTGGTATCGAAAGAGATAATAAAAATGAAATTTCATTAATTTTTCGCATCTTTTTATATATCTATTTGACACTTTTCGTTGGTAATGACAAAATTTTTTCTTACGAAATATAATTAAACTCGCATATACGAATTATTTCTATTTCTATTATTTTTAATTTCACTCCAACGCGGAAAGATATAAATGAATTTTTTTATAATGAGACACGTTGTATTTAATTGTCGCACTTGAAATTACTCTCGTATTTATTCACAAAAAATAAAAAAAAAAAAAGAGGAAAAAATATACAAAAAAGGAGGATGAATACTTTCGTTATCATAACTGAAAAAACGTTTTCTCGTGTGTAGGAAACTATTAAAATTTCGTGATCGAAAACTCAATGATGCTCGTTAACTCGTATGCTTTTAATCGGCTCAAAGGGATAAAATTGTGGGAAAAAATTGTGGGATAAAATTTACGTTCAATTTAAAAATTCTCTCTTTGCTAAATCGGTACATTTTTTTTTCTAAAAAAGATGAGAAAAAATTATTATTATTTTTTTTCTAATTGGTAAACTCGTGAGATTTTAAAATTTTCTTGTTTACGAGATCATTAACAATAATAATAATAATCGATAGAATAAATTATGGTTGTTTTAATGATAAAATAAAAAATAAGAAATAAAAAGAAGAATAGTAATATTCATCGATAATCCTCCAAGTATACAAATGTTTATGAAATTTTAAATATTACGTGCTCGTGAAGCGATTTACTCGAAAGATTGTGAACTATCGTTTACTATACATCTCTCTCACTCTCTCTCTCTCTCTCTCTCTCTCTCTCTCTCTCTCTCACACACACACTCTCTATTTCTATCTTCTTCTTTTTCTTTCTTGTCTTTTGCTGTATCTTGTATTCTTTATAAATTGCTCACATATAATAACAATCATGCACGCTTGCTTCGTCAGTCGACGAGGCGTAATTAATTCGAAGCCTTCTATCAGCTTCGGCGTATATGCCTTGATAAAAAATACTTTGCTCTCGGTTTGCTCGTTAAAACGAAATAAGGATGGAATAAGTTGGCGTATACTCTCCTTCTCACTCTCCCTCTCTCTCTCTTTCTCTCTCTTTTTCACTTCATTTCTTATAGCTCATTCGCTTGTTTGCCTTTAATAAAAAGCATAATTAATAGGCATGAAATAATAAAAGGTTAATTTCATATACGTAGTACATTGGTACGTATACGAGTTAGATACTTGTATTATACGGTTAACATGCAGAAATGGGTAAGATAGAATAAATATTATATAGAATATATAATTGTATATTACCCTCCCTCTTCTTTCTAATGAAATTCCCGTTAACAAGATTAAAAATTACTCCAGTTACAAGCAAAGTGTTTTTATAATTAAATAGTTTCTTCAATCGAAATATAGTAGAAATTTTGCGAGATGACGTAAACGGAAACGCCTTTTTTCTATTCCTTTCTATATTTTTGCAATCATTAGATAAGCTTTAAATACGATACTCGAAGTATCATCGACTACAATTAGCTTAGTTATCGCATTCCCAAACGATTAGTCTCGAATCTAGTCGGCCAATTCGATACAACGAACAAGTTTCTTTACTGCAAGAACGTTTTCATTATATCTTTTAAAGATACTAATTCCAAAGTTACAAGCATGTAATTTTTTCGTCTCGTATCTTTTATTTCCATTAAAAGTTTTCTTTGAAACTAAAGAAATCTTCTTTCTTTTCTTTTTTCTTTTTTTCTTACTAAATTGTATCAATTATTTTTATATTTTTCTTTTTGAAATTTGTTTTCTATCATCCTATATTATTTTATATTTTATGTATGTATTTTATAACGTCTGTTGTTAAAACGTAAACCATTTTATTTCCGTGTGCTTATACTCGTAGCATACGTCGCAAAAGTGAGTTATATATGTCAATGTCATGTATGTAACTTGAGATCCGTGATTATCCGTCAAACCGCATACGAACATAGTAGCTTGCAATTTTACTTGCCAACTTTCGTCGTAACCATGCGTCACTTCGAGTTAATTTACATTTGAATGATGCTTTCTCTATAAAAAAATTTAAAAATCATTAGTATAGTTCTGATAATTTTTATGAAATCAAAAAGAAATTAAAAAAGTAATAAAAAGACAGAGAGAGAGAGAGAGAGAGAGAGAGAGATAGAGATTGACGGTTGTAATTGTTATTTTTCTTAAAAATATTGCACATTCTCAATCAATTATACAACATAGATGGCAACCCATAGCACACAATAGCTAAAAACGTAATCCGTGTTTTCACGTGTCGAGCAAGATCTACTCTCGCTAATGGAAGATCTAATTTCTTTTATTTCAACAATAACAACAACGAAACGGAGACGGATAAGTATCACTCTCTGCGTTTTTTATCCTTATTTTTCACTTATAGTAATACCGAAAAAGTAATTTCTTTTCTCTTTGTGAAAAAATACATTAAACCATTTCTCTCTCTTTCCCTCTCTTTCTTTCTCTGTTTCTCTTTTTGTTTTCTAATTTTATTTTAGCAAGTATATTTACCAGAGTGCATTATTCGATGATTTGAAATTCGCTTGGAAATTATCCTAAAAAGCTTTAGCATAGTTTCCTTCTCTCTTTTTCTTTTTCCCCTTAATTGTAAGATATTTTTTAAAAGCCACCACGTAATTCGTTTCACGCTACGAAACAATGAAATCTTTTAGAATCCCTTAAAATACAGCCAGCAATTTTCAAATTGGATTTGAAATATGAATATTTTCTATTTTTTTCTCTCTTTTTCTCTCTCTTTTTTCAATCTATCTCTATCAAACGAATATTTTGTGAGAAAAGGACATTTATGTAACGGAATATAGATTAGAAAATTCTTGTATAAAATCCAATCTAATCTAAAACCATCTTTCGTAGAATTATTTACGCGAATGTAAATCTTTGAATTCTTGAAAGAATCCCTTATAAATCTTCCGGCAATATGAATTTTTTATAGAAATGTATATTTTAACGCTTACGAGTTTAATCGTACCATTGTTTTCAGGCTCGATTATCGCTCAACGATTATTCGTTTTTTATCCTTTCTCCTTGATTCGTAATAAAACGGCGAAGTATAATAATAGACATTCCATTCATTCGTAAAGAACGAATTGAATACACGTCATTGACAATGCAATATCCTCACGAGATTGATATTCTAATCCTTTTGTACACGGTTGCCTTTCCACCGAAGGGGATGGTTATAACACGGAAACATCTTATTCTGAATTTATTATTTTCTGTAGATTTAATCGATGAATCATTATGTAAAGTATCAATGTTCTACATTAAGATTTCCATCCGTTTATGTATATAGAAAGACAAATCGTTAGAAAGTCGGAAAGTAATAATTGAATCTCTGGGAAAAAGTTTGCTAAAGTAAGTAGAATGAATTGATTTTGTTTGTCCAAGGTCTTACCGAAGTTTATACAAAGAACGTATTCTTAGAAATCTTACGATGAGTTCGACCGATTAACACTCTTTCTGCACGAAGATCTATCGACAATGTGTCGTAATTCGGTTTTCGATACTTTACTTCAAAGAAAGTTTGTAAACAACATTAACACGATCGAAGCGTACTGTCCAATTTCTATTGAAAATTCTTTTAACCATATCAATCTAATGTACGAGTTTTAGTTTTAATTTATTACCATTGTCTTAAATTTCTTATGATGTTTGTTGCGAAAATGACATTTGGGCACATTCAATGAATTATTTATTCATCTATACTCTGATCGTGTATAATGTAATTACAAAATTACAACATGGATTATACTTTCAAATTTTATTTAATTTCGTTTTTATAATTAAAGGGAAAAAATCTAATAAAACACATAAAATCGAAGTTGATGATTTAATCAATCTTATTCGATTAGCAAAATAGCAATCGGTCGTAATCTATCGTAATCGGTTATTGGACGATGCAACGGCGGTGAACGTAAAGAACGCGTGTCGTAACTGCATATTTCTGTTTAAGTGGCTATGCAACTCTCGAGAATTCGCGGAGAAAGAGTTGACCGTATTGATAGATAGATAGATAGATAGACAATACAAAACAAAAACAAAATCAAATTATTTTCACCGAATTTATTATTACAGAATTTCGAAGTGTAATTTCTTTTACGATTCTTCTATGTATTTTTTTTTTGATAAATCTTTTCGTAATATTAAAAATACAAATGATGAACGCGATCGTTAATGCTTATTAGTAAAGCTTCATTAGATTTAAAATATCCCGAATAATATTTAATTAATTTCTGAGATAAAAACAATAGTAGACGTTTCCTAACGATATAACGAAACAAATAACGACTACGGTGACTTGAAAGAAATAACGAGCTTCGACGACGTATCGTAAAAAGAAAAAAAAAAAATTACCTTGTTACTTTCATTTACATACGCGATATGCGAGAGCCGTATTTGTAAACGTTCAATAAGCTGTTTTACATAAGAGTATAGGCTACGATTAATTTCCATAGCGTGTAAGTATAATATATAGGTGTATATATGGTGAGAAGACCAAACGTAACGTCCAATGAGAAACTTCCAACAAATCGAATATACGATTCATCGAAGATTGTAAACGAAATGAAACGAAATGAAACGAAACCGCGGTGGTTATATTTGAAAGGTTCAAAGTAAGAGAGAAGGATCGAATAAGGGAATATAAATGATACGGCAATAGCGTTATCTCTCAAAGACACCTTTCTCTTTCCTTTTTCAAGTCGAAAGGGAAAAAACGTAATACGATCGAGATGCCGACATTTCCACACTTTAAAACCCCAAGAAGCTTTTCTTTATACTACCATTAAGATGCAGCTCTGGTACTTTGCACGAAAGGTTTATAACATATCCTTTCTATACGACACCAACCATCATTTTTCATTTCAATATGAAGTAATACGATGTAACAACCGTACAGAAAGAAAAAAAAAATAACAATTTTATATTCATTTAAATCAATTAATTAATTAATAAATCAAGTACATTCATTACAATCAAGTCAGTTTATCTCAAAAATCATCTTTCAAAATCGCAAAAGGGGGTACGCGCCTTGCCGTATCGGCGAAGTCTACTTCGGTAGTTTCCGTTAGAGTTCGACAATATTCGTTGTACGCTTCTCTGCGGCCAGTCCACAAAACGGTGTGCTACGGTCGTGACTGTCTATCTCCTCTCTCGTTCTTACACCTTTTCTTCGCCAATATCCCTTCCTACCTTTCTCTCTCTCTCTCTCTCTCTCTCTCTCACCCTTTTCATCTTCAATGAGAGAAGCAAAGAAAAAAAAGATTAAAAAAACAAAAGGAGAAAAGAAATAGAAACAGAAAGTGAGATCAAAAGGAAGGATAAAGATGATGCGAAGAGAGAGAAAAAAGAAGAAGTGTGTAAAGAAAAAGAAAAATACATATTAGAGCAAATATATACGAGTATAAGCGATAAACTTGCTACGCGGATTCATTCATATATTTCCATCTTTGTCCTCCTGCTCGTACATTCACGGTGTGTGTGTGTTACGTGCGTGCGTGTGCGCGCGCGTCCTGTTCGGTGTGCTTCGCGCTCGTTGAACCGAACGCGCGTCCGTCGTCGTTCGGCACACCTCTCTCTTTCTCTCTCTCTCTCTTACTCTCTTACACTCTGTATTTCCCCCACCACACCCTCGCGCGTGCCGTTCGCGCCGTGCTCTCGTTGGTCAGTCGCGCGTCGTCCCGGGCAGCGCGCGGGTCTTTTTTCCAGCGGCGAGTAACTCGCGTCGCGTATTTGCTGGACGACGACGACGTATGTGTTGTCTCTTCTTGACTCTCTTCATCGTTTTTTTTCTAACTCGATAGAATTCTTTTTTTTTTCTTTTCTTTTTTTCCTTTCCCAAATTATTATCTTAAAGGTTTTTACCTCGTTACGAACGTCCTTCTTTCTTTTTTTTTTTGTCATTTTGATGCTCGTTAAAACACGATGCTCGAACTACGAATAAGCTGAGTAAGAGGTTACTGTTTTTTTCTTCCTTTCGCCCTATCCCTCCCCCCCTTCCCTACCCTTCCTAGCACCCTATCTTCCCTTTACCTTTTCCTTATTCTTCTTCTTCTTATTATTCTTCACCTTTTTCCTCGGGTTATTTTCTCCACCTTTTTTTATTTCATTTTCTTTTCCTCTTTTCTTTTTCTCTTTTAATTCCTCAAAGACAAAAAGGGTAGTTCTCGATCCCCCGTTTGGAAAGGCTTTTCTTTCTTCATCACTCTGTCCGTATATTTATTATAATAATAATAATAATCAAGAAAAAAAGATATATATATATATATAAAAAGAAGAGAAAATAGAAAAGTGAGCTCTTATATTAGTATATCAAAAAACTACGTATTATTAATGATCAAGTGAAGATCCTTGAACGTCGAGAAGAGAAATGTGCTTCGTGTGAGAACGTGTGCTTGCGAAAAGATGTGCTTGCGTGAAGCACGGCGACGACGATTACGACGACGACGACGACGACGACTATGTGAAGGAAAGCCGACAATAACGACGACGATAACTACGATGACGACAAAGACAAAGACGACAAAGATGACAAAGACGACAAAAAAGCAAAGAGAAGAGAGGTTCGTCGACGAAATTCAGCGAGATCCCGAGCGTGGTCGAACTTAGGTGACGACGGTACGCGGAAAAGCTTCCTGAAAGAGAAGCTTTTATTGTTTTGCTTTTCTTCTTCTTCCCTTTAAAAGGGGAAGTTATTTTTTTTTCCTAATACCTCTGTTTAATTTGACACTTTCCTACGATTCGCCACGAGCTTTCGAAATTGAAAGCTTTTGCGCGAAGAAAATGTCATCATTGGGTTTATATTTCGTACGAGTTTAAAAGTATGAAAGAGAGAGAGAAAGAGAGAGAGAGAGAGAGAAGGAGAAAAAGAAATAATGATAGTCTACATGTCTACATTACTTTTGTTTGCGATAATTGAACAAGTGTTTAAATTAGCACCTACAGATAACCATCGTCGTTAAGTTTCACTCCTTTCGTTCTCTCTCTCTCTTTTTTTCCCTTTTCTTTTTTTAAATCCATCTATCTGTCTCGCTCTTCTTTTCCCTCTTATTTTTATTCCCCCATTCACTTTCGCGTAATTGATACATCAATCGCCGATCGCTCATCACCGTTTTAACCGTAATCGTTTTTCATCGCGTTCATCAGTCAGGCTAAATAATTTCACTTCTGAAACATATATTTCAAAATTATATCATCGAAAGGAGATTCTTTATTATATTTCTTTTTCTCTTTATCCTTTATGTCTTTATTAATCCTTTCTTGAAGGAGAACTATAAGCGAGAATAGAAATCCGTTATCATTTTAATATAACGTCTACCATTTCGTCTACCTTTTTCTCGTATTTTCGATATTTCGATGCTAGGATACCATTCGTATATGGCTTTTTCTTTTCATATAAACAACGACAATATTTATTACCTTCTTTTCTTTTTGAGTTTTTTTATTTTTCTCTTTTTCTTTCCTTTTCTAACGAAGAAAGTACGTCGGTGTTACGAACAAAACATTCCTCGTAAGCGTCGGGTACGAATACTACGATCATTCTGGAACACCTTTCCTTGTTAGATAATGTGCGAAAGTGCAAAGATACGTGAAACCGTGTAAAATATATTCTACGTCTCGTTTCTTTTTTTTTTTATTTTCTTCTTATTTCATCTGTCCTGTGAAATTTTCTAGTTTTTCGTTTCTCATTTTTGTTTCTCTCGTTTTTTCCTTCTTTCTTTCTGTCTCCTTCCACCCTTTTCTCTTTTTCTTCCTTCGTCATTCATATATCTCGAATACACCTGTAAAATAGTTAGACGTATGCGAATATAACTTTTACCATGATTTCTATGTACCATACATTAAGTAACATCTTGCATATATTGGGAAGTAACAACGTCTCTTAAGAAGTTCGACGAGTTTCTAACGGTGCCTTCAAGTTTCTACAAAAAATTCGAGGATATATATATTTGAACGTAAGATGGCGTAATGCTGTTCCCATGTAAACCCTGAGGGACTCGTTCTAAACGAAAGGTTCTAAGAAGAATTTTATTTACTAAGGAACGATAAATTCGAAAGATTAAAATAGAATAAAGTTTAAGATTTATTCTACATTCAATTATCATTTTACGTTAGATATATTATCGTCGATTTATGTATATAAGGTTTCACAAAAATCGTCTTACCGAGATAAAGAAAACGAAAACGATAAATGATTGATTTATTAGTACAATTAATAATATTTCGTTTCTCATCTTAACATTTAAAAAAGTATGGACTCACGATGCTGCTGTCATCTTTGAATATTTAAAAAAAATGCATAATTTTTTCTGGGATAATTCTTTGTAAATATTTTTTAATACTTAATCTTGTCAGGCAAATAAAGGAAAAAAAGTAACTCGCGATACACTTCACAGATTCAGAATACGATAAAGAGCCGTCTATTATAAGGAATATAGATCACAATAACTCGTGTCTTTGCACGTCGTAAATCATTTTCTAAAGGATGAACCGTAAATCACGTTCAATATGCCGTTAAACTCAACCACAATTGAATCTTTTGGGAATTCACTTGTATGTACGTCAAATGTGGGTTAACGAAAAAAAAGTATTTCGTTCCTTTTTTTCCCTTTCCCTTCCCCTCGATCATTTCCTTGTCATGTTTGCTCGATCGGAATCGATTTATATTAGAGTCAAAGATCGAAAACCTTCAAGGATCATTTATAAGAGGAGAGTAAACGTTAAGGGTTAACGATCGTTTCGGTTTCGTAAGATGAAATTGCACGCAACTCGAGATAGATAGTCAAAAGCCATTTAAATGCTATGCGCGGCTTTGAGATCGTACGTGCGTGGAAATTCTTGATCGTGTTATATACTACGGAGATAGTAGCAAGGACGGCTAAAGTGAGAGAAAGAGATAGAGATAGAGATAGAGATAAAGATAGAGAAATAGAGATAGAGAGTGAATAAGTGTGTAAGTTTTAAATTTCGTGTCTATTAATGTCTACCGAGTTCATTTGAGATAAAACAAACGACCATAATCGTCTTGGCGTGATTTTAGGTGCGATTGCATGCTTTGAAATCGCGAATTGATTATATTTCGAGAGAGAGAGAGAGAGAGAAAGAGAGAGAGAGAGAGAGAAAGAGAAATGTCTGAACCAGACGCAAAGCTACGATCTCTGGCAATGGCAACAAATTTCGAGTTGCGTATTGCAATAAATCTAAGTCTTTTCCGTTATCTTTCTCTCTCTTTTTCTTTCCTATTTGTCTTTCTCTATTTTCATTTCCTATTCATCCTGAAATAATAGAAAATTGATTCATCTTAAAAATCGATGATATCGTTTCAGAGAGAAGAAATATTCGTCGAGTTAGTTCTGATCTGGAACAACTATGGAAATCAAATCAAATGTACCAAAAAATTAATCATAATCTTTTCGTTGGTATATACAATAGGAACAATCTTACATATTTGTTGTTTTTTTTTCTTTTTAATTAATAATTTATCATTTAACGAATTTCGTTGGGAGATTTGCGTCAATTTCGTAGAAATTTTCTGAGTTCTTGTATTTTTATTCTTTTTTGGAAATTTATGATTCGTTATGATTGAATCATTAAAAAGGGTTCAAGTTGAAAATAGGAAAATGTAATTTATTGTTATCTTTGATGCAGACCATTAGACAAGAAAAAAAGGGTCGAATATTTGCCTTCTTATTTGACGTCAACTCATTCTTCTTCTTCTTCTTCTTCTTTTTTTGTTTCTTTATTTTTCTATTCACTTGTATCTCGTTGTCTGTTTTCTTCTCTATTTTCAGTTAGACGAGAGAAAAAGTATTTTGAAATCGAAACTGCCAGTCAATACGAGCAACAAGCATTCTTCCGCTACGTTGAGAATATTCTTTCTCTTGCATAAATAACAATAAAAACTAAATAACGATATCTCGTAGGAAGTGTAGAAAGAGTCTTTCGACTGGAGATGATCTTCTAACATAAGTTAGAAATCGTGGGAGTTACGAAAATATAACCGGTGAGAAAGAACATTCGTTGCGAATTTTGTTTTCATATTTTCATTACTTTTTACGTCCTTTACAACATTCGAACGATCAAACGATCGTTCTCTTTAGGTTATTATTAAACTACTCGATATTCTCATAGATACCATTTCTTACGTCATTTTCTTTAACTCAAACACGATAATATTACATATGATGTAAATCGTAAAACAATATTGACCGATCACAAATATTCTTGTATTCAATTATACATGCGAGTCAACGTTTATACAATTACATAAAAAATATATTTTAAAATTGTAATAAGTTATTACAATAATATTATTTATTGCGTGTCCATAAATAACTATGCCATTAATTGTCCAAAATTTTTGTCATTATTTCAATTTAATTCATTTATCAATGTGGTCACAACCAGACAAGCATTAGGTTTCTTTTTTTGTATTCAAGCTCGTCCAAAATATGTAAAATTTTTTCTTTCTTATTTTTCCATCTCGACTAACCTTTTTTCCCTTCACAGAATATATTTACCATTAGAGTATACTTCGTGGGAAAGGTATTATGGGTGGAGCGTATTTTTAATGAAATCAGTAATGAATCCCGAGTGCATAGGGAAACGGAAATTCCCTTGACAGAATACTACAAGCTACCAAGCATGTCTTAATTACGTGAATTAGAGAGATATAAGGTACCTTCTCGTTACTTACCTTCGATGTTCTTTACATTTATCTATATATTTTCTTTTTATTTTTTACTTTTTTCTTTTTTTCTCTTTTACTACCATGTATCTTACGTTTTAAAAGCTACGTAATATACATACATACATATGTATTTTATTCATTGTTCCTTGGTAAAGCGAGTATTCTCTAAAAGTTTTAGGAAAGCAAGGGCACCGAGGGAGTTTGCTTGCGTTCAATGGTCTTCGTTACTTCGACTTATGTTAGCGTTCTAACTTTGTCGGATATATATATATTGTTGATCGAGAGATTCGAACACGATAAAATATTCTCTTCAGTTTCTCTTAAGTTATATATACATATACCTGGTCACGTGTACGGACTTAAAGAAAATCACTTAAGTTTTTGTGCGTATCAATCGTGCGAATGAAAGTTTTGTAAAACATTTGTTTTAGCAAGTTTAGCAGTAAGTATTACGAATAAATACCTTAAACACACAAACTTATTCTACAAAGTTGAGGTTTCTAACCACGTATATATTCTTTTATACGTACAATCGTTTGCTCGTAGATTTAATAGTAAATTTCTTAGTAGCGGGGATGAGTAAACGTATCGTGTCGTAGTCTAAAACGTGTAATTATTTCTCATTGTTTAACGTTTTGCTATTAACTGGTAACGATACTTTCATCTTATAAAATTAATACGAATGGGGAGTATCTCTTAAAGTTTTCCAAGAAAATTGGTACCATTAGTAATTACCACGTCCTTTCGTTTATATCGCGAATTACATTGAAGAAACTTATCGACCTTCCGTAATATTAACCGCTACGACACACTGACAACAGTTATTTCGCGTAAATAGTCGGAGTCACAGTAAACTATCTGAGTTTACCGAGTGATTAAAACAACCGAGACCTAAAGACAAAGAGAGAGAGAGAGAGAGAGAGAGAGAGAAAGAGAGAGGGAGGAAGAGAGAGCGTAATCGAGAAACGGATATCGGAAAGTAAAGGAGCCGCCAGAGATTTGAGTTATTTGTACGAGATTGTTATTATTGTTAAATTTGCTTTACTATCAGTATCATTTTTATTTTCTATCTATGAAACATTATTCCCTATAGCACGATCATTCATTTCATTATTTTAATGTTCACGTTTTTTCTTTTTTATTATGTGTATATATATTGTATTTAAATACATATATTTAAATGTATAGCTTATATTACAAATAATACGTTTAATATTTGATACAAAAAATGTCGAATAAAATTTATGTCATAAATCGTCGCATGAATCGTTACGTTGAAGTACTATATTCCCTAAAAAGTTTAAATCCAACCTGGGTTCTTTTTTACTATTTTTTTTTCGTTTAAACCATCCATCCACCCCGATTCTCTCCTGTATCGTGCATTTTTTTCTCATGCTCATCAGAGCGTCGCAATAAGAGAGGCTTTTTACGGTTCATTCATGCGCGTAATTTGCAAGCCGTCTTCTTCCTCGCGTTCAACGAAAAATTTTTCTCTCTTTCTCTCTCTCTCTCATTTTCTGTCTTATTCTATTTTGTCCGTTTTATTTTTCATTTTCTTTCTTAAATTCCTCAAAAAAACCACCGACTACACGCACCGATTCCCAACAAGATAAATTTTTCTATTCCTTAATCGTATTTTACTCCAATATGAACGCAAAGTTTCCATCTAAGCATAGAACCACAGGAAGAGAAAAGAAAATATTGAATATTTTTGGGCGGAGAGTTGCTCTGACAAAATCAATTTCTAGTCTTTTTATATATTTTTTTTCCTTCCTTCCTACCATATACAGCATTTATTATTTTGTCTTTCAACTTTGAAATTTGCTAAGAGAACAATCCG
Source organism: Mischocyttarus mexicanus (assembly GCA_023678845.1). Classification (NCBI taxonomy): domain Eukaryota; kingdom Metazoa; phylum Arthropoda; class Insecta; order Hymenoptera; family Vespidae; genus Mischocyttarus; species Mischocyttarus mexicanus. The sequence continues at coordinate 1,424,202 of JACGTP010000011.1, read as the reverse complement.
GATTAACCGATTAAACCGTTATACGAGTATAGGTTGTAGATGGTTGTTTGGGTATCGGAAAAAAAAGAGTTAAACTTCCACTCGATAAAATAATTCCTCTAACCACGGGGATATCTTCGTTGCAATAGGCATCCATGCAAGTCCAAAAATATTCTCGGCCAGATGTTGGAGGAGTATACGTGGAAAGGGAGAGAGAGTACTTTAAGAGTCTTAAATGGCCGATCTTTAAACTTGTCCTCGAACTCTCGTCGGTAGAATATATAAAAAACCGACAGGGAGATATCTTCTTTTAAAGTAGAGAAAAAAAAAGTGGAATACGAGTAAAAGCTAGCTAGTTTGATGAGAGATAGTATATACCTTGTCGTTGGATCAACGACAAGTAGAGAGAACGTGTAATCCGAAGTGTCGCTTAAGCGGTATATTCTCATCTTTTTTTTTCCTCCCCCTCTCTCTCTCTCTCTCTCTCTCTCTCTCTTTCTATCTCGACATGTTCGTAAGAAAGAGAAAAAGAAAAAAATCAAGCTAACGACAAGCTCGACACTCTTACTCGCTCGACTTTTCTTCTAAGGGAGAAAGAAGAAGAAGAAGAAGAAAAAAAAAAAGAAAGAAGAAAAGCCTTAAAGCTTCTGCAACCGCTTTAACAGTTTGATCGATAGCTTTCTACCGTGGATGACATGTGGTTTACCAACAACCTACGGACACAACATGTTCTGACACACGATCGGTTATAGATACTATATATTCGGCAAATGGACGTAGGGACTCCAATGATATCACGCTAATATTGATACATTCTGACGTAAACAGCAAGCAAGTTTCTCTCTTGTAAGAGAAAATGGCTAATAGAGATACATATACATATATATAAAGAGATAGAGAATAGTGTTTGCATTGTAATTAGGAGAACACCGTAACGTTCTTTACAAAAATCCTGCCTAGTAAAATTTATTTGATTATTTTCACAACACACACACGACAATATTTAAGTATACGTTCCTTATTTTAACACACTTTTGTTTTTCTTTTTATTCATCTACTACGAGAATTTTATATTTCTTTTTATACATACCTATATATAAAAGAAAAGAAAAGAATTATTAATGAAGTCTTTTTAAAATGATTAATACCTCAATATGAAGTTAGATGTGTTTAATGTATCGCGATGAGGTAAGAAATCATGCTTAATTATACGTTGCCTACGTTCGGAACATTGACGATGATAAACTAGGTTCTCGATTATGAGCTTATTTGACATTGACATGAAACACATGGATACATACACGTGCATCGCTTTTTTATACGTGAGCTCGTAATCTTAATTATCCTGTTTTCCTATTGGCATTATTTTAATAATTATTACAACTTTTCGAGTGGTGCTCTCGTTCGTTGATTCCGTGATTTTTATTCTTATCTTCTTGTCCTTGCCACGTGTATAAATACACACACACACACACACACACACACACACACACACACACACACACACACATGGTTTTTTCTTCTTTTCTTTCTTATCTATTTACCCCGTCTCCCTTTTCCTCCTTCTTCTTCATCTTCTTATTCTTATTCTTTGTCTTTTTTTTCTCTTTGTTCTTTACAATGAAGTATTATAAATATAACGCGGGGTGAAGTATCCAAGACGTCAAGGTTATGGCATAAAGTAATAATTAATGCAACTTATACCTTGGGTGTTTTCAAATCGTATCGTGTTTCATGGACAAAAGAGAGTAAGAAAGAGAGAGAGAGAAAAAAAATACTCTTGGAACGTTTATTTGTCACTCTCTCCTCTTTCCACTTTCATAAATCGACTCTGCTTCATTTGATTCCTATTTTGTATACTTTATCGATTTAACATATTCTCGTTTGATTATTTAATAACAAGGGATCGATTATTATTGTAATCCTTTACGATACAGGCGGGGAGGGGCGCAATCGTGTCTTTTGTAAACGATTTATCGCACATTGACAGTCAAACACTGTTAGCTACAAAACGATTTGTGGAATTACATTCACTCGGTTATACACACACACACACACGGACACAAGTATACCACCGATGGTATATACAAGATGAACGGTAATGAATTTCACGCCTCTGTTGCAAACCGTCAGACTCTTATCGCGTTTTGTCAACCGCAATCGTGTGTTGCGAGCTTTACGAATAAACGTATTCGGTATGTCCAACACGACCGTATTCATTATTTGGATGCATGATTACGGGTACCTAAAAGGTTCCTACACCAAGCAATATCCACAAGCATTTCGAACGTTTGACATTGTTCGTAGGTTTCCAAATGGTTTTATCGTTGATTTCGGGGAACATAAGTTCGTTCAGAATTATAATAATATTCAAAACGTTACATTTTCTTCTTTTTTTTCTCTAATTATGACATGATATATTTGGCAAAAAATTCTTTTGATAACATAATATAATAATAATATAATAATAATATAATATAATTATGATATACATGAAATTAAAGGTAAAATGAATTTTAACAATATTTTTGATATAATCCACTGTTATAATAACCGTCACGTAAATCCTTCGAACAATTTAGGTACGTCCGACCAAATAGCAACATTTCTACTTGCTATCGTAAATATCAGTCATTAATAATTTAACCAACTTCTTCTATCAAAGAAAATTAGATATTTTTTTTATTTTGAGTTAGAAAAATGAATGAAAAAAAAAACGGATGAACCGCGTGTAGATTATTTTATTCTATTTCGATTAATTATATATTGTGATTTTCAAAATCGTATTACGTAACAGCGAAAAATCTTCGAACCAATAGAGGTGAAAATAAATCGAATCGGTGAAATGGAAAAAGCGAATGAATCAGAAGAAAAATAGGAAAAAGAAGAAGAAGAAGAAGAAGAGGAGAAAAATAGAAAAAAGCTTTTTCGATCGAAAAATTTCATTTAGAATCGAGTGCTCGACGTGCGTATGAGAATGGATTAAAACGTTGAGTCGAACTGTTTGACCTTTGAACTCTCATCGATTCTCTCGAAGATGGATTTAAAGAACCAGCTCGTAAACGGTGTGTATGTGTGTGTGTATGTGTGTGTGTGGTACCGTTAAAAGAATATCGAATTAGTGGTCGATTGAACGTTATACGGATGATACAAAGAGAAAAAGATAAAAAGAAGAGAGAAAGGGAGTGAAAGGGAGAGAAAGAGTAAGTGAAAGAGAGAGAGAGAGAGAGAAAGAGAGTGAGTGAGAGAAATATATACGGTGAGATTTAACGTGCCGATGGACTTTATGCAAGTGTACGCGCGCGCGCAACCTTGTAATCGCTTTGTCGTGCGAAAGAAATTAGGGCGTAGTAACGTCATATCGGTGTACACGTTTTTGCGACCTACTGTTACTGTCTCTCTCTCTCTCTTTCCCTCTCTCACTCTAACACAGAAAATTCTTTTGTCGTCGTTTTGTGTCGTGTTGTGCAGGAAACAACGTTGTTACAACGAGAAAGCTCATGCGGAAATCTCTGCATAAGCCCTCACTGCTTCCACGAGAAAGAGAGAGAGAGAGAGAGAGAGAAAGAAAAGGATAGAAAGAGAAAAATGATAAGCTATTTACCCTCGCCATATTTTTACTATAACCTTTTAGCACCCTTTCACCACAGTCCGCTTCTTCCTTGCAATTCTCAACGAGAGGGTACTTTGAAATAAACCTTACCCTCCTCTTGTGTTATACGTTTCTTCGTGATACATCGTTTTCAACGTTTCCCTTAAATTCATTTCCTAATATCGTTACGATTATCGTAACGTTGACATTTTGTTTCGTTTTTATTTTAAAACGTGTATCTCATAAAAGATTTTTTTTTTGTAAATCTTTTATAGTTGTTATATTATATCATACTTTTTATTTTTTTCTTCCTTGAACTTTATTAACGAATCAAAAACAACTCATTCGTCTCTTGTAATTGTTAAAACTACGATGGTTAGTATGAAATAGGGTTATAATTAATTTTTTTTCTCATTACTTTCACGTACGTGTTTTTCTCGTGAAACTTATTCATTTATTTCCTAATGGTCCATCGTTTAATCGTTAAATTAATTACAAATATCGTTCACGTTAAATTATTTTTTCTTTTCTTCCATCTCCTTCCCCGACTCCCACTGTTTTTCTCACCTTCTCGTAAAATGATCTCATAAAAAAAAAAAAAAATTTCTTAAAGTCAATTGTTGTTATTTCCTTTATATTTTTCTTCTATCATAAATTTTGCCAACTAATTGACGACAATTAATTTGTCTTTCGTAATTATCCATCCACGATGTTAGAAGAGTATAGTACCGTTACAATTAATTTTCACTGTCATTACTTTAACATACGTATTTTCCCGTGGGCTTTATTGGATTTGTTACACGTTGCTATCGTTCCCGACAAAATGGAGGTTGGTATGAACTAGAAGTCGAAGTGGATTAGAGGGTAGTTGTAACTAGTTTCTCATTTATTCTCTCTATCTCTCTATCTCTCGTTCTTTTTTGTGAAGATAATCATTACCTTTAACTATTCCCTTTAGTATTTCCTATAATTCCTTTTATATCGATTCGACGTTATATATATATATATACATAGACGATACATTATGCATACAGTTTATTTATTATAGAACAGTTAACGAGTAATGAAGAAAATATTTTCGTGAAAAAGAATTTGTGATCGACTCTCGAAAGGTGAATGTTAAGATTTTATTAATAAAGAAAATGAAATATTATATTACGTTGTTCCATAATTAGTTAACTTTTTATACTTAATATTTTATACTTTATATTAATATTAAATACCACAGTTTTATGAGAAAGGTAATAGGAATAAAATCATCGTATATTGTTAACACGTTCTGTGGCAAGCCAATTTTGCCTGACTTGTCGTTCAGGCTATTTGATATTTTCACTAAAGATTGTTATATTATCACACAATATTTCATTGCATTGGCAATCCATAAGTAGTTATCTATTTAGTTATCATTTTAGTTATTATTTTGTGTAATCCCTAATTTCTTTGATAGAAATATATTCTACAGAATTAAATTTGTTATAAACATGTGTTATCAGTGAATCATTAAAAATAAATATGTCTGCGTGTACCACCGGTGGTGCGGAACATGTTAAGTAACACACACAAAATATTTTATACTGAAAAATAAGGAATAAATTTATGGAACGACCTGATATATATACTGAGAGATAAATTGCATCTGTATATATATATGCAAAGTTCACGAGAGAGTTCACCGACTAGTCCGTTGTTCAATCTCAACACTGTCTCTAAAGAGTTAATTAGTGCTACTGGATAGTGTGCACCAGTACGTTAAAGCTTAGAGTACCGGGAACAAAAGTGAGATTCGGATTTCGTGGCGAAGGTCAATTGTCTATCTTTTTCCTTCCTTCTCATTCGCACGTGCTTACGCGCGCGCGCGCGCATTTTCTTTACCTTTTTACAACGGAAAGCTCCGCTAACCGATACTAAAATTGTCTTTCTAAGGGTTTCAAAGGGTGAAAAAGGTAAAGGGATGGAAGTATCCCTCTTTCGTTACACCATCCATATCGTGAGTCATCCAATCGAGTCGAGTAGACTATAATCCTATGCTGAACGAAAACGGAAGCTTTGAAAAAAAGGGGACTGAGAAGCCTTATTTTCTTTTGGTATTCACGAATGAAAATTTGATCGATGGTCTCGACAGTATCTTTTCTTTTCATTTTTCATTTTATTTCATGAAATAAGTTTTGTTTTATTTTTCTCTCTCTCTCTCTCTCTCTTTCTCTATTATTCTTTATTTTCTTTTAATAATTTAAAAGACAGGCTAAAATTGACAATGCAGGAAAATCTGAGTGAATCAATGGTCATGATGATGATAATAATCAAACTAGGGTTTCTCGTTTGCAATAGATTCTCGTCTGGTAATGATTGGGATGATGGACATTCCAAGGGTTGAACCCTTGGGTAGTACGTACAACGGAGGGAATTCGTATGCGGCTGACGAAACATTTCATTGGCAGTCCTCTGGCGAATCGCGATGATCGCATCCGCAATCGTTAACTCGAATATTTCGCGTACGTTCCCGTTGTTGTTACGATAGAACCTATAATTTCCTGATTCCTGAATAAGTTTGGCGAAATTGCATACGGGTGTTAAGAGAAAACAACATTTTCATGATATTATTATCGATTCCTACGATATTGCCATTGAAATATTTCCGAATCGATATGAAACTTAAACACTCGTCACGAGATTTTTCTCACTTCGTTAAAAATTAACACTTACCCCTTTCTAATTTTTACATTTGGTGATTCAAGTATCGTTAAAAAATTACCAATAATTTAAAAACATTATTGTACAGTTGTATAATATTTAGATATATGTTTTTTATATTCTTATTACACGAAACTAGAGGGAATATTTAAATACGCGATATTCTGGTACGGTGAAATTTGAAAATTTTCTGTATTGTATCTCTTCTGCATCTTCATCTCCCTGCCCCCTCCTAAAGTAGTATACTAACAAGGTACCGATTGTATCTCATTAATTAAACGAGCAAGTTTAATCACTTCTCATTTATTGTATACGATTTGATCAAACGAAGTAAAGTCTCGTTTAACTAACAACTTCGTTTGAATATATTTATTTCCTTATTCTTCTTTTTTTTTCAAATCGATTTGTGAATCCGTGAGGTTTGTAATGTATGGGCGTCGTCGTCTTCAACGAAGTGTCGAGGAATATGTAGGTCACGTAGGATTTGTGTTTGTGTTTCGCGAGAGATACACACCATTTGCGTGTGCATAAATGTATATACACAATATATATAGTTACTTTATATATACATGGATATACATATACGTAGTTAGATACGTGCGATTCGCATCGCATCGAAGAATTTTCTCTCCTCTAACAAAGTTACAAGGGGGCAAGGGGATGAAGGGGGGGGGGGGACTGCTGTCCGAAAGATGATACACGGTTAACGATAAATAATATCACGTTTTGTTTTCAAACGTTGTCACATCGTTGTCTTCGTCATTATTGTCACGACGTGTTTCAAAATGACCAAGAGTAATGAATAGTTGTTCACGCTCACGTGAATAAACATAGTTAGTTTATTCGTTATTCTGTTAACACCTTTCTTTCTCTTTCTCTCTCTTTTTCTTTGTTGCGTCGAGTAGAGAAAAGACTCGTTTTAATGCAAAATTAATAAACATCGATGAAATATTTTATTACAAATTTTAATTAACGAATTATCGTTAAGAGTTTTGTTTGAATGTCGTTTTAATCGAAAAAGAAAAATGAAAGGAATTAGGATATACTTAATTGTAAAAAGAAAAAAAAATATGGGTGACGTTTCTTTGTAACTTTTTTTTTTCGATATATGAAATATGTTTTTTCTTTAAATGCAAATTTAACGTTAAACGTGCAAGATTCTTGACATTCAACATAATTATGAAAACATGAGAGACAACCGCTGCTTCTTTTATATTTCTTTTTTGTATCTTTTTTTCTTTTCTTTAATTTCCGTTTTCCCCGATTTGCATAACGTCACTTGGTAAACTTTTATCAAGCGCGTAAATTGAAGTTTAAATATACTACTAGTTGAATGAAAAGTTCGACTTTGATATGCCCTTTAATAAAGCATCCACTTCGCGAGTCGATTTAGGGAAAATGCGAATCAAAGGAAAATTCCTTTCGTATTTTATAAATGAAAAGCATTGTAGAGTTTAAAGGGTTATGTCTCCGTCGAAAAGTTGTAGTTCGATTAAATTGATTTTCCAAAGCTTTTGCATTTCCTATGAAACACGTAAAAGGATTGTAGCGCAATTTCGCTAACGTCTTTGTTCTGTAAATATTTTATTTTATCTCTTAAAAATAAAAAGTAATAATATATGTATATATATTTATATTTTTTAAATTTTTTCTTAAATTTTTAAAAAGAAAAGCAAAGAAATAGTTTAAATCCTCGATTTAAAAAACTAACAACTTCTAATATTTATTTGACTAAAACTTTTGTATCGTCGACAGGATAAGTGGCCGTTTTGTGTGTCGATGGATTATCCTTTTACGTTTACATTTTGCACAATTTCAAACGGATATTGCGTAAATTCGTGTGGAGAAATTCGAATAGTAGTAGTAGTAGTGGTGGTAACTCAAAACGATTTTCAACGCGTGATAAGCCGCCCAATCGATTTGAACTCGAATATCGGAAAAGAATTGAAAATTGTATTGGTGTTAGTTGATGTTTCTTGCATTAAAAATAATACTACGACGTTTAAACACCACGAATAAACGATTCGTTTTGCCATTCTGTGTCATAAAATAGTCTTCTGAGTTTCTAAACAAGAAAAACAAGGAAAAAAAGAATAAATAAATTCAAGTTGAATCGGTGACACTCGACAACGTGAAATCGAAAAATTCTCTTCGATGCATTTTTATCCAAGTACTCTCCTCGGATTTACATAATGTCATTCATCCTGATCGATACTAACGTTGACGATAGTCGCATAACCTCGATATTCAATAGACTTTAGATAATATTCAAAAGTATAGACAAAATTCCAAGTTTTCATAGCGGTTATAACCAACCAAAGCTCGTTCGTTACAATAACGATTCTAGGTACTGTTCGTTTCTGACCGGTAGTTCTCTGTATTTAATGCATTTGCATTTGCATGTGCATTTGCATTTGCATTACAAGTACTGTACTACCGGTCCACAAAATGAACTATAAGAATTCTACGTTTAACCAATGTTTTGAATTTTATAGATACTTTCGTATAAAATATATCGTTTCAACGAAAAATCATGCGAAAAGTTATATGATTCTTATTGTAAAATGAGAAATATGCAAAATGTTCTAAAATCTTGTATAATGAGGTTAAGAATTCGATTTCGTTCGAAAAATCATGTCAAAAAAAAAGGTAATAATAACTCGATCGTATAATTTCCGAGACATGTATTGGAATTGTTTCCAAAAAATTCATATCATGTTCATAAAAATTCAAATCAAGTTTATAGAACTTGAAATAAGAAATTCTAAAAATAACATTTGGTAAATCATTCTCCGTGAATTTGATAATAATTCTAATATAAAATGTTGCAAATTTTGTTAAACAAAAAAAGTAATAGTAAAATAGATATCTAATAACGTGAGTTTTATACACTCTTCACCTTGATGAAAATGTTTCGTCAAATGCATTTGTGACGAAGAGAACGAGGTACGAGAAAAATGATTTTGAAATCGTGTTAGAGAATATAAATCGTGTCGAATAAAAAAAAAAATAAATAAAAAGAACAGTTTCACTAATTGCAACTTTTCCCGAAAAGTTTAACGTCGTCGATGCATTGCGTTATGCGTTGGACGTAATAATGGAAGGATCCGATTAATCATATTTCAATTCTAAATGATAAATCCTTGAAATGGATTTTCGAACGAGATTTCGTTCTCTTTCTCTCTCTCACACACACATTTTATTGTCAATGTGAAAAATAAAAATAAAAAGAAAAAGATCATTATAACTCGTTTCTAGTTGGCTGCGATAGGTTCTTTCGTTTAACAACAACAGAGAATTGTTTAAACTGGAAACTACTAGGAGATGGTTTCACAATAATCGATCATGCTTCGGTTATAACCAAACGTCACTCGTACTATCATGGTTGTTCGCGAGTGCCATTGTTACGCTACAGATCGTTGTTTCCCTGCTCGTAAAAGACTCGACATCGTATTACTCTCTTTGTCTTTTATACGTATTCCGTCGTGGGTTTTGTAACTATGTATTTGCTTTACGTGTAAATGTTCAAAGTGAAACGACGAAACAATATGAACAATTTTTTAAAATCATTTTCAACGATTCGTTATGCATATTCCCCAACTCATTCTATTTATTAATGAAGGAGAATAATTTCAAGGAAGTGTTTTCATGTTTTTTGTTTTGTTTTTAAGTTATTCTTACTCCGTCATTTTACACGTTTAGAAGATTCGTTCTTTTAAAATTAATTATTTTTTTAAAGTCAAGAATCTGTCTACTTAATGTTTCATCAATTTTAATGAGAAAACCGGGTATTTTGTTATAAATATTCAAGTATTGTTTTTTATATATTTAACAACGACACTCTCTCGTACTTATTCGATTATTATTTTTGTTGTTGTTTTAAATCTGGTAGTCGCTTTTATGAGAAATTTGTTCGTAATTTGTCGGAAAATCCTTACCCCGTAATATCTCATCGTAACTTTATTATATCAATAAATGATGGGAGAGAGAAAGAGTAAGAGAGAGTGAGAGAGAAAGAGGACAGAAGACGAAAAGTGTCCTTGTAAAATTTCCTACTTTGTAGCTTTTAATACATAGATACCTGTCATCATTATTGAGATTTTACTTGGAGTATTTTCTCGAGAAGGTTAAATTCTCTAACGACGAGAAACTCCTTATCGTCTTCTCGCACACGTTGTCCAAATTTATTACCATGATTTTATTCGTCGTTTATTTAGTTTCTTCTTTTTTCTTTCTTTCTTTTTATCTCTGGAGTATTTTAAATACATGATCAGGCGTCGAAGTTAATAAAAAAAAAAATGAAACACATGCTCTAATAGGTTATTCCTCTATTATTGGTACAGTTGTTGTTGTTGTTATTTTATTAGAAATATTGAAAAAATTTCGACAGATGTCTATCGTTGATCTCGTAGGAAGGTGGCCACTGTATTTCTATTTTCACTGTATTTCATTCCTCTTTGTTTTGGTTTTGAGCGACAGTCATAGTTAGTTCGTGGTAGAGTGAACGTTGTGCGAAATCGAAAGGTAAAGAGAAAACCATTTTTAGTTTTATTGGTAATATTTTTCTTTTATATTTAACGCATATACATATATGCATATATATAAAATATTTATTTTATTTTAATTAAATTAATTTTAATTGGATTAAAATCCAATAATTTAGAACACAAAGTAAACGACTTTTTCATTTCCAACTCAGATTGCAGTATATGTGTATATATCACGAGTATATGTGTATATATTACTACGATGGTGTCCGAAATTGCGAAATATTTCAATTTAGATGTGCCCTTAGTTTCACTCATCTTCAATCTAATTTAAACGTAATTAGTAACGCGAACGACCGTTCTACACCTATATTTGGTATATTTACCACGAAACTTTAACGATACTAGCCGTTGTTTAACTTACGTTTCCTGGTTTGGGATATACGTATCTTCTCCTAGCTTGGGTATTTAATTAACATTTGTCAGTGTGTAATGTTGACGAACAGCCATACTAAATACTAACATTGTAAAACGATACCGTAAGTTTCTCTTAGTCGGTAACGTATCGTGAATCGTATTCCGTATCTTGAGGCTGTTTTTTGTTTACTATGGTTAGAACCTCGGTAGAGAACTGTAACATACTTTGATGTTACTGTCAAACTCATTTCAGTCTAGAACTTTCAATTAGTATACTACCCTGTTGATCGTTTTGTACATTTTTATACAATTAATATATATGTTTATATATTTCATTATGGTTTTATTAAACAAACAGATGAATTAGCGAACATTAATACACAAACATCGGTGATTATAATTTAACTATTGTTTTTTTTTAACATTAAAAATGCTAATAATTAAATAGTTTACTTACTTCTACAAGAAATTATGCCTAGGTATTAATTATTTTAATTATTTTATGTTACAATGAAAATAATATTAATTTTAAAATGCAAAGTCACGAGTTGAAATTCATTTTTAAATAAAATTGTTAAACCGATGTTTAATATTTATACAAGAAAATTTTTTTTAAATTTCCTTATTTTTTGTTTAATATTTATATCGATATAAAAAAACTCTTTAAAAATTATTTGTTATAATTTATTTTTTTTATCGTTTGGGTTAACGTATGCATATTTATTTTGACTATCTCTCGGATAAAATATTTTTTCGTTGAGATAGTGTACAATATATTTAATGTTTAACATTTGTATCATATACATATTGTATAATTAGTTCTGTTACATTGTTCTGTTGAACGAACGAATAAACGAAGGAACAAACGACCGACCAAACGAATCTTTTCATCGTAAAAGTTAATCTTCGTCTCTCACGTTGTGCAAAGACCCTATGAAAGATAATCGTGGCCATTTTCCTTCCACTGTAGTTCGCTTTTAAAGTAGAAGCTGCTTTGTGCAGCTGTGGCGTAACGATGTCCGTCGTTATATTAGGTCCTTGAATAAGTTCTCGTCTTTTTTTTTCATCTGACGCAACCCTGACAAAACTCTAACGCTTTTAAACGTTTCGAAACTGTCGACGCATCTACTTGTAATATTTTTCAAAACTCTGCTAGCGTCTGACATGGGTCTTGATCAAGCAATTCCACTAATTGTTCGTCTTGAAACTTTGTCGGTGCGCCAGAACATTCTTTATCCTCAAGTTGAAAATCATTATTTTTCAAGCGTCGAAAGCAGTCTTTGCATGTCGGATACGACAGAGCATTGTCGTCGTAAAACTCGACAAGAATTCTGTCTGCTTCAGGTGCAGATTTCTTTTGAATAAAGTAGTGCAATAAAATTCCTCGCGAAAACACTTTATTTGGCACAATAAACAGACATTTTCAAAAACAATAAACAAACACGTGATTGACACTATAGTGAAATACTCTAGAATGAAATTAAAGGTTACATATAGTACTTCTTTACCGATGCATTACCATTTGAGAATTCCATACACGGAGTACTGTTAATGTCATTTGTTCAGAAATGGCGAGAACTTATTCAAGGTCCTAATAATATTTTCAGTATAACAAACGATTAAAAAAATAATTTTTATTGAGAAAATCTACGTTAAAGCAGAAACGCGAACCGATGTTTATTAATTATGTTCAATTACGGTTAATTGAAGTAGAATAAAAAAAAAATCCAAAAAAAGAAAACACAAATGTTCAATCGTAAGTTGATAATGGATCGTTCCAAGATTATTATTTTTTATTTTTTCTTACATTCTATAATAATCGATATGCCTCAATGCTTATTATTATTACTATTATTATTATTATTGTGTTCGATTCAGATAGAATAGAAGAAAAGAAAAGAAAAGAAAACGAAAAAACATAAGTGTCTAATCTTTTTATAAATGATCGATCATTATCGAGATATTTTCTTTTTTATTTACTGAATTTCAATAATGGTCAAAGTTCATAGCATCCTACTAAGTTATACGATTCTCGCTGGATAAAAGAAAAATTTAGTTTCGATAGGATAGGATAGGAAGGATTTCAGAAGGTGTAGGGAAGAGGGAAGAAGGAAGGGCAGAGGGTAGGAGAAACCTTTGCAAGGGCAAAGCTTGATAACGAGTTACTCAGAAAGGCATTGCCTGCCGGACCGTATTTCTCTTTTGTCATTTGAATTTCAAATTGTCGACTTTTAACCGATTTCGCGTTGCATTCACGCTGTGCGAGTCTCGTTAGACTTAAGATCGAATAAAATTCGTGGTTGTGATACAGAGTTTTTTAAGTTAGAATTTTCATTTAGAATTTTACATTCGACGTGTAATTTTTATTTTCTTTCCTTCTTTCTTCCATTTTTAAGGGACATATGATGATGATGATGATGATGATAATGATGATGATGATGATCAAGACGATAAAGAAAAAAAAAAAAAAAAAGAACGTTTCTAGGTCGTTCGTAGTCGATAATGCTTTTCTTCTGAGCTATAAATAATAATAAAAAAAAAAAAAGAAAAAATAATAATAAAACCATATCGGGATGTGCAGGTATTGAAGGGTTGTTCGTGAGGAATACCTTATTGTTAGATAAAATGATCGAGGACGCGTAAAGAATTATCATCGAGTCTCCAAATATCTCTCTCTCTCTCTCTCTCTCTTTCCCTCTCTTTGACAAGTATTATAGTTAGTAATACTTATCTTCCTTTACTTTTCGCCGATGAACGTTTTATTTAAAGGCCCTCTTAGAGATAATTAATTAATCTTTTAAAGCGATTATTTTATACAAGTACTACTATTAAACGATCGTTACGTGATTCCAATATACTCGAGATTAATTTCCCTAATCGTTAATCGTTGTTGTAAACTTATTAATCATGTAAACTATAATGATGATTACTATGAACTATTGGTTCAAGGATAGCTTTGACACATCCGATCGATTAGAACAAAACAAGAGCTAAAAAAAATGAGAAAAAGAATAACAAAAAGTCTAGATAGATTTTATCGATAAAAGATTTATTGTTCCTTCTGTTTCTTTATCTGGGATAAACCTTTGACATTATTTCATTAGACTCTAATGACCATAATGATTTTCTTCCTACCTTCTTGTTCGTTTACATTCTCGACCTGTATTAATCTTTCCTCTCGTAAGTACTCGTCGTATTTACACACTGAAGCAAAAAAAAAATAGGAGACAGATTTTAGCACCAAACAAACGCGTTTATTATTGAAAAACATGACAACTTTCTAGCCTTGTAATAAGTCGAAATGCAAGATTTTATTTAGCACGACTAACGCGACTCGTTTCACTTATGTCAACGATCCACTTGAGTTTTATTCGTAAATCAACAGAAAATAAAACGTCTTATTCTTCATCCTCTCTTTATCTTACATTAAAAATCTGTCCACTTATTGTTTCTTCCTTTTTTATTTTATTTTATTTTTTTTTCCCTCTTCACTTAACACCGACGTAACAAAAATTCGCTTTTCCGCGAATCCCGTTATTTAATAGATTATATATAAATAAATAAATGTGAAAAATTGTCACAAAAGTAGTATCACGCTCGTTGGATCGACCTGGGGATTATTTGAAAATTCGAAAAAGAAATGACGGGAATATTGTCTGCGATAAATTTCCGGCTTTATTTTAAAATGACAACGATGATGATAGAAAGCAATTAGCTCGAAAGAAAACTTAAGATAAACAGAGTGATGGATAAGATTATAGAAGAGGATGATAAAGTCGTTCAAGAAAATGAGGAGACAATGAAGAAGAATACAATGTTTTCCTGCTGGTGACCTCGAGCTTAAAAGCTCACAGGACAATCAACGATGAGCAGCAACCTTCAAGTTCCGGAGCTTCGTCTTCCGGCTGGCGACGGTGGTGGGGGAACCGGCAGTGGAACCGGAAGTAAAGGTACTGGCCCGCTTCTCCTTGTTCCACCTACCAACGTGCCCAGAAGACGGCATTCTTGGATTTGCAGGTGAGCAATCTTACCTTTGAGACAATTAGGTGCAATACTACGTTGAAAAATAATCTTTTGGGGGAGGAGGGGGAGGAATAGGGTGAAAGGATTTTCCTTTCTTTTTTTCTTCTCGTCAATTCTTTTTATCACTTTTTCTATTCCCTTTCTTTTTCTTTATTCGTCGAAGTGATTATTAACGGTGCAGAGCATTGAAATTAAAGTGAATTAAGTTTGAAAGCTGGTTTTATACTGTAATTTCTTTCTACCCCTAAATTCTTACACATATATATATATTTTTTCAAGTTGTAAATACATTTTCAAAATGGGGTTTTATGTTGAATTAAAATGTGATCCCACTTTCGTAAATTTCAGAACCAAGCAGCACGTTAGTTTCAATTCGCTTAATCCTCTTGAACGTTGAAAGCATAAGTTTAGCGATCGTTACAAGGAAACATGCAAATATAAGTTTTTGGTTTTACTTCGTTTTTACTTGGTTTTTAGTTAAGTTAAATTAAATATGAGATATATCGATTGCGGGGTATCGTTTAATAATAAATTTACAGACGTAACAGCACTTTAGGCGTTTGCATTTATTTTTTTTTTTTTATTTTTTAAATTCCAACCACAATCGAAAAAGAGATAGAGACATAAAAGGGGGAATACAAATGTTGTCAGAACGAAAATTTTTGGACGACCTGGTATATGCGTATAACTATCAACCAAAATCGATTGAACCTCGATAGGAGGAATAGCTGCAATTTTCGGTTGACTGATTTTATTAAAACCTCACGCATTTCGATACGCACGTCAAATGTCAAATTCGTCATAACCTCCCAGTTCAAAAAGTTTGCATTTGTGGTACAAATTTTTAAGTTATTTTACGTTAAATGACCCTTAATGTACACGCATTGAATTTAAAAAAAAAAAATTAAAAATTAAAAGAAATAGAAAAAATACACGAGTGCACGTATACACGCGTATTAACATTAAAATTTGCGGAAATATTTTGACGTTTGAAAAGTTTTATTAGGAAAGGTTTGGAAGTTTGAAAGAAAGTGAAGGTGATTCTTCCTCTTGGAAGAATTTACACGGAAGAAGAAGAAGAAGAAGAAGAAGAAGAAGAAGAAGAAGATCGTGCTTAGCGTAATAAACGAAGATAAGAGGTGGTAAGAAGAGGGACATAGGCAGGGGAAGGGGGGAAAGGAATCTCCATCGAAGAACTGTGTTTGTGCGAGAAGACGAAAGCTCGGACACGCGTGTGGAATTTTAAAAGTGGCGTCGCGAGATAGGTATCGAATCACCTCAACACGTTTATCTACGTTTGTAATGTTTGTAAAAAAGGATGTTAGTAATCGTTCGAATCCGACGATTGGCTACACAATCGTTGATACAAAAGTACACGTGGACAATGTCATTGATTTTGCGTAAAGTCGATAAATAAATACGGTCGAAGAAAAACTTGGAATAGAAAAAAATTGTTTAGTTGTTATTTACAAATCGATGATGTTTTATTATACATTAAACGTCTATCTTGGTTTATTACATCATTTTAATATCTTTTATGATTTATTATTAATTACATATTACGATAATTTCTTTTACACTTATATGTGTATTTTATTTCATTCAGTTAGTGGATACAAATACCCTGTACTTTTACGTAACATATTTTTTCTTAATCTTATTTTTTTATATTTTTTTTATTTTATTTTCTCGTAGTTGAAATATTTCTTTCTTAATTTTTCAGCTCGGTTATCTTTATTCTGCATTTTATACAATAAGTACGATAAATCATATTAAACAGCACTTGCATCAATTTCCGTAGAAGGTAAACCACAATCGTTGGTGGAAAGGGCTGGTGCAGGGTTTTACTCACGTGTAGACGGTGATAAATCTGTCTGTCACTCTTTCTCCTTCTCTCACACACTCTCTCGTTCTCTATCTCTCTGGTTGCAACGTGCGATAATAATTTATTCACATTTTATGCTCGAATTTGTCTCACCTCGGTAGTGATTATAATTATTCTTTTCAGCTTTTAGATGGTAGAAAGCTTTATCGATTTTGTTTATTAACCCTACTACTACCACTTCTTCTTCTTCTTCTTCTTCTTCTTCTTCTTCTTCTTTCTTTTCGCTGATAATCGCGAACTGGTGATACGATAATGTAACACCGTATAAGGGCTATTAAAACCCGATAATTAGTTACGGTTCGATATACGTTTGATCTTCCCGTGGCGACGCAATTGCGCGTAAATCTCTACTATGTAGACACTGTGAGCCCATATTTTCTCTCTCACTCACTCTCTATCACTCTCTAACATATATATATATATATATACACACCTGTGTGTATACATACTTGTATCCACACGAATATAACTATAAATTTCAAAGGGCTTTCGATAACGGAAATTCACGCGCACGATTAATCGATCGGTGACGATACACACCACGTTCTCTATCGATATATTATTACATACATATATATACATAGAGTAAACGTATGGTAGTTTACGAAAACTCATTATTACATGACGTACTATTGACTAGTCGTTCGATGTACGACTTGAAAATAATCAAGTTAATGTCTTTTCATTCCGTAATTGTCATTGACCAATGATGATCAAATTTCAAACAAATTTTTATTTCTAACTACTACGATTAAATATCTCAGTTTTATTTATCAGAAATTATTCTTCTTTTTTCTTTCCTTTACGATCCGATGTAAATTTTTCGTTACAAAAAAAAAAGAAGAACAAGAAAAAGATAATAAATAATTTAGTTGTTGTAAAATAAGAAAGTAAACGTAGGGAAATGAAATTTTCTTCAGACACCTGTTAAAAGATGATGCGACGAATAACACGTAGCATCTTTGATCTATGATAAAAGAGATGCTTTATCTCTCTCTCTCTCTCTTTTTATATCTTTTTCTTGCGTTCTTTCTTTACGTCACAAAAAGAAACGACAGTATCTCGAGACAGATCTGCGTCTTACGGCGATACATAAAAGGCAGGATCGAGGACAAGTATGCTTCCTCCATTTTGCACTGTTTAAAGATAGTCTAATGCCCTCTTGACTGCTATTTTAAAGTTTCATCCCACGTACGTATATCCCAATAGAGAATATCTATAAACTCGACCCTAAATCGGCCTTTGTTAATACCCTAAACACGAACTTTGTTTAATACTATATAATGTTTATTCAGTTGGCATCTTATTTTAATTACTTTCAGGAAGCAAACGTATTTCCGTATCTTTATTTTGATCTAAATATTTCCAAGATATGATTTTGAGATAGAAAAAGAGAAAGAGAAAGAGAGAGACAGAGGGAGTAATATCAATTAAGTCGAGCTAACATTTTTTAATTTATCTTTCTCCTCTATTTATCCCACGATTTTACAATTAGTTAAACGTAATGGACCGATAAATGAGAAGTAAAATTAATTGAAAAATTCGACGAATTTTTTTCTACCCACAGGAAATCTTGGCTAAACCTACCAATGGGGGTTTCTCGATGGATTTTTATTTTTCTGTTTTATTTTACTCGATTATATAAATGAATTTTTATTAATTTACATCTACCGTACTCGTCGAACCGTCCTTTTTGTTGGAAAATTATTATTACTAATTCACATATATCAATAATAATACACGATATTGAATTTATCCACCCCCCACCCCCCTCCGAACGTATATATAAAAATGAAGTATAATTATTTTACCCATTTTCTTTTTTTTTTCTTCCTCTTTTATTAGCTGGATATTTATTTACACGTAGAAAATAAATGTTGTAACTATAAAATGTTTTATACAAAAGCAAAGAAAAACAAAAAAAAGATAAAAAGAGAAGAACAACTTTATCGAAACCAATTGCAACGGTAACGATTTTTGTTCGAGAAAATATATAAAGTTTTTTCAGGTAACATTGTTCCCGACACTTCTGTCGAACATGGTGGTAGTCGTCGTAAACGCAATATTGCAACGAAGTTAATCGAATTGTACGACAAATTTATTTACCCTTTTGTTAATTTTCTTTTTCTTTTTATTCATCGAATAAAGAACACAACAATAACAAAAAAAAAATATATATATATGTATAAAGACTTGAAAGTAGATGAATATGGTCCACGTTTTGAAATAAAAAAAACATTATTTCCCGAAACTATTCCTAAACATCAGAAACATCCTCTTTTTGTCTTTCTCTCTCTCCCTCCTTGTTTCTTATTTCCTTGTCATATTTCCTTGCGGTCGTTAAGCCATGTAATTTAGTTCCACAACTCGAGCTAATGGAAATTTCTTTCCTCTTTTGTTTCAGGTGAGTCGACTCTTACTTATCTACCTCTTTCGCTACTCTTTAAAACTCGAGGAGGAAACTCTTGTAAGTAGTAGACCAGCATGGTAGTTGAATTTTTTTTTCCTTCTTCTTCTTCTTGTCTGACTAGTTTCTAATTCCGAATAAGAGAAGAAAAAAAGAAAGGTAGGAAAGAGAAAAGAAGATGAAAGGAAGAGAAATGACAAAATTTAATCGGACTACCGGTACCCATTTACGGATTTCTTTAGCGATTCATCGATGGATCACAGGGTGCTCGTGTCTTTTTCGATCTCATCGTAGGGATTCATCTGTGAAAAGAATTTCTTTCAATAAGGAATCGAAAAAGAAAAAAATGGATAAAAGTCAGATCAATTTTGTTCTTTCTTTACGTTCTTACAACCGTGTAGGGAGCTTTAAATTTTTATGAGAGAACTTGGTGGATCGGTGAAGGGGTGGGGAGGGGATAGATTTAATCGAATAATTTCAATTATACAATTTTTTTTCGAATGAAAACATGCTACGCACGTGTCTATCGCATAAAAAAATAAGTCACGTCATTTGTTTGAACCTTCACAAGCGATAATTATTTATAAGTTTTTGTTTAAACGAAATATTTCTTCGTTTGATTTTCTTTTTTTTTTTAAACATCCAGTTTGCTAAAATTAAAGTTAATTTATTTAGTGAGGGGTTGTTCACTGGCGGATTTAACTTTGATAAGACCAACTTGGATGCTGACGTTACATATATTTTTCTATGTAGGGTTATATACTTATATACTATATGCTTTTGGTATTTCTATATCTATATACAGGGAGAGTATTATAAAAGTATTCGCGTATCTGCCCTTGTACGGCAAATTTTAAATAATTCATATTTAAATGTATAATGCAAACTTTCCAAATTCCTATGCGCAGAAAATTAATTTGAAATTATTTAAACTATCAAATTGATATCAATTTTATTGCAAAGAAATATTTTATTCTTAAAAAATAGAAATATAATTTTAATTAAATTATAATTAAATTCATCTCACGAGTCAGTATTTTCGTATTTGAAAATATAATTATTATTTTTATAATATTTATTTATAAATATTTATATTTTTTTAAATATAAATATTATTTTTGTAAGTAAAAGAGTACACTCGGTTAGGCATTTTAGAAAATTTTTTTTTTAGATAATATCTTGCTAAATCTATTTTATTATTATTATTTAACTTATATCAATTTACAAGTTTAATTATCCTAAAATATGTTTCTTCGTATAAGAATTTGAAACCATTGCATTCAAAAAGAAAATATCAATTGTTTAAAATTCATAGTAGAGTTGCAAGATACTACTCCTGTGTGACTTATTTTATATAATTTTATACATATACTGTTATATAAAAAAAAAAAATCTATGCTACGATACACATAATTATTCGAAATATTTCAACAAACAGATACAACACGTCCGAGAAATAACTTTTCTCGCATATTCTATCCGAAGGCCGTTGTTATAACAAATTTCGACGAAAATAAAATAAAATCCGCAAATTCGACACGGAGATAGTATAATTAATGATCATGCTACTACGGTTAATTTCTATCGGCGTAACATCGCTAACTGTAATTATTAAACAAGTTGTATACGAGCTCGTCGAAGCGTACAGTTTCATCAAAAACACGACTCGTGACTCTGGGCATTTTGTCTCTGAACGCGTGTATATTTATACAGGTGTCGTTATATTACATTCTGTGGCGTTGTTTCGTATCTAACTAAAAAAAAAAAAAAAAAGAAATAGTTGAAATTACTTTGCGATATTCATAAAATGATGACGAAAAACAAAAAACTAAAAAATCGGTTAAAGTTACGAAAATAGAACTTTCTCATTTGGACTGGGGAAACAGAATTTCAAATTCTTCTCTCGCTCTCTTTCTCTTGCTTTGATAAAAATAAAATGAATTATTATTATCCGATAATTAATTACTGAAATTAATTACGATAATTCGTATTAAGCAATCCATTGATTAATCGTAAATAAAAAAAGAAGAAGAACGTTAAATACGCATCTGTACCAACATCGTTAAGAAATTTTTATCCGTATTATTATGATTGTTTTTATAAAAAATAAAATCAAGTGTTTAATCGAGCGTAATGCATCAGAATGCAGTTGTAGTAAAGTTAAGTGCGACTGCACATTCTCGCGTTCAGAGAGAACGCGTCTATACAAACGTGTTGCCTCCTCGAGGTCAAGAACTTCTTTTCAGTTCGTTTTATTAACTTCTTATTTATAGTCCTTCGCAAACAAGTTTCTTCGTTTTTTTTTTAAGATTTTCTCTCTCTTTCTCTCTCTCACTCTTTTATTATCTTCCTCCACTTCGACGTGCAAGAGTATATTTTCTCATTCTATTCCTTCGGAGATAAAGTCCTTTCTGAACTCTTTGCAACTGGAAGGAGATCACATTCCTGAGATATAACTGACGTGCGAGAACTATGACACGAAGGTGTGTATATATATATATTTTGTCTTCGTTAGTATATTTAGAAAAGAAAGATAAACCTTCTCTGTGGATTTCTATCTTGGAAGGTAAACTTGTTTAGAAAAATTTTCTTTTTCATATTTTTTTTTCTATTCTCCTTTTTTCAACAACATTCATGAAAAAAGTTATATAAATATGTAATAATAATAATAATAATAATAATAATAATAATAATAATAATAATAATAACATCTACAACGCAATGTTATTATTATTTGATTCTTCATAAATTAACAAAAGTAGAAACTTTCTAAAGAGTATTGAAAATATTTACGTTTCAACTTTAATTCGAGATATAAATTTCGACGAAATTTCTACGATGAAAGATTAACATTGAAGATTTTATTCCTTGTTTTTCTTTTTTATTTTTCCTTTTCATTTTTCTTCCAAAGGCAACCGTGAACCGATTGAATCGAAAAGAGTAATGTAAAAGGAATAAAAAATAAAAAATGGAGAGGAAAAGTTAGAGTCAAAGTAAAAGGTGATCAACGGCCATAATGGAAAGAGCAGTGTCAGTTTCAGGAAAATGCTTCGTGTATCACAAAAATAGGAAAATCGCAATTGGAGTTGATATAAAAAGAGGAAGAGAGAAAGAGTGAGATAGAAAAGGGGGAAAAAGGGGGAAAGGTGCACACGTTGCTTCCGATTTACTTGAAAAATGGACAGCTCGTGAAGCGAACTCTGATAATTCGTTTCGTTTTTCTACATTCCCAGGCACACGACATTAAAAGCGCTTATCGATCGGACATATATGCCTGCCCAACCAACAATTTACATAGTTTTCACGATAAAACGAAACGAAACGAACGAACGTATACACCAAAATATCAAATTCGGTGTATCTACGTCTCTTTTTGCATGCATTGAATATTAAACATTATTATTATTGTTATTATTATTATTTTGTTACTTTCTTCTTTATTTATAGTTCGTTTTCTTTAACGAGTGGGGGGAGTTAAAAATGAAAAAGCAAATTGATACGAAACATTTTTTTTTTTAATGTATCTAGAACGATACTTAAAGATAACTCGCGATAGAAACTTTCGAAAAGTTTTCGAATAGACGCAGAAAGAAATTTCGTCGCTATTTTTCTTCTATGTTTTTTTTTTCTTCTTTTTTCGTTGAAAAGTATGGGAACTTTGGTAGAAGAGGTACGATTTTTCTCTTCGGACAATGAAATTTTTCTTCCAGCATGAACGTGTTCTTTCTTATCTTTTTGTTGTTGTTTATTTTTGCGTGTGTCTTTTTTTCGTTTATTTTTATTACACTCTCGGTTCAGTTTAAACGTCGACGATATTTCTAATATACGCGTTTGATATTTAGTTGTAGAAAATATTTCCTCTAAGATATCAGTTAACTTAGGATAAATTTATTTGTCTCTTAACAAAGACAATACAAAACGTATACGAATGGATAATAAATAATAGAAGTTTATTGCACAAGAACGAGTTATACGAGAAGTCGATCTTTGAACATTTAAGTTTTGAAAAAAAAGGAAAGGAGGGAGAATTAAACTACGGTAGGATCAAAGATCTTCGTTTTAACGACGGAATCGTACGAAGATGAATTTAATTTAAAATAAAAAAGAAAGAAGAAAAAAACAGCTGTATTTAACTGTAGCATTAGTCGGCTTATCTGAAAAGCTTATTACAAATATGAAGTACAACAAATATTGTATCATCATTTCCGTCGAGTCTCTACACACGCGCGCACACGTACACGCACACACACACGTATACTATTAGTTTGTTTTTCTTCATCTCGTTGGTTTTTTAATCCATATCTCTCTAACGAAACAATAATTAATCGTTAAAATTGGAATATTTGCGCTATTAATTAGTAAGAAATTCATTGAACTATGGATAATGGTATTAGCGACGTATATCGTTGGTTAAGAATAAGCGTAGTAACGTGGGCATGTGATATGTTTGAAAAGGGAATAGTACTAACGGAATGAGAGAGAATGATAGGAAACGGCAAGGAAGATGAGAGTGCGAGAGAGTCAGAGAAATAGGGTAAGGAGTAAGGGAGATAGAGTTCTCCGGTCCTAAGGGATCGATACGAAGCGGGTGCCTGCCGTTGCCGGTGGCTGCACGGGACTGCACTTTCGACCAATGAGCGACACCCTTCCTCCTCCTCCGATCACGAATCCGGCCAAATTTAGCGGCGAGTACGCAAAATCGAACATTTCTTTTCGATTATCCCTCAACTCGAGAATAATAAAAAGGATTGCACGCTTATACGATCAACTTTGAAGTTATAGAAAAAATAGGAACAAGAAGAAGAAGAAGAAGAAAAGGAACAAAAGAAATTTCCGAACTTTTTTTAAAAAATAATATTAAAAGTTTTGAAATTCAAGCTAGTATTACGAAGAAAAAGAATCTAGTTTACGGAGAAAAATAAGAATTTTTCGAAGATCAAAGTTTTTGAGAAATAGAAGTAGAAGAAGAAGAAGAAGAAGAAGTATACTTTCGCGAAAACGACACACAACGAAGACGATTCGATGCTTGAAGAAATGTAGTAGGAAAAATAAACGTTTCCTTGTGTGGGTGAGGCGCCTAATTGTAAGAATGACCTCGAGAATCCGTATGCATTCCGCGTATTCTAGTTAGAAAAAGAAGTCGCGTAACAAACGCTCGAATGTATATACCTGTGTCTGTGTGTGTGTAAGTCTTTGTAAATATATGACTGAACGTGTATGTTTTCTTCCTTATATGTGTGTATGTGTATACGCTACTGTTAGACGCGAAGAAAAAGCGACATGCAATATGCAACATTTCGATCAGAAGGTTAACCGATTGTTGCTTGTGTGTTGTGTCGTTATCGTTATATTTTCTTTTTAGTAGATTATAGCGTTTGCTGTTTAATACGAACACGTGCGGTGTCGTTTAAAACGATTATTGTAGTCCATCTCTATATGCGTGGATTTGTCTGTCTGTTAGTCTGTCTGTTAGGTCAGTATGCACGTGTTGTATTTGAGTATACACGGTGGTCTATCATTATGTTAGTTCATGCACGTGTCGATCATTTTCTTCCCCTTCTTCTTCTTCTTCTTCTTCTTTTTATTTTGCGATCGAGAAAGTGTGCGACGCATTTTAATGTTCTAAGGTGTCGCCATCTGATATCGATCATCTATCGGTTACTATCGTTTCACGGTGTATGTATTTATGAGACTTTGTCCATTATAATTCACGTGTTTGTATAGTATGTATATATATGTGTGTGTGTTATTTGTAAGATAATAAAAAGAGAGACCTATCTCGTAGTTCCGTACGTTCTTTGACATATTTGTTTGTTTTTTTTTATACTTCTTTTTCTTTCTTTCTTTATTATTTTCCTTGTTTTGTATTATTTATTTCTTTACGTAGGTACGAATTAAAATAATTATTATTCTTACGTGTTAGTTCTTAACTAGACAATATTTTTCTATATATTATTGTGTGTGTGTGTGTATTATTACGTTAATATTAGGTGTAGAAATTAATTTGATGCTTTTCTTTTTAAACATGCAAATTTTTATTGTTCATTTATAAGGTAAAATCATACAGTTTTTTATTCCTCGAAATAATAGTTGGTTATTTTCTATGACACCTTGTATCGATTTGTTCGATATTTTTATCAATCTTTTGAACAACTGCTTGAATTTCTCTTAACGATAATAAAATAAATTATTATTTCGTTGCAATGAATTTCAATATCATGCCGAATATAATCGAATATAATTGCTACACCTAATATCATTATTATTTCTAAGAATTTCTTTTTCACGTTCGTGTCGTTAAATATTTAGCAAAATTCAATTACTTTCGCGTTGCTGTGGTAATAACATTACCGGTTGTAAGCTAATTAAAATAAGAGAAGAAGAAAAAAATATCTCTGGGAATATTGTTGCGGATAGCATAAAAATTTTGGGTGTAACAGGTGTGGTCTTTCTTAATTCTTTCTTTTTTTATAATTATTATTTTTTTTTACTCTCTTTTGTGTATTTTCTTTTTCTTTCTTTTTTATTTATTTAAATTTAAAGATAAAAAAAAAGAAATATACATTTTCAAATGACTTTAGCGCGATTTCCATCAACGTTTTTTCCTTGAACTTTTGTAATCTTTCTTCATCTTTGATTTGAACATTTGCAATGGTGTAAAAATACGCGTGAAATATTTAAATATCCCGTTTGACTTCTGTGAATATGTTCATGTATTTATGGTAAAGAATGATCAAACAAATTATATAAATGAAATATGTCTATTCCGTGTTAATAAGTATTTTGCCAGAATTTTATTCGGAATGTAAACGAAGCGGAAATGCAAGCAAGCTCCCCTTACTATTTCGCGATAGCACATGGCGTTTCGCATTTTGTTGATTAATTGGGTTTGGTGAAGCGCCAGGATTATTAAACTGTCGACATGTCGTAATATTAAAATTAATAAGTACCCGGCGCGTATCTTCATCAAATTAAATACGTGCTACAAATAAATATTTTATATTAACGTATATATAACACATTGAGAGAGAGAGAGAGAGAGAGAGAGAGAGAGAGAGAGAGAGAAATTTTTTCATAAATTAATCGATATATCGTAATCAAATCTCACGATTTAAATTTATTCTATTTATAATACAGTGATCGAGGGGAAGGTGGGGGGATAGGGGGGAGAAGGAGAGAATTACACAAAAGGAAGTTCACGGGTTCGTCCTGTTTTCGTCGTATCGATCGTTGAAAGGAAAGGAGGGTTTTTGCATGATACATGCAAAATCTTCATCCATAGTCATTGAAGGTTTTATTTATTTTTTTTTATTTTGTACGACCATTAATGGACTGTGATTCGGTGTGCCACACCGATGAAGAGATTCGATTTTCCGTGGAAATTAACTTTACCTTGTTTCCGACTACAAAAATTTTTTTTTTTTCTTTTTTACGTTACCTATCTCTATCGAAAAAATATAACGACACACGCTATTTTTCTATTTAAAATTTTTTCCTTTTTACTCATACCCATCGTGGAATCAAATAACGTCATATTTATTAAAACAATCTCGAGTGTCCTTTCCTGTCGATTACAATGGAAGTTTTTGTTACGTTTTATGTGAATTCTAATTCTGTCGAATGTGTACTTAAGCATATATATTAAATTATAATTATAATTATAATTATAATTATAATTATAATTAATAATAATTTTACTTATACCTCATATATATATAATAATATATAATAATAATATATAATATATATTATTTATATAATTATAATTATATATATATTATTATATAATTATTATAATAATATTATTATATATATAATATATTTTTATTATTATATAATTATTATAATAATATTATTATATATATAATATATTTTTAATATTATAATTTTACTATATATAATAATATATATATTGAGTTAGTGGGAAAAAAATGTCGTATTTTCCCAATTGAATTGTGGCGAAAATCCGACATTTTTTTTCCACCAACCATTTTACATGTTTACGTTAATACAAAAAAATAATATCGTTTCAATAGATAGCATAAAAAAAAAAAGAAGGAAAGAGAAAGAGAGAGAGAGAGTAAGCCATTTACTGCCAATCTAAAAATTGATATTACTCGTTAAATCACAAAGAGAAAATGTCGAATATAAACCCAAGACTATTTGTTATCTGACATGTATGAAGAATAGGTAGCACAGATCATCACGTACATGAAATCAAAGGCTGTCCAATTCTTTGGAGTTTTATCGATGAAATGTTACTCAACGTTCGTAACCACACCTAGATCAAATGTCTTACATTAGAATTAAGTAAACCATATCAGTTAGAATAGCTTTTAGTAATTTTGTTTAATTAATTAATATATATCGATTTTGTTCTTTCTTTCTCTACTTGTTTATCAAGATCAAAATCAATCCATGCGATTGATAAAGTCCATTCATTTATTAAGAAACGAATAGGAGGGGAGGTGTATGCTTCTTTTTATATTTATCAGAGAAAAAAACTATGCTCCATCCAACATTTCTTTTTCTTTCTCTTAATTTTTGTTATCCTCTTTCATTTTATTCGTGAGCTTGCAGTCTTCGACCTACGAGATAAAGGAAGATAGATAGATTGAAAGAGCGAGAAAGAGAGAGAGAGAGAGAGAGAGAGAGATTGCAATGGAGAACTTGACCCAGAAAAGCTCACGGCCGAGCTTTCTCGGAACATAAAACTCTTCGATGCAAGTTTCTGCACGCGATCCTGCTATGATTCGTGATAAAGATACATGAAAGGGATGGTGAAGAGGAGGATAGGGGGGAAGGATTAGTTAACTGAACTTTAAGTTTTCCTTGTTTCACGTTATTCGAGATAATTATTAACTAGGTTTGTTTGAGATATGAAAGAGATGAACAAGATGTATTAAATCCCTTTTAATAAGAATAAAAAGTTAAGTAAAAATAAAAGAAAAATTCTTTTTCTTCTTCGAAAGAGAGTATTTTGTCGATCCAACTTTATCGTTGTAATCCTTGGTCAATTTTTCGACATAAAAAAAAAAAACAATTTTTCTAACAACGCGGAAACGAAAATTTTCGTCGCGCTTTATAATTAGGATGGCACTTTCGATGCGGTTCTCTTAAAACTCGGATGGCGTAACGTATAACCAAGTTTACCACGCTTTGATCGTTTATGTTTCCGGATTTAATAATAATCTTGGCAGTCCACGGACAGGGTGTAAAATGAAATTCCCTAGTATATACTCGCTCCAACGATTTTTGTTTTATTTTTTTTAAATCCAAGACGACGATATCGTATCGAGTAATTTGATCTTTTTTTAATCAAATACTTCTTCCTTTCTCTTTCTCAAATATTGTATTATTCTTCTTAAAATTTAATAATAAATAATTTGGAAAAAGAGGAATAAAAGAAAATAGGGAAATAGAACGTGATTAAAGAAAAAAAATATGTAGAAAAAAATAAAAGAATGAAATCGTTGGTTTTACGAGAATAAGAAGAATAAGATTATTTGTCATGCTATCGGACGGCGCATGCCCAATGCAATTTTAATGCATGGACCACCTCGAAAAGGGAAGCATTTTGGCGCATGGGTCGCGAGTTATCCCCGAACTTAGGATAGGATGGATGTAGGTCGGCAAGCAAACGTTTCAAAAGTGTGTACAGGAGGTCATCTTTCTCTAACTCTCTCTCTCTCTCTCTTTCTCTTCTTCTATTTCTTTACTTCTCTTTGGCGGCAGCAATGTATGAAAGAACCCAAGGTCAACTTCCGGTGCTAGTCTAATTTCTAGAATCGCTAATAGTTTGTTACCTTAACGCCAGAACGCGACGAAAGTACGAAATTTCGCGACTTGCTCTTTATTGCCACTATCTTATTCTCTCTCTTTCTCTTTCTTTCTTTCTTTCATTCTCTTTCTCTCATTGTCGGAGAGAATTAGTTTTGCCTTTTCAAGGTCACGAGAAATTGTCGCTTTTAATAGAAATTTACAGCTATTTAGTTTCTATTTTCCTTCTGGTTCTACTTAAAACGTGTAATTTAATCAAGTAGAAAAAAGAGAGAGAGAGAGAGAGTAAGAGAGATAAAGAAAATAAAGTAAATATAGAAATTCCTTTGAGAAATCCTAGTTAATTATTTTGTTAAATTTCTAAAACAATAAAAAAAAATAAAATAAATATATTATCAAATAATATAATATGAAAAAATAATATAAAAATATGAAACAAAATAAAGAAAGTATAGAAATTCCTTTAAAACAAATCGTAGTTAATAATTTTGTTAAATTTCATCCTTCAATAAAAAGAAAGTAAAATAAAAATCTAAAAATTTTCTATGATTACGTTTATATATGCATCATTAATAAAATTGTTAACTAAACCTTTGTATGTATATGGTATGATTTATTGGTTAAAATCATTTATAATAAAGATCAAAAGTTTAAATAAACTTTTGTTCCGAACAAAAACACATGGCATATGGGGTAGAAGCTTTTGATGGTATTGACCGGTCTTGAAACGTTTTCCAAAGAGCTTACCAACGAAAGCACCTAACCACATCTTTCTCACTCACTACAACGTTTATCCTTTAACACAGGGTGGTGAAGGTGGAGGAGGAGGAGAAGGGTGGAAGGGGAGGTTGCCTACTCGAATAACTAAGTTTACCACCCCAATTGTATATATTCGACATTGGCATTCCGGCTTTCTGTCTGGCTTGTCAGAATAAATTGTTTTCGATGAATGTTTAGTCTTTTTCTTTCTCGAGGATTAAAGAAATAAAATGGAAATAGTCCTTCGTTATTTATTGTTTGTCCCTTGTTATTTTTTATCTACCTTTCTTAACCTTTTGCTCTGTTCGGAAAATATAGAAGAAAAAACTGGACAGATGATATTTTTTACTATCTTCTTGTTTATTTATTTCTTTTTATTTTATTATTCCTCCATTCAACGAGAGATACTTCCAATTTTAACAAGAAGATGAATTTTTCTTTTTTATTCTTTTTTTCTTTCTGAAAAGAATGAACGAGACTATATTAGATATCCTCCCTGAACCCACTACATCCCACCTATCTAAAAACCTTCCTTTGTGATATGAAGTTAGGGAGAGAACGATAAAAGGGATGAGAAAATTGCATGCAAGATTCCTGAGTTCTCAGTTATAACTTGAAAATATATAGGGTAACTCTATCTAATATGGAATCTTGCAATATTTCGGCAAGTAAATAGCTTAAATTATTGAACAACATGTGAAATATTTCATTTCTTTTTTCTTTTTTTTGCAAAAAGTAATCGTATCAACGTTTGAGATTTTTTTTTAAAGAAAAGTAAAATATGAATATATTGTGTGTTTTATAAAGTTGAAAGTTTTTTGACAGGCAAGTTTAAATTACATTTTTCCATTAAAGTAGATATTTGAAAAATTTTACTTCAGGGTAATTTATTATCGAACGTGCTCGTATTTTTTTTTTTTTTTTTTTTTTTTTAAGTATTAAAAAGTAATTTTTCTCGCTAAATAAAAATTCTCGCTAATAATTTTTCTTTTAGTGTAATAATTATTTTTATGTTTAAATATGTATTTACCCGACATGGAACTTTTTAATTTACCCTAATATGTAATTTCGTAAAAAGTGGAGCAAAAGAGTTTTGTAACATAAAATTAATTGAAAAAGAAAAACTAGTAAAAATATATATTTTTATATGAATTTTTTATTTCAATAAATATTCATCTTTCGCGATATTTAAATCGTTTAAGTTATTTCTGCATATACCAAAGCTGTGTATGTGTGTGTGTGTGTGTGTTTCTTATTTGATAATATATTTCGAACTCGTTATTTTTATTTTTTTCTTTATTTTTTTAAACATTTTTTACAATAACTTTAAGAACCATAAACTTTTATAAACTTTGCTTATTACTGACGTATTAAATTGTGTCACGTTTTAACACAAGTTATATTCATTTTATTCATCGGGTTTAAATAATCAAGATTCAGTATGTATGATAATCTTCAAAAAAAAAAGAAAAAAAATAATAAACTAAAAAGGTATGAATTCAGTCTTGTATAAAGACGAATTAATTTCCAATAATTGTTCGTAACTTTTCATTAAGTTTTCATCATCGTACTTCGTTAGAGCTTTCGAACGTTAATTATTATTGTGCTCTTCCTTGCGATAAAGTCTCCGCTTTTGTTAATCGAATAATCGGAAGTAATGATTTCCGACTCGTTGATTTTCCTGCTAGGATTTCATCGTCGATTGGCCAGATTTTCTTGGAAAATTTGTCGAATGTACTTATGAGTTTTAGACACGCTTCGTAGTACCGGATATTAATCGATCTTAACACGATTCTCGATTGGTTAATTTCCTATTCGCGTCATATAGGACATTCTGCAAGATAATAATTTTTTCTTCGTTGCCTTTAGAAGGTGAACTGTACAAAAAATTGTAAAAAAAAGAGAAAACAGAAATAAGGGAATCTCGAAATATCCATTTATCGGAGAAAATCAATTTCAATCGATATTGTCTCGTTTGACAACGTTATCAAATATATATATATATTTTTCTTTTTTTTTTTTAATTGATTGGTATGTTAATTATAGGAATATGCGTGCGAATTGAGATACCTGTTTGAAATTCCGATGATGGAATTCACTCGTCGTCGAATTGATCATCCCACGTATTTCTAGATGTACATATTATACATACATACATATATATGTGTGTGTGTATATATATATATATATGGGTATATGTATGTTTGTATATATGTATGTATTTTTGTATATCTATGTATATTAACACGATATTCGTATCATGGTCCTACGAATTATTATGGTGTGGGATGAAGGTAAAGGAGATGATTATAAAGATAAGAAGAAATAGGAAAGAGAGAAAAAAAAGTAATTCATCGAAACGTTCCACTTTCTAATTTTTCTTTTTCTTTACTGTTTTACTACTTTTCCTTTTTCTTTTTTTTCAATTCTCTTTCGCGACTAGAGTATATATCAGCAGCTGGCAGTGCCGGTAAGAGTTCTCTTCAAATAAAACTGTGATATACCTTTTATGGCCTTGAAACGTCTCATTAAAATTTTCCGTTACAAGAGACGTGTAAAGAATATTTTTCCTCTCTTTTTCTCTTTCTCATTTCGTCCTTTTTTCTTTCTTTCTTTTCCTCCTACTTCCCTACCTCCTCTCCACCACCACATTTTTTCCTATCTATGTCCCTTTTTTTTTCTTCTTCTTTATCTTCTTTTTATTCAAAGTCGAATTAATGACACAGGAATAAGAAATATTTTTACCGACAAATTTTCGGAGGTAACTTCGAGAGCTTTTGCCTTTCACTGTAAAACCCTTTGTACTTCATTGTTGTATCATTGTAAAAATACAGATACACACAAATACACACACACACAAATTCCGAATAACGAGTACTCGATTCGATATTTTATCCGATCACACCGGAAACATCGTAGAAACGAAATAATCTATTTGGAAGAAAAAGTTTTTTTTGTATTTATTTTTCGTTGGGGACTTTTCGGGCAACTTGTATTGTAATTAACTGGCAATAGTGTACAATGCAGACTACCATTCATGGCTTCTATTATAGTTGGTACGAAATACGTACAAAGTTTGGCGTGACCTGCTTCGAAAGATTTAACGAGATCTTTCTCTCTCTCTCTCTCTTTCTCTTTCTCTTTCTCTTGTACACAATATAAGAGAATGTTTAAAGAAGTCTTACTCTCTAACGAAGGATTAAGTGACATAGTCTTCCTTGGAATGATAAGAATGCAATACTTAGAAGGCTTGAATCCCACGGGTAAAGCTTTTCGAAAATGTTTATTTTCTATTTGCCAGAAAAAAAATGAAATAAACAAGTGTAAGACAACAATTTATATACCTCGAGGATAACCAGAAAGAGAGTATGGAGTTTAAGTTTATAGACAATGGCAGCTCTGGGGAAAACGAAGATCAGTTTCTTGAAAGGTCTCGATACATGATATCATCTCTTTCGTATTTCTTATATACTATGTGTCAGAATTTCTCTTTGTAAGATAATATACAAACACATACATACAGACACGTGTATATATCTATTTTCACACTATTTCGTTGACTTTGTATTAAACACAAACGAGAACGAATATATGTGTATGTATTATGCACAGATATTTTCTTAGTAATAATAGCTATTAATTACGTACAGAAGATGTAACATTGAAAACAATATTGATATCTTTGATTTCTATAGCAACGTCAACTGTTGATGATCAATTTGATACGATAATTGAATATTTTTTACGATGAAACTATACCGAAAAAGAAAAAAATATATTTTTCTAAAATGTTTTATTAATATTTTACAATTAGATTTTCTAATATCATCTTTTAATTGTTATATTATTTTTAATGTGATTTTTATTTATAATATTTTAGAAAATATACGCAACACACATGTGATAGAAATTCTTGAAAAATTCTTTTCTCTTTGTCAATCAATTATTTCTTTAACGAAATAAAGAGCATGGTATTAACCTTTCTTATTTACGTGAATACGTACAGTTATGCGGTTTTCGATCCTTTGACATTTTTCAATGCACTTTGATCTTCGAGACTGTTAACCATGCTGGTGGGTTTATGTATACATATACTTGGAGACTAAGAATTTTCTCTATTAACCATATATTCTTTAATAATGCTTCTTTTTCTTTTTTTTCATTTTAACAACGTACGTATACTTTTATTTGATTTTTTTGTTTTCTTGTTTAACTTCGTTACTCGTAACCGACAATGAATAACGAAAGAGAAATAATAGGGGAGAAAAAACCTTATTCGCAAAGAGAGTAATACTCTTTTATTATTGTTTTCTTCATTTTTCATATAAACGTACAAACCGTAATTAAAGTAATTTTTTTTCTTCTCTTATATTATATATATATAAAAAAGGAATATACCATTTCGATGAACTCAATTATTAAATGATATTTCTCGATAACGTTTTTTTCCCGTACTTATATTTTCTTTCTTTTTTGTTCTTTTTTAATCCTTTGCAAATAGTATCACAAAACAAATATCTATTTTAATGTATCCTCGATTTCGAAACTCCTCGTTGAATTAATTTACAATCGATGGTTCGACTTGATTCATTCGCAAAATTGAAACGAAACTCTCGTGCGGAGCCACAAAAAAAAAAAAGAAAAGAAGAAAAGAAAGAAACGGGGTGCGAGATGAGAACCGAACGAATCAATTCCCTTCTTTCTTGTTACTTTTTTCCTCTTTCCTTTGATTTATTTTATTTTATTTTATCTTTTTTCTACTTCGTTTCATCGAACGACTCTATTAAGCAACACTTCAACGTCCGTCTGCTTGCATGAAATTCTGAAAGTGTTTTGTATTAACTTTTTCTTTCCCCCCATCTCCTTCATTTTTCACATCCAAATATTAATTTTTGTCGGGAAATAAGAAGAGAAAAAAGAAAGAGAGAGAAAAATAATTCTACACTTTTTATTATTATCATTATTTAATAAAATCACTATTTTAACATCTATTGTTAAAAAATAATCATTATCATATT
The DNA here is from genome assembly GCA_023678845.1 of Mischocyttarus mexicanus. Lineage (NCBI taxonomy): Eukaryota > Metazoa > Arthropoda > Insecta > Hymenoptera > Vespidae > Mischocyttarus > Mischocyttarus mexicanus. The sequence continues at coordinate 1,389,164 of JACGTP010000011.1, read as the reverse complement.
TCAAGATAATTTATTTATTTATTTAATTAATGCTAACCCCTTAGCTTTACATTATTAGCATCATTAATAAAACCACTTTTATGATTACTATTAAACCATTATAGGAGAACTCTCTTCTTATCTTCGTTTACCCTTTCCCGTTTCGTACAAACCTTTATCTAATCCTACCACCGCCAATTATTTAAACACAACCTTACCCTTTCCTCTTTGGCTTTTCCTTTTTTCGAGAAAATTTACCTCGCCTTTGAAAATTCTCTTCTATTACATTTTACTAACTCAACAAAACGTAGTACATATTTTCAACATACTAAGTTTCCTCGGTTATTTATTGTATTCGGAAACGAGCTCCTATTGCGACTTGGTTACTACTCAAGCAGAAACGTAATAAAGAGAGAAAGAGAGAGATCTATATTTGAAAATTTATCTTTGAGAATTGAAAGAGAAGAAATTTTCGCAATGTATTTTCGATGCATCATGTTGACGATAATTTATCATCGAGATTCCAAATTTAGTCAAGGCCCCCATTCCTTTTCGCCACCACTCGACGAAATTAACTTCGTGTGACGCTGTTAGGGTTAACGTCTCTCTCTCTCTCTCTCTCTTTTTCTATTTCTATTTTTTTCTATTTATTCTCGATCTTTCTTTTCATGAATTATTGCATTCTTTAAATACCACATAAAAACTCACACAGATTTGATTTATTATTTAATTTTCTTATTCAATCTCACATCTTTTTTTTCTCGTTCGCGTTGATTGCCAATATAACATATACGAAAATTTGTCATTTAATTTATTTATTTTTTTTCTCTATTTTTTGCTTTTTTTCTTGGCAGTTATAAAAATATTTTAAATCATATTTTTTCATATATATTTTTTTTTTATTATACTTTTAAATTACGTGGTCTGTGCTTTTGCAGATTTCTACTTTCGAGTTTCAGTACGATCAATACAGTGGTGTACACTGTACAGAGTCGGACAATTACCTACACTTTAAAAGAGATGGCGTAGTAGTAGTAGTAGAAGTAATAATAGAAGTAATAGTAGTAGTAATAGTAGTAGTAGTAGGAAACTTCTTTATTGACTCGTGGTATGAAATGGAATTTCTGTTTTCAACCGTTGATTGGTAACGTTTTAAGGAAATTCATTTGTTGAAAATGTAGAATTCGTGAGGAAAATTTCGAAAAGTTAATAAACTTCTCTTAAATTTATTCAAAGAATCGTATTATTCGTTTTATACAAATAGAAATTTGTAAAGAATTAAAAAAACATAATCCATCGTTGTATTCACATTTTTATATTAGAACTTTAGTCACGCAGATAATGCTCGCACATTTTGCTGATTTTATATTCCTCGATCGAGAAATCGGGTCAAAATGTTCCTCTCTTTGTATCTTTTTCTTATAAAAGTTCCATTTGTCTTCTTTGTTAAAGTAAAAAACAATAAGTTGCTCATAAAATAACAGTCTTTGGTCTTTTCTGACAAGGCTACGTCCCAGATACCAGTAAAGATTTACAGATTTCGTACGATTTCTATCATCGTATGTCGTACCTTGAACATTATTAATGAACTGACAGGTGTGTTAGGTGATGGTTCAATGATATCAAAGATTTCATGATAATTTCAATAATGACAATTTGATCGTTGCAACCTTAGACGTACTATTTTCATCCACCTTTGATTTGGTTTAATCGATCAATCAATTATTCTATTTAATCTTATATCACAACAAATTATCTTAGGAATAGGAAATAGAGGAATAGGATTTTCATAATTGTATAAAATTTAAAAAAAAATAATTAAAAACTAACTAACTGGTAGAGGGGTTCTTATGATTCATAAATCCATATTGCGTTGTCTCTTGCATCATACGTTAATACACGTTAATGCTTGCCAAGTTCTTATATGCGAGCGTTAGAAAAATTTAGTGGCACACGACATTGCCGTTTCATACTTCTCTCCCCTTATACTTGGCCACTACTACCACCACCACCATCATCATCTTCGTTGTCGTGTTCGCTACTACGAAGGATATTTTGATTCCCAAAATACGGATATTATAATTGGCCACTCTAACTCCCACGATTTTATATACGTTCGAGGATAGACGATGATCCAAAATCTATCTCGAAATGTTTTTAAGTACGACTTTAATAAATAATCTATCGACCTTTACGTTCCATGTTGAATATCTATTTCTAGGTAATCCGTGGAGATGATAATGAAAAAAAAAAGATTACTGAAACAAAAACTAGAAAGAAAGAGTGAGAGAGAAATATCTTTGCAATTCGCAAAAATGATTATCGGTTTTAGTTTTTTACTTTTTTTTTTCACATCAAACCTCGATGCATTTTCATAGTTTCTCGTTATTTGAGTTTTAAACGCTTACGAATAAAAGGAAATTACCTACGATATCTACGATATTTCAAACTATTTTCAAAGAATCCTGTTCTTCCTTTAATGGGAAAAATTTTCAAAAGAGAAGTTCAATTGCTCGAGTATTCGTGGAACGATTTTCGGATATTTACTCCCCCTAAATCTTTGGATATTTTTTTTTCCAAGTGCAAATTACTTTCGAGTTTCGAGGTATCGCATTGTACAATAAATTCACGTTCCTTTAATTTATTTTCTCCTTTTTCTTTTTTTTTTTTAATCTTCGTTATAATGATTAATTTTTCTATCTCTATAATCAAATTTAAGTGAGTATTAATAAAAATCTAGACGAGACGTTTTGTACTTGAGGAAAGAACCTTGGCATGCATTTCGAATATCAGATTAATCTATATTTGTCGAGTTGACTGGCAAATATTTTGTAAACACGCCGAATTCTCGCGACAATATCGGCACGTGCTTGCTAAAAAATGTATTATCATTATTTTTTTTCTTTCTATTAATAGACCCACGATAGTAAAAAAAAAAATTTACGAGAATAGCTTAGAATCTGTAAAACAAAAAAAAAAGAAAGAAAGAAAGTTAAATTTCTTTGATTGAAAAACATTCGTAATTATGGTTTATACGTGTATTTTCTATATTAGTTCGATCAGATTTCGAGTAAAAATATTATTGTATCGATTATTTCAAATAACGATACTTTCCGTATTGCAATAATACCAATCCACGTAGAAATTAATTCAATGTTTTTTTATTTCTTATTTTTGTTATTTTATTTTAATCTTGTTCGAATACAAATTTTTTCTTTCAACCTCTCTTCAATGTCATTTAAAATCAATCTAACCGGAAGAGTTATAAAAAAAACAAAAATGTTTTGGTTATAAAAAGTAGCACCATTTATTGTTAACATCCTTCGTACGAATTTACCGTTCTTTTCAAATAAAAAAAAATAAAAAAAAAACAAACAAAATTTTTTGTTAGAAAAAAATCATTTGCGTCACTTAATGCCTTTTCATATTTCAAATGAAACAAATCGACTGTTCAAAACTACTGACATGATTTGTGCGACGTTAGAAAAAGGAACACTCTAATTTATGGAACGTTCAAAAAGTTGTACCAATGATTTAAAAGTTGGAATTTTTGAATAATCTCATTTGAAGTAAGCTCCTTTTTTTTTGTTCTCTTTGATTCTCGAAACATCATCCATTACAAGTTATTTTCACTTGATCAAACAATAATATTACTATCAATAATAGTTAACCAATTTATACAATGAACTGGAACAAAAACAATCGTTTACTGATCAACAGGAACAAGGCATGTTATTTTGCAACATTGCAACCTTCTGCAAGGTACGTTGTTTTAGGTTCATGGGTTACCATTATTAAGGAAGTTTTTCATCATACGATTTATTTTCCATACGTAGTCCCATCGGATTAATAACTTTTTTACGAACACTATTTGTCTGGGGAGTATTTCAAATCAGTTGAAGTTGTCCAAAAATGTAGAAAGGATTTCATTACCGGCAAACAACCATCATTCTATGGGAATTTACAACATTTATATCAAAATTTAATCTTATATATAATATTTATAATAAAATCTTTAAATTAAGAATAAAAAGGGGGTATCGTATTAATTTTTACACGTAATAGTTTTCATTATCGTGGAATAGTTTAACTAAAGCGGTGTTATCACGACACTAGCGCGAGTGATTATCAAATCATTCAAGTCAAGCAGCCTAGGTAGAAATATAATACCTAGGAAGGGTGACCCGCTAACTTCCTCGGAGAGGCTAGCAACCTACCGGGGGTAAAACCAAGAAAATGCTCACAGACCCAACGAAAATGCCTCGGATTGCCAAACTCCTCTTGAGCAGGCTACCGGGAAGACCATTTAAACTATGGTATGAAAGCTTGGACCTCCTCATCGCAGGAGTTGTAAAAATAAAAAGAATAAAAGTTGGAGAAATACAGGACAGTGTCCTATTTTAGGAATAAGAAGAAGAAGTTTAACTAAAATGTTGTTTTTATTTATTCCAGAGAAAACTTTTAATCATTTTCCTGATTATAATAAATATTCTTCTATATTTAGTTTTTTAATAATTAACGTGTAGAATTTTCTAATATTCTGCTACGAAATTGTTCTAATAAATTGCAAAAGGTGAATGTCTTGGGAGTAAATAATTTTCTCACTTTTTGATTATTATTATTATACTTTTTTTTTTTAATAGAATTAGAAAACAAAAAATTTGTATATATCCAATTAAATGTAATTTAATAAAAATAATTCAGAAAAATTACCAAATAATATGTTTGCCATTGTAGAATAATATAAATTAAAGAACGAATCGTCTCATAGGAAGTATAATTTATGAATGATTTTTACGAAAAAACAAAATTCCGAACGAATCGAAAAACAAGAAAAAGAAAAGGAAAGAAGATAATTACCTTCTTGTTTTTCAAGGATTCCTATAAGAATTTTTATCCCGAAGATATTATTATCATGTCAAAATGATTATAGAATATCGGCGCCTAACTTTTAAATTACCGCGATTGGTCGTTTAGATGTGGGAGAAAGATTCACTGCTCTGACGTTGTTGTATGACTAATAAAATGTAACTTTGGTGAGGGTTGCCAAAGTGGTGGACGTATATAAAAAAAAAAAAAACATTCTTCCGAAGGTACACCGCCACGACAACAGTTATGTCTAATTTTTATTTTTTATTTTTTTTTTTGTTATTTTTTTCTTCTCCAAAATCTATTTCTCGATAGTCGCACGATTCGTAAAACAAAATTTTTTACCTATTATTATTTTTGTGTATTAATTTGAGATCGTTCATTCGTCAAAAACAAATGGAAAGATAAAACTTTTCAGATCGCACGAAATAATTCATCTCGACGTTACAGAGTTTAGAAAAATCATTCATTTGTATGAATTTTCTATACCCTAACGTGTATCCCGTTCGTTTGAAATAAACTGTGGGGATTGGAGGGAGTGGTGTTAATTAACGAGGAAGAAATACAAACAAGACAGAAATAATTAGTCTTGTATACGAAAAGAGAAATACAGAAATAAAGAGAGATAAAGAGAGAGGGAGAAAAACAAAAATAACAATTAGTAACAACGTTCGTTACGTTAACAAACTCATTCGTAAGATAACCTTTGTCTCTTCGTAAAAGAAAAAGAAAAAAAAATAACTAACGTTTTCAAATACATCTTTTTTTTTTTCATTCATATTGTTCTTTTTTCTTTAACGATGACCCAATAGTTCGATCTACGAAAATCAAACGAAACGTATCCCGTCGTAACTTAAATCTCGCGAATTAAAAATTTTGACAGAAAATGTGTTTTCTTTCGATGGGACGGAAGTGGTTGAATGAGAAGGGGTCCGGAGAGTGGTGGAGAGGGTGAATAAAATTTACCTAACTGTAAGTGGGGGTGATTGAGAGAGAGAAAGAGAAAGAGAAAGGAGTAGGAGATTAAAAAATACTAGTTTTCTGTGTGCGCACGAATTTGTGTTTGTTTGTGTTTGTGTTTGTATTTGTGTATGTGTGTAACAGGGAAAGAAACTACGTATACGTGAGAAAAGCGACGGCGTTCAAAATAATCCGAAGTCGCTCTATAAATACAATACGACATTCAGTCCTGTGCGGTTCGTCGCGATGTTAAGATGCTTATCTCACTTTATTCGTTTTCTTTATACTCATTGAATCTTTCTCTCTTGAAAAACTCGCTCATTAATAATACCACCCATTCATTGAAATTAACATTATTGTTTAGTTGAGTTATTTAGTTATCAAGTTCAAAGATTTTCTTACCTTGTTACACTTACACCGTTTGTTTTTAAAATGTATATGTATTTTTGTTTTTTCTGTCTATCTGACTATAACTCACGACAATAATCGGTTCGACGGCTAATTACATCGTTAAAACACTACTCAACGTTGTTACACCTTTTTTTTTCATTGCTTCTTCTTCTTCTTCTTTTTTTTTCGATCTAATGTAAGAGGAATCCATTGTTCGTTAGAATCGCAAGTTTATTTTTGCGAACGTATACGAAGAAACGTGACAAAAGGTTTCGTACTATAGTCGCGGTTGTATTACAGCTGGGAAAAAAACTATATTCTCAACACATGTAACTTAAACTGTCCGGTGTTAATAATAATTGTCGAAAGAAAAAAAACATCGCTCGTTGTTTTATTTAAATAAGAGTTTTTTTTCTCGACGAATCTAACAAAGAAAAATAATAGAAACGTTATCAGTGATTTTATCGTGTGACACGTTATATATGTATATTGTTATAAATAAGAAGCGTGTAATTCTTGAACGGAAAAACAAAAAAGAATAATTATTACTATAAATAATATTTAATTCAAAAAATACGTAAGAGAGATAATTGAATGTAAATTTTTTTTTGATAAAAAAAAAACAAAAAAATATGTACGCGATTGATGGGGAAGAGGAGGAAGAGACGATGAAAAAAAGGTCGTAAGGAAATGACGATTTAAAACGTTCTCCTATCGAATTCAACCCCTCTTCCTCTACCCACACCCTCTTCCCTCTTCCGCCCTCCCCCCATTCATATATTATAATAAAGAAGTAATCATGGAGAGGCTCAGCGTCGCGGAAACGTTGCGCCGAAAAGATAAGAGACGTCGTCGAGGGTGGACCGTCGTAGTCGGGCACGAAGTACGGTAAGTGCAAAATGTTATATATGCTGTACTATAACCTAGGGTACGATGATGCATCTTCATACTACTTTTAATATTTTACGCGAGATGTGATAATACGAGGAAAAAAAATAAAAAAAAAGAGAAGAAAAAAATACGAGGTAAGGTAACATTTGTCTTTTTTTTTTGTATTTTCTGGAGGTAGTTCACGGTAAATGCTTATTTCGACGTCGTACAAAGTTGCTGATAAATTTTTAATCGCACTTATTTGCAAGTAGTATGTTCTATTTTTGTTCTTTCTTTATTTTTATTTTTGTTTTATTTATTTTTTTAATTATTACTTACGTTATTTTTCTTTTTCAAATTTCATTCGTCTAACGCTCGATAAGTATTTTTATTCGCGTTTTTTTGTTTGTTTTTTCTACCTATACTATATTTTCTATGATGACTTATTTTCCGCGACGGGGTACGATATTAAATTATTTTTGAAAAAAAAAAAGTATATTTTTTCCCGCGATTAAAGAGAGGGCGCACACTTTAACGAGACAAGATCAATTTTTTACCTTCGAAGATTATTTTATCTCGTGGATAAAGTTTTCTTCTTTATCGACTGTGATATTATCATTTGTATCGTACTACCATCTATCATAAATCCTAGGAAAATGTTAATCTTCTTCCTTGGTACTTCTCTTCGTAGATAAATAAACCTCGTGTCAGATAATAAATTATACATTTCTTTTACATCTTCTCTTTTTTCGTCAAAGTCGAGATTTATTTGAAAGGTACTTTTTTGACCTCATAGAATCATACACTTACGATTGTATATTATTTTATTCAATTCTACGTTTCATTGATTGACTAGATGAAAGAGAGAAGACCACCCCTTTCCCTCTTAGCGTTTGAATAAATAATTTATTCATAGATTTATTTTATTTTCTTTTAATATTATTTGAGATCTTTTCATGTTAAAGAAAAATCAACAATTCATATTAAATATATATTTATATTTATATATTTATGTTATATATTTTAATGAATACCACATGTAATTAATTACGGTAACCGTTAGAGTAACAAAGGTCTTTAACCCCTTGTCCTATAAAACTTTAACAAATTTTACGTGCCATAGTAAACAAGAAAATCGGTCGAGCGTTGTGCCACTCAACTGTTCAATTACTTGTACTATATGCTTTTTATCACGAGTCAGACTCGTGGTGTTCGCTTATGGCACAAATTTTTTACTACGAGTGAGACTCGTGGTTAAAGGACGAGGGGTTAAGAAAATCCGATCGAAAAAAGCCAAACAGCGCAATAGCGATTTTCTGAATATGACGCGAAAAGATCCAAATGCCGTAATTGCACTTATTTTATATTATTTTGAATACACTGTCAATTGTTTGCATAAATGCGCTAGCTTTTCTCAATATGAAATTTGAAAAGCACGAAAGCGGCGCGTGGTATTGAAACGCGGTTAAAGATCAAAAGAGAGCAAAAAGCATTAATACGACGCGTAACATATCGTTTTTATTTATTTTCTTGATTATTTTGTTAATTATTTCAATGTATAATTTAAAAGCTAAAACCGCGTGTATGATCATTCGAAAAGTGTATTTGATAGTAAAAAACATAAAATATAAAAATGATTAATAAAAGGAAAAAATAAATGGGGAATGTGATATAATCTTTCACTTTGACCGAGATAAAAATTTTATCAATAAAAAAATTCACGACACACCTATATGCTTTATATAAATATAATTAATAATTAAAAGAAGCGTTATTAAATCGTTGCCTTCGTTTTAATTAAATCAGTCGTATTTTAAACGTGGGAAAATGATTGCTTGTATATTCGTTCGTATCAGATATATCCTTCCAAAAAATAAACATATAAGTTCGAATGTGATTTGAATTTTTATTCGCTACATGATCGAATAGTTCAACAAACGTTCAAACCGATTGACAACTATACCGATATGTATACAACCAGATCATTTCTGCAAAAAAAAAAACAAAACCTACGTCGCGTATCTATTGAACGAAATTGAACTGAAAATCCAACGAGGAATATTTTCCTTCTTTTCGTTCTCTGTTTCGGGTCGACGAAATCGTATTTTTTTTGAATAAAATTTATGGCTCGAGGTCGAAATGTCGTATGTGTATGCTAAGTATCTTTCTGACAGTCCGGTGATAAAAGTCAACGTTGATATTTTTGGTTTTGTTTTATTATACGAAACAAATTCTATGCCATTCGAACGGAAAGGATAAATTTTTGTTAAATGCGAATCGCGGGAACGGCAACGAAACAAAAAGAAGTTTTCACTTCAAAACTTTCTCGAAAGGTAGAAAAATATTATTGTTTATGTTTTAGTGTGTTTTTGAAAATAAAAGAAAAATAAATATACGTGGTATATACAAAAAAACAAAATTAGGGTGGTGGTGGGTAGGAAGAGAGGAAAAGAGTGCTTTGGTTGTATAAAAGAAAATATATTCAATGTTGGTACTTTTTTCGATGCCAAATCGCCATAGGGGATTTATTTGTTGACATATGCGTTCGTTAAAAATGATTTCATACAACGAACCTGAATTTACGAAGTTAGATGCATGCTTACTTCGTACTCCTACAATATTTCGTTACGAATTTTCAAAGTTATTCTGGAAATGTACAGAAAGGTTTTTGCCCGAGGAAAGATCACGAAGAAATGTGTATTTTCTTGCCGAAGATTGGCGTTTCTCTGGTGAAAAATGACAACAAAATGAACGACTGCGTTTTTACGCCAACAGAGGAAAAACATTTCTGATTACGTGTCAACATTTTTTGATTAATTTATCGTATTTTTGACGACACATTATAAACGCAAGGTAAAGAAATTTGAAAAAAGAACAAAATTCTTTTAGCCATGAATCCCCTTTTATTCTCGTATCCCCGCATAACCGCTATCATACTTATTTCAAGCACGTGCGATTTCAGCCGAAATTTCTAGAGTGTTTCAACGAGATAATTTAGTTCCTTGGAATTTCCAACTCTCTCGCGTTTAGTAACCCGACTTATCTTCCTCTCTTTCTTTCTCTCTTTCTCTCTTTCTCTGTCTTTACTTACTTCTTGAAATATTCAAAATTTGTAACTCCTCTTAAAAAACCATCATCATAAGTATTTACCATTTCCGTGTCTACTTAAAATCGTAGATACTCAAGTACATAATTATCCTTCGTTTATTGTTCTTATAACGAAGAACAAAGAAAATGTAAGTTTTGGGAATATTGCCAAACACGAATCATCATCGAGGTTCTTACCTGTTTCTGTTAACCTATTGTTAGGTACCTTCTTAGATTACTGCCAAAACAATCATAAATTTTCAGATTTTATTTTCCTAGAAAATTATTTTCACCTGTTTAACGTTATTTCTTTTAACTAATTTTATGGTTATATTTTCTACGGTTAAATATATTACCGAGAATTTTACAAAGCTAAATCTATATACCAACTTATATTGGATATGTTTTCAAAGTGCATTGCGTTGATCGATGAAAACGAACGTTAAACATAAATCAGATATACCGGCTAATAGAAACATCGAAAGAGGGCTTTCAGCTTTTTCATGAAATTAACATGTTTTCTCGTAGTTACACGTCTCACGGAAATAATCGTTGTTTCTCTTCGGTAGTAAACGTTTACGGGGTAATACATGGTTATAACATATGTATATGCATATAACTACTGGAACGCGAAACAAACATGCACTATTATTACATTCTGTCCTATCGTATAATCGAAAACACGTGAAATTTCTGGGTCATATAAATCTTTCGAGACTTGACATGGCAATCCGCACGAGACTAATTTTGTTTTTTTTTTCTTTTTTTGAAAAGAAGAAAGTTATTTTCACGAGTCGGTGACTCTTCCAAACTAACTATTTCCTTTGCGTTCTATTTTTGTCTTTCTCGAACCAAAAAAAAAAGAAATCGTACTAATAATAATAATAATAATAATAAATCAACGGATTTATATTATATTATATTTAGAAAGAAACTGTTTCTCTTAGAGCATCGATTCGAGATTCCACCTATTTTGCTACGATCTTTTTTTTTCTTTCTTTTTTTTTTTTATCACAGAAAGACACGTTTCCTACTTTTTTTTTTACGAGTATATCAAACTCTCCTGATAAAGAGAGGGCTAAGCTCGAGGAGAAAAGTTTGAGCCTACTTTAAACTCTAGGATTTTCATGAAAACAGGGATTTTGTGAGCTTAAGAAGCCGAAAGTCGACGAGCACGTTCAAAGAGATATTTCTTCCTTCTTGATAACGTTTCAAGATGAATACGACGATAAAGTAGTTAAGTTTAGATCGAAATGCGTTCTCTTTCTTTAGCAAGATGCATTAAAGTGGGAGACAAAAAAGGAGAAATGTGAAAATCGATAATATCTCGTTCACTTAAACATTTATTCATGCTTGTTAGAAGCTTTAAAGGGCATGGTTTTTATGTTTTAATTTAATAATTTACTCGAACGTGAACGGGTTTTCATCTAAACTAATTATTAATAATAATCGAGAATGAATAAAAAAAGAAAAAAGAAACGAAATAAATACATTTTATGTAAAGAACTTTTAGTTGGAATATTTCAAACCTTTAAAGTAATGAATTTAATCATCGAAGTCCTGTATATGGTTCAAAGTTTACCTTTTAGTAAAAGGTAAACTTAGAAACATGCAGGTAAGCACAGGTACTCACGATGAAGAGTAATTTCGTGTTGCGTTGTATCCTTTGGCCGTTGCATTCCAATAGCGTAGTCTTGTTTTAGTTAGAAGTCAAATACAATAGACGTGCGACAACCAAATTAAATCCTCTCACCTCTCTCAGTTTCGCACACGCATGCACTCGAATCGTTGCATTGTTAGGTGCACTGTCAGATGCAACACCGGATTCCCACAGATACGTGAACATCAGTCAACTGGGAGACATATCACGAAATAGAGTTGAATAGTAATTTCTGAAATTACATACATGTGTGAATGTAGATAAACATATTAATTATTCAAGTTCATTTGAAATAAACCTTTTAATATAAAACAGAATCTTATCGAAATTAATTTAACTAATTTGAGTTTTGTTGCTCTTCTTCTTCTTCTCTTTTTCATTTATTCTTTCGTTAGAGTAAATTATATATTTTATTATAGTTATATATTATGTGAAAAGTAGATTCATATTATTTAGTATAAAATATCATTATTACTAAGACTATAATTATTTTTCTCAATTACGTGAACTCTCGTTGCGTTACTTTGATATTATTTTTTCTGCACACGTTGCTAAACATGTATATTTCGCGATAGTTTTTTTTTTTTTGCTGTTTCCTTTATCCAGATTCATTACATTATGGAGCTTTTTCCGTAATTTCAAGATTTAATACGAGTAAAAGCAACAATGGCGCGTTCAAAGAACGTCGTTAAACCCAACTAATTCCTACCTCTCTCTCTCTCTCTTTTTTGATACTTTGTTAAAAAATTCTCACGTAAATGTTCCTCTCGTATAATTCTTATAGTCATGCTTTCCGACACTGTCATGGTTTTGCGTTAGCGGTTTCATCCGAATCAAGTTAATCCATACTTTAACTCGGGAGTTACTTAATTAGTTGTTAGAAATTCATACTCGAACTAGTATGCTTAGCTGTTCAACCAAGTTAGAGAGCTCAAATTTTAGAGAGAACATACTTACATGTCTCTCTCTCTCTCTCTCTCTCTCTCTCTCTCTCTTTCATTCTCTCATTCTCTCTCTCTCTCTCTTTCATTTTCCGTTCCTTTTAATCTTCTTGACAGTTCGAATCGCACGATAACGTCGGTGAGTTATAAACTACTACAAACTACGACGTAAGATTGTTTTTGTCTGTCTGGAATACGAATGAATTCATTCACGATAAGAGGGTATTAGGTAATCAATCTCATAGTAAACGTATTCCGTGTCGGAGTCAATTTTCATCCAAGTGTCATTACCAGATCACGTGTACTAGTAATAATACACAATTCAGAGTTTGACGAATACGTAAGAATGATATACTTCGTAAATTTCTTTTTTTTTCAATTTTTTTTTCGTGAGCTGATAATGTACTTATCCATAGAGTTAATATTTTAAGAAACAGATGAATTAATTGATGTCCGTTATAATATTATTTTTTATTATTTTTATTTTATTTTATTTTACGGGATAAGCCAATTAGTACAAAGAAAAGAAAAATACAATTATAAGAGGTCAGGACATGATACAAAATAAGGATCATAATATACGCTGAAAAATATTTCTAATGGGTAACAATTGATTGAGAGAAGATATCAAAATGATGACAGTAAAGATTAACATGCGTATCCAACAATTTTATTCGTCTATTGTTAAAAATGTAATTACTCGTTTAAAAAATGAAGTTCAAGTATGTGTATACCAAAAATGGTATATACAAGTGGGTAAAGGAATATTAAATCGTATCGATAAATCGATATTTACGAGTTCTTTAAAAAGAAACATCTTGATCTAATTCGAGCCTTATCAAGTAGTCCTATTTATTTTGTTTATATGATCCTTGAACTTTAGTTTCGGTTATACTATCGAAAGTGTTCACGAAACTATTGATAAGTACGTGGAAGAAGTAACCTTCTCTCTCTCCGTTTGATTTCCTCCATCATTTCCTCTTCTTCGATATATCGTTTAACCAACTTATAACTCGATTATTTCGTTGGAAAGATCGGCCGAATTGGAAGTTCATCTATGCATGTATATGCATATGTATATGTGTATATATATGTTAGGTTCAAAATGGCGCGCATCTTTTTCCTCTAACCCTTGTCACACGTCCTCGACCTGAAGAGATCAGTAACAACGATGTCAACCACGATAGTCAACGATGGTCTATTTAACTCTTTTCTATTGATTTTAAAAGTATACTTTGTTAGAAGCCATTCGTATGGTTCGAGTGTCGTTCATCACTCAAGCTTATCGAATTCTAATTTTTACGTCGATTAAAAGAAATATAAGGAAAATATTGTAAAACATAATAAATAAATATTCCATTTCTGAATTTCAATATAACCATAAATAATATGTAAATATAATTACCTTTGTAATTAAGATTATTTCTTAATTTTCATAAGTCCTCTTATCGTGTAATATAACTTAATTACATAAGAAAGGTATTCGTAAGATGATTTATGAGAGAGACGAATAATTAATTTACCAATGAGTTTATTTCATGACAATGATTATTTAACAACTTAACACTTTGACTGCCACATTGGTCATTTATGACCGGCTACGGTTTCTCCTGTGACGCACGCCATAGTGGTCATTGGTGACTGGAACATTTGAACTACTTAAATTGTTAAAGTTGAATGAAAATTTACAGTTGGCGCATTTAAAACATTACCGCTAATTAGAATATACTTTGAAATAAAAAGTGCATTATTGAACAATTAAAAATTATTATTGGAATACCTAAAATAAAAGATTAATTTCTATGAAATCTTTCATCATAAAATACTATACATAGTATAGTACATTACTCGATAAAAACTTATAGTTGGATTATAAATTATTTGATTACTCTAGAGTACATATTTTATTTCACTTAACTTTTCAATTAATTAGTAGAAGAACTTTTACACTCTTAAGGTTCGGTCCTGTCGTTATTTATTAAATTCTTCTTAAAGTCATTACGCGAAGTTTTTACGATAGAAAACGGTTGTTAGTAATAATTGCAAAATATTTCACGTTTCAAATTCATTTCGAATAACGTATCTATCATTTAAGAATCGTGACTTCTTATTTTTTTTGTTTAGAATCTTTTAAAATAACTTGCAATATATTTTCGAATAGAACATTTTTTTAAATAAAATGATTACTAAAATATTGCACATTTAAAAAATTGACTAATGCGATTAAAGGATTACAAAATACATATATAATATCCATTAAAAATTCATTTGCAAAGAGATTTTATAAATGATTAGAATAATATCAAATATATATTATCCACGTGATTAATTCATTAGTTGAATAACAACGAGAATACATTTTTGGCAATTAAAGTCGTTATAGCAATGCTTTCAATTTGCATAATATCATTATTTAACAATATTACACGTCATTGAATTTATATATCGTTACTACTAGTCGATGCCTTTGCTGAATCCTTTTTTGTATTTTTTTTTTTTTACTTTTCGTGGCATGTGACTTCTATTTTGAGGTTGACTCCTTTCTCTCTTTCTCTCTCTCTCTTTCTCACTCACTCTCATACTGTCTCTTTCATCCAGGGTGTAATACACGTATTCGCGTACATATTTTATAAATTTACTTAGCTCGTGTATATATATATATGTAGGTATGTATATATTTACCTATAGGTAACATACTCGTTACGTGTAACTAGAAACTATGTATTGTAATATATGTGTACACTCACATACGATAGGCGGTTTAAAAGGGAGTGGGAGAAAGAAGGAAAGAGAGACATAGAGAAAGAGAGAGAAAGAGAGAGAGAGAGAGCATACTCGACCGCAGCAGACGAGCATAGACCTGGTTGACGGGAGGGCAGGAGCTTGAAGCAGCCGCAACCGGCACCACTCTCTCTGCTATTCTCTCCTCTCTCAGTTCGACAGTACACGCGACCTCGTGCGGATCGGTCGTCGTCCGTCTAGATATTTTCATCTTTCTCTTAGTTACTTACATACACACACACACACATACAAACACACATATACATATGTATCTAAATATAATTACACGGGTACATTTAAAGTCAGAATATTTATTTTTCCCCGTTTAATGAAATTCACGAGACCCCATACCTGTCGTGCACTTATCTTCTAATCGAGTTAACAAATCCAGAAGTGTTGTTATTTTTAATTTTTTTTTTGGTGTAAGTTCAGTATTGTGAAATTGAAAAAGTGAAGTTTCTTTTTACAAAAACACTCCCCCCTCTCACCACTATCCTTCTCCCTATTCTTTATTTCAAGTCATCACCCAATATCGTATCAAGGACTTGAAGGGGACATTTGTTTTTAACGCGTTCAGATATAGGTGAGAATATTATTATTATTATTATTATTGTTGTTGTTATTATACGTTGATTGATATTATTTTTTGTTCATACAGTGTTATCTGCGTCTTTGATTTTATTCTCGAGGATTGTTCCTTTTTTTCCTTCCAAGTTTAAAGATAATGGAAAGAACAAGTTTTTTTAACATACCGCGCGTTTGTGTATTATATATATGTGTGCAAATATATATATGTATGTGTATTATTTTCTTTTAACGTGGAAAATCTTTTTTTCCTGTAATATCGATCATTCTTATTAGCATCGTGAATTCTATTAATAAATATAATCGGTTATATTAATCGAGAAATCGAACAAAGTACTGATCATATTTCTTATTTCTTTTTTTTAGAGAAAAGTTACATCGTGTTTTACACCCGATTTATGTCGGAAACGGTTAACGCACGCGATACCGTAATTAACTTATCCACCTTGATCGTTTTTCGCTCTACTACGTCGTAATCGTAGTCATAATCATAGTTGTCGTCGTTCTCGTTGTCGTCGTCGTTGAAGACGATACTTCGAAATATCGTTGATAGTCTATCGATATTTATTAAAAAGAAAATAAGAGACAAGAAAAAATAAATATATATATATAACATGAAAAATATCAAAGACTCAGATAGACACAATGAAATTTATGTTAACCTTAATCGATTTCGTTTAATCGAAAGAAGCGCTTGGAGTCACTTACGTACGGGTCTCTCTTTACATATTTATATATATATATATATTGAGTTGGTGGAAAAGAAAAGTCGGATTTTTGGTTACAATTAAATGGAAAAATCAATGGGAGTATATACTAGATCGTCTTGTAAGTTTCTTCATTATTTTTCAGTATAAAATATATTTTGTGTGTGTTGTATTTTATATTATTTTAATTAACAATATACGATTTTATTCCTATTACCTTGTTCATAATATTATGGTATTTAATATTAGTAGAATAATATTAAATATGAAATATTAAATGTAAAAAGTTTATTAAGAGAAAGGAAGAAACTTATGGGATATATATATGTATATATAATATATAATATAAATAAATAAATAAATATATATATATACATACATATGTGTGTGTGTGTGTGTATAAGTATTATATTATGTTTCTGTAAATTTATTATCAAAAGAGAACACAATGGTTCCTTACGAAATCTTGTACGAAACGTTTCTGCAAATTAATTTTTAAAAAAAAGTAGGTCGAGATGGGTGTGTATATAGGTATGCACCTTTGGTACCACCTCGGAGTAAGCAAAAGAAATCTTTCTGAAAAGCAAAGCCATTACTCTTTACTCGTGTACACTGTTATGTATGTATGCACTTATTTTTACATACATGTATGTGAAAGATACATACATACTTACTTACTTACGTACTTACTTACTTACTTACTTACTTATTTATGTTTCAATGTACAAATGTACGAATCCAATCTAATCTTAATTAGTTTTTTTTAATTATTTCATGTGACATTTGTAACCAACGTATCGTGTTTCCCCCCTCCCCCTTTACCCATACATCGATCTATTTTTATTTGAACAATTACAAGTTCGACAGATCTATTTCGTGTTTTTAGAAGAATTTTCTATTACTATCTTTCCTCTCTTTCTTTTTGGTTTACTTTTTCTTTCTTTCTTTTATTCTGTTTCAGTTAATTTTATTTCTCTGAAAGATAAGGTAAAATGAAAAAAAGTGTATATATATAACGTTCACGTAATTTCTTTGGTATGATAATGAGCTCGTGAAGTCTGGCTCATGTTCAAGCCTTTAGGTACTTTTATTTTATCGAGCAACGGTAAAAGCTTAAGACAATTGTGTAAATATTATAATACGCCTTGATGGATCATATTGTCAATATATAAAAAAAAATACGATTTTCTCTCTCTCTCTCTCTCTCTATTTCCTTTCTGTGTGTGATACTACTCGTATCAGAAAATGACAGCTTTCCTTTGACTTGGAAAGATTTCGAATCCTTGAATGTTTTCGTGCCAAGAAGAAATTTAACTTCGGTCGGGGAGAAACTGTCGATCTTGTTTGATATCGAAAATATATAAATATCACGTATTACTTTTCTTTCACGGAACGAAATACATTCATTCTTTTTATCTTCAAAAGGATTACGTATTGCAATGAAGACGAATCATATTCTTCGTGTATTTTTCAAGATAAACCAAGTTTGAACTTTAAATCGATCTTTCTAAGGGAAGAAAAAAGAGAAAAGAAAATAAGAAGAAGAAGAAGAAGAATTTATTTATTTATTTACGATATCCAATATTTACGAACGTTACTCTCTCTTTCTCTCTTTCTCTGTCTCTCTCATACAATTCTTTTTCATTCCTTCACTTCGTAAATGTGCATTATATTCGTAAATACTTAAATGCAAATAAACGTAGAAACGAATTCGTTGGTTTGTGGGCAAAATTTCCACTACGATAAATCCCTTCTTTTAAAAGATCTCTAATTGTCAATTTATTTAATTCTTATAAATTTTTATTCAAGAACAAACGTTTGAAAACCGCTTGATAACTTTTTTATAATTAAAATAAATTTTCTTAACTGTTGAATATAATAAAAAACAAAGATATGACTAATGTAATTTTATCCATTTTTTAAATACTTTTTCGAATTTTGAATCTCGAATTTCTTGTATTCGTTCAACGATCCCATTGGTATAGGCTTAAGGATTCAACAAGAAAGAGAAAAAGAAAAGAAAAGAAATAATGTCGATTACTCAAATCAGTCGTTTTCTCACACCTTCGATTTACGCATCGAATCACAACAATAAATATGCTGGCTTTTCGTGAAATAGACGTACGAAGTGGGGTTAGTGGTAGGAGAAGGGAAAATGTCAGTCCTTTGAAAAAAAAAAAATACGAAGAAGATACCTCGGTCGCACTTTTCATATGTGACGAATGGCGGGAGGTTACTAACGCCCACGTCATAAAAATCTTTGACATATAAGTAGGTCAAAGCGATTATTCCACGTCGATCTATCGTTTCAAGACATCGATATTTACTTCCTGGAACATTCGACAGTTTGACAGTTTCTAATTTAAAGAGTAGCGGAAAGGAAGGGGGGGGGGAAGTGTGTACAAACCATAAATACTTAATTCGACAATTTTTTTAATATCCTCTCTCGTCTTCATTATTTTTCTTCTTTTTCTTTTTACTTTCGTACAAAACTTTTACGATTTTCGTCAAACAAAAATTTCAATTAGTTTTTTATTAAAAGATAAGAACCCCTCCTTTATATATAGGGTCTATCATTAAATTATTTAATTGGAGAAATCCTCGAGAGAAGATGTTGGAGATGATGAAAGCCATTTAACCTGCTGCGCTGAGAGATTTCCTTGAATATACTATTTAGGGAATTGGCATGTATCTTGATTATTGGATCTCTCCAATAAAGAGAGAGAGAGAGAGAGAGATAGATAAAGAGAGAAATACTTCTTATTCACTTGTATGCCCAACTAATTATTTCGAGACGTATATAGGAACGCGTACAAACACCTTACAAATGTAATTAGGATTATCTTGTCGTGCTGTGATCTAAAATCAAATCGATATACGTATTCCAATCTAATCTCGTATTAATTTGTACTTATATTAAAACTCAGTTAAATAT
Source organism: Mischocyttarus mexicanus (assembly GCA_023678845.1). Classification (NCBI taxonomy): domain Eukaryota; kingdom Metazoa; phylum Arthropoda; class Insecta; order Hymenoptera; family Vespidae; genus Mischocyttarus; species Mischocyttarus mexicanus. Next base: position 1,369,400 of record JACGTP010000011.1, on the reverse strand, counting down.
CATGAAATCTTAATGATGTCTTTTAACGTCGTATTTCCAAAGAAGATATTATATTTTTTTCTAATTTAATCTGAAATCTGCATAAAAACTCAAAGGTAATATATATTACCTAGTTATATATATAACTGTGAAAATATTGTGATTATTATTACGACTGTTTTTTCCTCGGTAAAGAAAGCTTTTTAAAAGAAAATCCAAGGCAAATTTAAAAGATATATTTTCTTTATCTACTTGTAAATCTTGGTATCTCTTTTTCTATGGAAAATAGAAATATTCGTGGATGGATGGTGTATGTGTGTGTGTGTGTGTGTGTGTGTGTGTGTGTGTGTATGTGTATATGAAAAGTTAAGATATTATATCAAAGTGATATAATAAATGATCAACTATGTTTTATTAATGATCGATTGATGAAGCAAATTACGCATCTAATAATTATTGACGTGTTCAATGTTCTATTAACGTATGCATTGTACGATAAATTACTCGGTTAACACTTCAACCCAAGAGAATAATGGTGACGAGCTTGCAGGTGACGCGGTTTAGTCGGAAGGTCAAGGGATAATGCAGCTGCATGCGGTTGCATACAGCTGCGTGTAGCTGCATCGCCAAATAATTGATCTTCTCTTACATGTAAGAATGACACATTCTTAGTCATCGATAACGATAAGACAGATACGAAAAATTTAAAAAAAATTATTAAACGAAAAAAATAATTATTTTATGTTGCATCGTTTGTTTTAATAATCAACATTTTATATTGTGTTTAATAATATTAATATTAATATTAATCTCTCTCTATGAGTAATTTTAAAACGTTAATAATACTATTTAGTTAGAGTTTTACGGAGTATTATGTTGAATCTGTATTTTCAGGTCGACCGTAAAATTATTCAAATCCCCAATGATTTATCAGGGTTTGATTAATCAAGCATAAATTAGATCAAAGGTTGGCCCCCATTAAATTCTTGTGTATGAACAATTCCAATTTATAATAGTAGCTTTAGAGATTTCAAAGATGAACTATAGGAGGAAAACCACAGATCAATCTACCCCATAGTTATTGTCGGAAAATCGTAGCTGCCTTCCTATCATCCTGATTCTACAATACTACTATGTCTTTGATTTAATTAATTGCTAATAGGTGCATTAATTACCTCCAATGCTAAGCGCATCGTCCATGGCGCGTAAATTATAATTTAATTACAAGTTTACGAAATTGTATGATTAACAATATTATCATAATGCGATGTTATAATCCGTATAATTGCATACAACCATGAATATCATGCAGTCATTTTAAAATGTCAATAAATTGATTGACCGATTTTATTATCCATCGGGTCCATTCATCGTGTATCACCAATTAAATAAATTATTATTTAAACTAGATTCTTGAAATTCGACTAACAAAGAGATAAAACCTCGATGATGATGATGATGATGATGATGATGAAATCACTTTTATACCATAATTCATCTTTTATGCGGAGTTTCATTCAAATTTTAACGAAGTTACGTACCTTTGTTAAAGTATGTTATACGTTTATCAGCGTATAAATGAACTTATTTCTTTGATGTAAACAATTTCACGTTAAAATATTCATTATTAATAGGAGATAAGCATTATAATAATTATTCAGTTAAAATAGTTATAATATTTTCAATACTTTCGTCGTTTAATGGTAATGGAATCAAAACGGGATCATAATATACCGTTTACGGAAATATATTTTGCTGGCGTTGAAATAAGAGCAATTTATCGTTGATATCACATGAAAACAAGAAATTCGATATGAAATCAACACCGTAGGAATTATCTTCGTTACAATAGTATCTTCCCATCGTGATTTTCCATCGGCTGTTATGGTTTATGTTACAAATTATTGTTAAATTCAAGAATATATGTTAGTTGTTGTAACCATTCAATATGTTCTTTTTATCGATTTAATAAAATAAAAATAATAATAATAAAAATAATAATAATAATAACAACGAACATTATATTTACGTTTATTGCATTTAATGCAATTTATTGGAAATTTTTTCTTTTCTCTTTTTCATTTACTCTTCATGTAAACAATGTTTTATTAGAAAATTCTTTCAAAGTAAATTAAACACTAAGGTAATTAATTATACGTGTATAGATCGTAATTGGTAGTATATCGTATTGTATATCAGTGTAAGTCTAAATTGCATTCGAATGTCCGATCATGAAACATGTGGTTGTTCCCAATGTTTCAAGATAGACATTAACGAAATTCAATATGTTATAGTAAAACGGGAAGATCAAATATACGTGCACGTATATGTGAAAACAAGCGTGCTACATTTATCTTTAATTTAAATCTAGACAGATTTGACAATTAAAAGAGACGAACACGAATATAAATGTTTTTATTTTCTCGTTTCAACGAATAAAACTTGATTGGATACTAATAAAATAATCGATTTTGTAGAATGCATTTTTGCCAAAACAATTTTTATTTTTTGTTTTTTATTTTTTCAATTTTCTTTTTCTTTTGAAAGAATCGGATACATGTTGACTGGAAAAACAATTTTATAAAATTGACGTACTCGTAGAATATTTTTCCTAAATATTTTGATAGAGATAAAAGGTATAACAAAATTCATTGTAGTACTTTGAAGATTAAACTTTGCTTCAGTTACGAAGTACTTACGGGCATACTTTTTAATATTCTGAGTGTAACAAAAACAAACTTCTCAAATAAAGTTTCTACAAAATTAAATGTCAGTCGCGTCTCGTGACATTAAAAGTGTTTATAAAACGATAATTATGAATAATAAGAATCATGAATAATAATCCACGAAACAATATCATGAATAAATATAAACTAATTGTAAGTACAAAAAAAAAACAAGTAAACAAACAAATAGAAGGGAGATCAAAATTGATTTGTTGACTTTTATTAATATCGCTACAAATAAATTTACATTTATAAATTAGAATAATTAAATAAAAAAAGAAAAGAAGATTTTTATAATAATAAAAAAGAAGTAAAAAAAAACACGTAAACGTTGTTGATAGGAATTAGAAATAAATACGATATCAATATTATTATCAGTTTCCTATTAATTATATTATAACATTTTATTGTACGATTTACCGTAACTTTAATCGATAAAAATTATATGATAGGATCGATATGATACTAATTTACGATACAGTTCTATACGATTCGAAATAAAGAATTGAAAATTAACAAATTAACCGATATAATATTAATTCTAAAGAATCAAAATCGAAATTATTAATATAAATACGATAAAATCGTTAATACCTATAAAACACAGTTGTAAATAATTTTCGTTCGATGTTTAATAAATGATACAATGAAAACTGATGAATAATAATAATAATAATAACAATATGAAAATATTTATTTATTTAGGGAATTATTGCAAACCCTGTTTTGTAGGTGTCCGTCGTCGAAACGTGGCGGTAATCAGGTTATTGTAAAAAAAAAAAGAGGAAAAAGAAAATAAAAAGGGGGGTAAAGAACGCCTGGTGTAGATTTTCACACGGTTAGAAAACGACGACGATAGAAGGACGATCGATTACGGGCCAGTGAGTTTTCTACGAATAATAACAAAAGATCTGTCCTCGATTTGACGAGCACTAGTTAATTCCGTGCAAAAAGAATGTATTTCTTAGTGTTTCTAATCTTTTCGTATAATCGTTAGACGTAACGAGTTGTGTAGGGTAAATACATATATCTATATTATTAAAGGGTACTCGAGTTTTCTGATAGTGTCTCGTTTGTCAAGTAAACGGAAACTAGTTTGCCCTGTCTTTTAGTCACTGTATTTTCCACCCTACCTTCTTCTTCCCTTAACTATTTCATTTTTTCTTTTTCCCTCCTTTTTTCTCTCTTTCTTTCTCTCTTTCTTTTTCACGAATTATCTACTCAGTTAACACAAAACGTTGATATGACGTACGATTTACGTAAAAATTACGTAAATCGTACGTCATATTAACGTTTTATGTTAACTGGGTATATATAGTACGATATTTCGTATCATGCACACACGCGGAAAAATGTTTTTCTTTCTTACTTTCTTTTTTTTTTCTCTCTCTCTTTCTATTTCTTTTTTATTTTTTTATATCGTCAAGAAAAAATGAGGTTAACCTATATAAATATATGCATAGATGCGTGTGTCGGACGTGTTAAAATAATAATGAAAAGAATTTGACACGAGTTTCTTATTACCGAACAATATCGTTTAATGTTTTCTTATCGGATTATTTAAATTAGGAAAAATATATTATATATCGTCGTTTTTTTTTGTTTTATATTAGACTGTCAAGTATAAAATGGAGCAAATTTCAATTCAATTATGTGCTTTTTTTTGCTCCATTTCATACTTGACAACCTAATATAATAGATTATTTTTTTTTTTTTTTAAATCATCTCTGGATAAATAGAGAAAAATAGTTTAACTATTAGTTTATTATAATTGTATCTTACAATCGGGTTATCGTATTTCGATGAAATATTATTATTTTTGCATATACTTCTTTATTATAATTAAATTTTACAAAATATTAGAGTTGTAATAATTTATAGAAAAATATTATCATACTTTTTAAAGAAATATATTTTTTGTGTACAGTTTTTTATTCAAATTATATTTCGTAGTTATATTAAATTGATTTTATTGTTCGTTAATTGAACAAATGTTGTTTAAATGATTAATGAGAATAACGAAGTACTTTTGCAAAAAAAATAATGTTCGTATTCATCATGATTCTTAGCGATAAAAGGAAACGAATGATACTTTTTTAAACGAGGAATGAAATGGACTCTTTTATGCTAGTATACCTTATTGTCTTTTTATCTCTCTCCTTCTCTATTTTTCTTTCTCTTTCGTTCTTTCGTTTATAATAAAATTTACGATTGAGAGTCAGTGTTCTTTCAATATATTCAATCGTAATGTAACAAAATTACAAAATAAGAGAATAGATGTACAATTTATTTGATGTGTCTTTTATTTTATTTCTTCCATGACTTTTACCCTTTAACTCTATTCGAACACATAAAATTTTTTATGTATTACGACAGAACAAAAGAGTCGTAGGGAATTGGGAATAAAAATTGAATGAAGAATGAAAATAGCATACTATGGATAAAAACGTTAAATTTTATTTAATAACACTGACTGAGATCATTTTTTAATATACCGTATGTTTTTTTTGAACGTTTCTTCATTTCCTTTCCACTATTAAATAACAACTTTGTGTAATCCTTTTATATAATATACTATATACACATATGTATATATATATGCAAATGTATTATCTTATAGTTTAAATTGTAACATCACCGATAGTATTTTTATTTACAAACGAATAATGGGAAATATAAAGGCTAGAAAGGAAAATGATATTTCTAGATGATAAAACATATATTGATTGTTTTTTTGCCATCCCTCCCTCCTCCCCAATCTGTTTGATCCTTGATGATTATAAGAAAAGTGTTTCACATTTTCCCTATGTAACTACATTTTTATCTGGGTTTATACTATTTAATCTTTCAGAACGTAATTAAAGTTCTATTCTAAACGTTAATGACACGAGTCAACTATGGTCTTTACAAATATCATTCACGTCGAGTATTTGATCAAACCCGTGTTCACTTATTCGATTCCGTATTCACGTATTTTAGTGTATGACATTTACATACGTATATATATATATTCTTTTGTATATATGTGTGTGTGTGTTTGAATGTGAATATACCGTGTGATAATAGAACATGGTTAAGTTAACCATCAATAGAAATCCTAATCCTCGACTAACAGTTCCAATGTAAATTGAAACCATTCGTTTACGACACGTGCTCGATGCAAAAGAAAAAAAAGAAGAAATATGCAAATAATATGCGAAGTGATTTGGCGATATCGACGTTCTTATCTCTTACTAAGCTGTTATCTTTGCACGAGTTTAACGAAAAAGAACATCAAGAAAATAATCATTTTCACGTGACATATATTTTTTTGAGTTAGTTTAACATTTTTTTTTTATTTATTATCTAATGTATATTAAATTTAAAGGCTTATACACAGTTGCAGGGTCAAAAAAAGACGTTTTTTTAAATAATTTTTTATAGAAAGGGATTTCATTAAACAAATACAAGTAATAATTATTCAGATAGCGTCTATTTTTAAGTTACTAATGACACTTAGATCTTGTATCTTCGGATTGATTTAAAGAAATAGTCAAAATTAAAATTTTTGATAAAATGGCGACTATGTGAAAAAATAAATTTGAATTTTCGACCAAAATTTGGCGCGAAAAATTGTTTAAAAAAATATAAATAATTATCGGATAATTATTGTAATATTATTATTACACCTTAATATATCTGAGAAGGTTGTGTTAAAATTTCGGATCGATCGGTTGAGCCGTTTTTGAGATCTCGTGATCACCGACTTTGAGAACACCGTTTTGGGTAAAACAATTTTAAAGTTTCGCTCTACCTACTCTAAACGCTCTGAAGCGTCCTTACAAATATGGGTATATCTCCGAAAATATTTACCAGAACGGTTTGAAATTTTCAGAGAATATACTCAAATGCATGTATATTCCGAAAATGCAAAACAAAAAAAACATCGATTTTTTTGAAAATTCTAACTGTTTATAATCCCTTAACAGAGAAACTACCGTCTATATTTTTCTTATTGTATCGTTGTACATTGTTTCGAAAAAGTTAATGTTTTCGTTAACGAGCATTGAAGAAATGTCAGCATTGTAGTACAAGTTTACTATAATAACGAGTCGACGAATCGATAAAAGAATGCAGAGTTTTTTTAGAGAGGAAAAGAGAGAAAGAGAGAAGGAAAAGAGGAGAAATAAGAATGATTTATAAACTGAATGTGGGTGAAATTGAGAAAAATAGACTAAAAGAACTTGAGTATCAATGCGAAATAATATATAATGATAATATTAACAATGAAATGTATAATAAGTAGAATTATATTAGCTCGTAAGGAACAGAAATATAAAAGGGTCACAGTTTATTTTACAAGTCCATGGAATTTGAAATTACGTGACCGAGATAATAATATAGATTATTATTTCTTTTTCTACAAAAAAAAAAAGAAAAGTGGTTATATAATTCTTATATTTCTTTCTATTTCTCACTTTTTTTTTCATCTTCTTCCCTGTATTATTTACTTTTCTCAATCCTATTCAGTAATTCATCACTAAGGATAGAACAAAGTCTATGAATAGGAGTTATAATAAAAAGAAACCCAAAGACATGGTTTATTTTATAACTTTTACCCTTTTTTTTCTCTCTCTCTCTCTCTCTCTTCTTTTAGAATAGACTTGGACGATAAAGAAGAAATATAATTCTCCTTGTCTCTTCCCTTTAGATTATTAGGTTTTGAAATTTACTGAATAGAGAATATACCTATGTATATAGAGATTAAGGTAGCTTTAAGGAAAGAAGGAAAGAATGAAAGAATGAAAGAAAGAAAAAGAGAGAATGATCCCAGTAATCAACTCTTCTTTTTTAACTTCAAAGAGGGGTGGGGAGGGGTCATGTTAAGTTAATTAAAATATTCTTGAAAAACTTTCATATAAGCTATTACAATATATAAGACTTTCATAAGCCACGTGTATATCGTTTGAAATTAAAAACGAAGAGTTTGTGTGTTACGTTTATTAATTGAATTAAACAACACATTAAACAATCAAAAATTGATTGTATAGCTTTGACAGTAATGTAAGGGGTGGGAAAATAAAAGAAAGAATAAGAATCAGAAACAAAACATCGTGTTAACGTCATCGCGTGTTATTATGCGTACAGGGTAGGAAAGGTGGATGGTGGTGGTTGTGGTGGTGGTTAATATGTGTTGTAAACGTGTATTCGTTGCGTGGATCGATAACCGTGTGCTATTTTGTGCTTTTAGATAGTTCTTTTTTAAACGTTTTTTTTTCTTTCCACCACTAACACGACTAAACGAGTTATAGCTAAAATATGTGTACGTGTAACGGTTATAATATCTTTTTCCAGGTTTTTTTCTTTCTTTTTCTTTCTCGCTTCTTTTCCATTTAACTCAAACGATATGTGTTAGCTTGTAATCGAGTATTTGGGCAAAAGTTTTTCTTTCTGTTTTTTCTTTCTTCTTTTTTTTTATGAAAAAAGTTTTCCATCGTCATGAGAAAGGGAAGGTGAAACTCGTGAGAAGCAAGCAGAAGAGATGATTACACCCGTCACCGAGACGTTTTCATTTCAAGATCGATTATCGCGTATTTCGTTCGAATCTCCATGGAAATGAATTAATCCTATATGGGCCGAATTGTTGTTTTAAATGCGAACAAATTTATTCAAGAGAAAATCAATAATTTTAAATCTACATGTGCGGATTAAGAAAAAATATTTTTCTTTTAATTATTTTTATGCGTGAAGAAGGCGAGTGAGATAAAACTGTTGGAAGGAACTGTTGGAAGGAACTGTCGGCGAGGTCTAGGATGTATGAGTGTGTGTGGATGTTTACTTAGGACATCAATACTCTAAGGATAAGAGTATAAAGAACATTCCCAAGGTTTCTAGGCGTTATGCATATCGTTGCGAGGAGCCGATGCTTTTTTGTTGGTTGGAAGCATAAATAAGGGACGAAGATCGTAGTTCGGGAGTTAGTCAGTCAGCATGAGTCTGAACATTAGGTTAGTGAGTCTGGGCATTAGGTTAGTGAGTATGGATTGGTTAGTTAGGCATTAAACATTATGGACAGTTAGTGGAAAATACACGTGAGAGAGTTAGAGATTAGTTAGTAAGTTGTTATGAAATAAACTCACATTTATACCAAACATTCGTCTCTCAAGTTATCTTATGAATACCTTTCTTATGCACCTTATGTATCTTATGAAAAGGAGTATTACAATTATCAGAACTTACTATACCAGAAGTGGATGGATAAAAAGTGTTTGCATATGTTAGGTTTTTTTTTTTAAATATTTATCATTATTCATTGATAGTAATAATCTTACTGGCAATCATTTATTCCATTTGAATTGCGTCATGGAAATTAATTAACTATACATTAGAATTTATATGTAATCATTTTCCGTTCATAATAATCCGACGTGACGGGATTACATTATATTACATTGAGAAGTTGTTATTTTAGTTTCTCACATGAAGTTATATGTTTTAAAGGACATTCAAAGTAATATGGTTTGACAGTTAAACCACAGTTAAATCGTACGAAATTTGATTTCGTCGAAATATATAATACATAAGTTACCACCAAAAATGTCTGTTTACTGATAACCGAACGTTAATTGGTGGTTCCATTAATTATCGTATCATTTTACGGTAGGCCATAGATATTTTTTGTTGTCCGATATAATCGCTTCGTTTTGGTTCGGTTAATGTTATCCAACAATATGAGAGAATAAATTAATATAGGATGGAAAAGGGGTTAAAATTCAAAACGATCGATTAATCAAATATATAATTTTCGTTAAACGCTTTTCGTTCAAACGTTCACGATGAAGAACGAAAAACGTTTCAATTTAAAAATAAAAATAGAAATAAAAAAAAGAAGACCAATCCGTTGCAGTTAAAATTATGAAATTCGTAAAATACAATTATTGTTACGGGTATTGAATTTTTATTATTATTATTATTATTAATTTTTTACCTGACGTATTTTTTTTCAACGATCATAATTTTACTCACCCAATGCGAGAAATAAAAATAATAATCAAATATAGGTATACCCGTGATATATTTAGAAAATTATTCTCTTTTAATTTAAATATGTAAATGTACGACGAGTAGAAAAAAAAAGAGAGAGAGAAAGAAAAAATAAAAAGAAATATAATCTTGCGCTTTTTATTGCAGCATTTAATTAATGTATAATTATACAGTTGATAAATATTTATAAGAAAAATCTTATTATATAATGGGAAACATACTTAACGATACTTTTCGTATATCCGATAGAAATCTGATGACTCTTATATTTACTTTTGTAACTCCGATTTAGATATATCGTAAAACTTAAAAAAGGAAACGTAGTAAAAGACAAAAAGTGCCAGAGGCTTAAACTTCTGCTTTCTAAGATAAAAGGGAGTTCATTGTTGCGTAAAATGCACAGCTTCTTTCTCTCTCTCTCTCTCTCTCTCTCTCTCTCTCTCTATCTCTCTCTCTTTTTCTCTCCCCATGGAATAATCTCATCTCGTATGGCAAAGAACTTTTCGTGATGCTTATTTTCTAAGAAAAGTAAGGAGAAAGAAGATAACGAAAGATAGAAGAAATATAGATAAAGTGAGTGGGTGAAAAAGACTTTTTCATTAATGCTTTCTTTTTCTTGGTATCTTATTTTTCTTTTTTTTATATCTTCCATAGAATGATATTCACGCGCGTGAATTAGTTTTTGCGTCACATTGAAATAAATAAAAAATATAATAAATGCATCTAACAGTAATATAATAACATCTACGAATTTTTCTTCTCCTTTTCTCTCTCTCTGTCTCTCTTTCTCTTTCCATGAAATCAAGAAAATATCAAGATTTAATTTAAGAAATATACAAGATATGGAGTATACATATTTGTATACGTAACATATAAATATAGAACAGTTGTAGGAATAGAATTCCACATTATAAACTCTATTAGAGATATGCAAAGTAAATATGTATTCATTTTGAAAAGTTTCTCAACTATGATACAAACCGCATATCATGTAATAGCATTCTATTTCGTACTATAATTCAAACCTCCAAAGAGAAAAGAGAAGGAACTTTAATTGATTATTTATAAATGCGTTTATGTAAATATTATTTCATATAAAATGTATATTATTAAATATATAAAATATATATATTTATATGAAAAATTAATTAGAATACAATATCTATATAGAAAACATACTTTTTAATATTAATTATTATAATATTTATTGACTTTTACAAATCTTTTCGTCAAATTTCTTCTCTTACGTTGGAAGTATTTATATTTAATTAAATGAATTTGAAAATATATTTAATACTATTTAAACGTTTATTTAGGTATTTAATAACAATCATATTAACCAGTATATTATTCAGTAATTGCCTCAGGATGGTTTAAGCATGTTTGTTCAATTTTAACGAGAAGGGTTTCGTTCGTTAAGTCTACTATGCTTAGACGTTTTCACGAGTTTATTTATGTGGTTATACACTCAGAAATACACACACACATACACACATATATATATAATACAATACTTACAAACGCACGATTATTCAAAAGTAACATAGCGAAACTATTTTAGGTTTCGTGTCATCGTTTGCAGCATCGTAACGAGGGCTCAATAACACTAGCCTTCTTCGATTGGACGGTTATGTGTATTTCTACGGCGAATGAGCTATTTCTGTTTACCTAGGCACGTTTGCTATAATTATCATTAAATTGATTTTAGAGTAAATTCAGCTGAGAGAATTAATCATACCGAGAATTTAACGTTTAGTTAGTATATCATTTTATATGTTTTAATGATCGTAGTATATATGTGTGTATATATGTTGTATATATAACGAGGAATTAGAAAAGAGATAGGTATAGTAGGTCAATTTGACAAACAATGATACGTTACGTTTACGATGGAATACACGAATTACCTCGAATAGAAATTTCTTTTCAAACAGATTGGTTTGTGAAATATTTTCTTCAAAGGGAAAGAGAAAAAGAAAGAATATGTAATGAAATTTTCTAATGGAACGAAAAGAGTCAAAACGTACGTACAAAAATATAGATCATACATTTTACTCGAAATTGTCTTCCATTGTTATGCAAAAATAGATGATGAGCAGTATAAAAAATTCCAAAACGTTTGGATGATGATCAAACAGTTTTAGTGCACGCGACCAACGTTGAGAAAAATGAGCGTTCGTTCGAATAGAATTGAAATGTGTTGTTTATAAAATTTTCTAATGAAATTTTATCGTTACGCGATAAATTAAAATTCTCTCGAGGCTTTTTTCCTAAAGTCGTGCGAGATCGACGTATACGATTTATCAATCGTACAATTTTTATTAAAAAGAAATTGTATATTTCGAAAATACATCTCGTAATGTATTCCTCAAAATACAAAATTACATTCTTAATTATTACACAAATATCTATCGAATATTACATATATATATTAAAATATGAATAAAATAATAATTTTGTTAAACTAAGGCATATATTTTTGAAAAAAGAAAAATAGATGAATAGGGAATCTTCAAAAATATTTAATCGTATTGCCATGAACGTGACCTGACCTTTACCTTCCTCTCACCCCCCATGAAATATCCTAGGAATTAGGTAAAAAAAATGATATAACACGATATCACAACGTTAGTAGCAAACGAACGAACGAACTTCCGTGAGACTCCAGCAGAGCATGAATTTCAAATTCCGGCCTCTTCATAGAGGACTAGGAAGAGAAAGAGAAAGAGGCAGAGAGAGAGAGACCTCGGTAAGCCACAATTCTACTTCTCTTGATTCAGGATCGATATGATCCTGGCCAAGTGCCAAGTTACAAGGATGGCCAGCCGGTGAACCGTGTCGTTCCATCTGCTGTGTTTCCGCTCGCTTTTCCAAATTGTCTTTCTATTCTCTCTCTATTTATATTGTCAACTAGCATTACATATACGCGATAGAGATAGTAATTGATAACATTTGACTTTTTTTTTACATGTGTGTATACTTTGTCGATAATTCTTTTTTTTAAATGAAATTTGCTTTTGATAGTGTACCGAAAATTTTCAAACGACACGAAAAACGAAAGGTTTTAAGGGGAACGCTTTATTTGAGTATTTCGGGGGGAACGGTTGGGACAGGGGGGAGACGGGGGTAACAAGGAAATATCGATCGGGCAAGACTTGCGCACAAACAATTTTAAAGTGCGACACGAAAAGTGCAACAATGTCAATGATGAAGAATGATCGTGGAAATGTTTTACCAGCACCAATAATAAATGGTAAATGAATAAAATTACCAGAAAATCTTAAATTATATTCGAGCATGAAAATGTTTTCATTTATGCTTTTCACGATGGAACTTTAATTTTGATATCATTTTCATGGGGGATATCTGGATAATGTACATTAAGTATTTTTTATAAATAATTATTTTACAAATAAAATATTACAAATATTTTTATGCTTTAAGTTATTCTCTATGCTGGTAAATATAAAAATAATATAAAAATAATTATAAAAATTTTAAAAATATATTTTAGAAAATAAAAATTATAATAAAAATAATTGCAATGACATAATAACCAGGGTATGTACTTTGATCAATTTTTCTCACATGTTCTCATGGACATTGAAATATATTCCAATGTCCACGTGGATATATTCCAATGAATTACGTACCATCAACCATTTAATTTTTATAGAAAATCGTATATCTCCAAAATCGACTGAAAAATGTATTCATTAGGGGAATGTGTCCACGTGGACATATTTGAATACCAAAATTATTATTATTATTATTATTTTATTATTATTATTATTACTAATATTAATATTACTACTGTTGTTATGATTTCTGCATAAAAATTGCATTCTACGAATACCTTTTTCAACATTTGAATATCTTACGCAGTATATCCAACTACAAAAGTAATTTTGTAAAGGAGGTCACGAAAATCTCGCCTGAAAGATAATTTTTTTCTTTCCTATTTTCTTTTTTTAACGCAACACAACATCAGGGGAGAAAGACATTTATATAATTATTTACATTCAATGGGATTTACGTTCCAGCAATTCTTTTCGTTATTTTCCTCTCGTAAATTGAATTGCACTTCTATCGAGAGAATTCGACATGAACTTTGTGATTCTTCCAATTTTACGTAGAAAGGACAAAGATTCGAAACTTATAATTAGTATTCGCCAATTGTAGTTCACAATTAAATCATACCTTTATATATACATAAATGCAAAAAAGCTTCGAAATCTTTTTTTGTCATTTCGTTAGGTAATCGATATCGGAAAACAATATCAGTTTAGTTTTATCAACGAATATTACACAAAGAATATTCGGACTCGGTTATTATTTGTTTTTCTTTTAACAAGGTCAAAAAGTTCGTTTATTAGTTCCTAATTTTTTCTTTTTTTTCTATTTATCTTCATATTTTCGTTGACTCAAATATTTTTATGTTGCGTCGATGAATAGAGAAGAAATATACATGAGTAAAACTTTGCTAATTTCTTTTTTTTTATATATTTTTTCCAAGGTACATTTCCGTGTTCGATCGAATACGTAAAAGCCTTTTTCAGTAAAATCTTGTACACCGTGAGATAATAAAGGGAACAGGACAATACTAATGAACGACGAACAAATAACCTTTGTATCAATATCTTTTTACTTCAAGTAAAAAAGACAAAGGGGAAGCAGTCAGCTTTGGTGTCGCCTATGGCGTCGATATATTCAGAATATTTAAGCTTTTGATGTATTCGTCGATCGGATCGATCGCAACAGACAGAGAAATCTTTGTGTTAAAAAATATTGGCATGAATACAAAACACACGAATAAATTCACATAGATACATATATATATCATATATCAGCGTTTCGCCGGCGCGTCTTAGCGCTTCTTATCGGCGTTTCTTAAAAAATGGCATTAGCAGTACTCCGTGCATGAAATTCTCGAATGGCAATGCATCGGCAAGAAAGTACTGTATGTAACCTTCAATTTCGGTCTATGGTATTTCACTATAATGTCAACCACGTGTTTGTTTATTGCTTCTAAATATGTCTATTTTTCTGCCAAATAAAGTGTTTTTGCAGTTAATTTTATTGCACTACTTTATTCGAAAGAAATCTGCACCTGAAGCAGACAGAATTCTTATTGAGACTTATGGCAACAATTTTCCGTCGGATACGACATGCAAAGACTGCTTTCGATGCTTTAAAAATAATGATTTTCAACTTGAGGATAAGGAACGTTCTGGCGCGTCGACAAAATTTCAAGACGAACAATTAGAGAAATTGCTTGGTCAAGACCCATGTCAGACGCTAGCAAAGTTTTGAAAAATATTACAATTAGATGTGTCAACAGTTTCGAAATGTTTAAAAGCGTTAGGGTTTTATCAGGCTTCCGTCAGATAAAAAAAAAAGGCGAGAACTTTTTCAAAGACCTAATACATCTATTTATTTTTTTATTCGATATAGGTTGAATTGAAAAAAAAAGTATTTATCGATAGGAAGATATTTTTAATCCAACTTTAACAAGAACAACAACGATAAATTAACGAACAGAACCATAATTAAGAAAAAAATAAAGCTAAAAAGACGCGAAAGGGATAAAAAGAGGATGATAAAATAAAAAAAAAAAGATAAAAAGTTTGATATAACACTTGTAATGTTTCGTTGAAAGCACAGCTTTATATTCTCCCTCTTGTTTCGTTCCGTAAACGTAACTCGTTTGGTTGAACAGTTCGTTTCTAGGGAATAGATTACTTTCTTTGTTTTAGTATTCTTTGAGTGCTTGAAAAGAGGAAGGAGTAAGGCAGCAATGTGTCCTAAGGGTATATCCTGACCTTTTTGTCTTCCTTCCTTCCTTTCATCCTTCCTTCCTTCCTTCCTTCCTTTCATCCTTCCTTCCTTCCTTCCTTCTTTGTTAAGGAATGGTTGAGACAATAACGCATGCCCCTGCTCCTGTGCACACACTTTGCATCGTAGATTATAATAAATATCTTAAGAAGTATATTACCCCTTCTGGTTAATCATTATTTCATTCAAATATACTACTTATCTTATTTTATTTCTATATCCACGATTAGGTGTACCTTTGAAGGATATTTTTATAAATTCTCGTCATTCCACGTGTTACGTTTAATTGGAATCTTTTTATCTTTATTTTCTAATTACAAATTCTATTTTACAATTTTTATTAGGTATCCTTGTATAGTATTGATTTTTATATTTGACTTTTAAAACAAGATAGGACTTACTTATATACTTCTTATACATATTTATGCGTATATGTATGTATAATATAATATTAGGATCTTGAATAAGTTCTCGGCGTTTCTTAAAAAATGACATTAGCAGTACTCCATGCATGGAATTTCGAATGATAATGCATCGGCAAAGAAATATTGTATTTAACCCTTCAATTTCAGTCTATGGTATTTTACTATAGTGTCAACCACGTGTTTGTTTATTGCTTCTAAAACTGTCTATTTTTCTGCCAAATAAAGCGTTTTCGCGGGGAATTTTATTGCACTACTTTATTCGAAAGAAATCTGCAACTGAAGCAGACAGAATTCTTATTGAGACTTATGGCAACAATTCTCCGTCGGATACGACATGCAAAGACTACTTTCGATGCTTCAAAAATAACGATTTTCAATTTTAGGATAAGGAACGTTTTGGCGTATCGGCAAAGTTTCAAGACGAACAATTAGAACCTTATATTGAACCTTACACTTTAACCTTAAACTTTACTTTTCTTTATATTTTCAACCTTATATTTTAAATAAAACTTTTATTTTGTAATAAAAAAAAACGGCGAAAACTTATTTAAGGTCCTAATATTAGACTTTTAAAAGGACTTGCTTATGTACTTCTTATACATATTTATGCGTATATATATTTTTTTTACATATATTAGGTTGTCCCATAAGTTTCTTTCTTTTCCTAATAAACTTTTTATATTGAATATTTTATATTTAATATTATTTTACTAATATTAAATTGCATAGTTTTATGATAAAGGTATATAATAAGAATAAAATCCGTATATATTTTTAAGTAAAATAATATAAAATACAAGACAAAAAAAATATTTTATATTGAAAAGTAATGATAAAACTTATGAGACGATACTTTTAAAGTTTCGTATATGTATATGGTATCCTGAAAATGTTTAAAACTTTTTCGATGTTAGATATAAATCTATTAATCGTGTTATATCCTTTCATAACGGTTCAACTATACGAAATTTCTTTTAAATTGTCTTCAACGTAACAATCTATATAGTTCAACGAATCGATAAAAGTCGTGTTTGTTATCGACTTCTTGTGAGACGTCTAGTTTGGAGATTGGCCAATCTTTCTCAAAGCTAACGATATATATTTATATATATCTCATAGTTCGAATCTTTGAACGACGTTTGTATATAAAAGATGTTTTTTCGTATTGATAAATACAGTTCGTTGATAAACACTTTGATTCGTCATAGAAAATAAATAAATAATCAAACGTATATATATGTTATTGGTAAAATGAAATTACTTTGAAATGATCGACAAACGTTACCGTAGACGACGTAATAAATGTCTTGATTTTGAAAATGCAAACAAACTTTAAACCTACGCGAAAAAAGTTGTTTCAGCTGTACGTTAAAAGCATTATCTCTCTTTCTCTCTTAAAATACGAAAGAATCTTTATTCGCAGTTTTTTTTTTTTCGATAACACAGAACGAGATTAAATAATAATTTGTTTCTTTTTTTTTGTATTGCAAAATACGACGTAGAAAATTTCACTCGAAACGTTTAATTAATATCTTTACCTTATTTCTATTTCTTTCTTTCTCTCTCTCTCTCTCGTTCGTATATTTTCGATCGTGTTAAACCGTATCCTTTTTTTATTAATTTTTTTTTTAGAAAACCTTATGTTCCTTTTCTCTCGAGATTGGTATACCATTGCATTCAAATTTTCATAAACGACATAGTTCCCAGATGGTTAGAAATACCGAAGAGTTTAGTACGCTAGCGCCCATTCTAATGTAATCCCTTTTTAGCTTGTACCGTGGATGCAAATACTATGTTAGTCTGGCCATAATCCTACTATTGAAATTTCAATAAGACGGTTAAGAGAGCATTACGTAGGAAATTGCATTATCGAATCGTTTTAAGAATATACGGTATCAAGAAAATGTAATGTTTTCTTTTTTTTTTTAAACAATTTCATTTTAACGAAGAAATGTTCTACAATACTTCAAAGAATTTGTGAAAGAGAGCGAGAGAGAGAGAGAGAGAGAGAGAGAGAGAGAGAGAGAGAGAGAGAGAGAGAGAAAGAAAGATAAATAGGTAAAAGGGAATCACATAATGGACGTACGTATATAAACGTATTACAATAGCACATTACGTTACTGAAGCAAACGTTACTGAAGCAAACGTTATGAACAGCAAAGTGATAATAATTAAACGTTTCCTGGCATCTAACGGAACGATGTCAACGACATATCGTTTAATTTTACGCGAGATGCTTCGATAGTAATCGATGTTATAATAACGTTAGACAATGTCATCAGGTATTCCGGAATGTCACTGATAAAACGCTAGTAGTTGTCATCTGAATTATGTCAGAATCGGACGTGTCGTATTTCATATTCCACCTAACTACGTTCGTTTAATTTTATTTTCAACGATGCTTTCCGATCGATCCACTACCAACTGCTACTAAGTGTTACTTAATAGACATCTTTTAGGGCAGTGCTTCTCAATCTACTTTTTTTTAAATAAAATTTCGACTCTATAAAATCTGTCGATTTAATTTATTCTTTTTTTTATAAAATAAAAACTCTAAACAAATTTATTTGCCAATATTTATTCAAATCGATGATAGTTCTTTTATAAAAAATTTTCTAATCGAATTATTCTGTATTTGTTATTAACAAATAACTCGTTGCACGTATTTTCACAATATTCTATAGACCAATGATTATGATTTATAAACAAAAAATTAAAACGACAATACACAGAGAAATTGAAAAATATTTATATGAATCTTTCTTTGCTTTTCTTTTTTTCTTTTAAATAAATATGCAGATAAATGAATCTACGTTAACTTTAAACAATAATTTCGTACGTAGAAAAAGAAAATCAAAGTAATAAAAATATTTAGAAAAATATTTACTATATGCGTCAAAACAGATTTACTTTTCCTATATTATTTGAAAAACCTATTGCTTGAATAACGTATGTAGTTGTATAGGAACAACGTTATTTCCTTTTTTCCACGAGAGAATACTTTTCTGTTTTATGGAAAACCGTATTTGCGAGAAAATCCCTTTCTGTATCGAAAATACATACCATTTATCCGTTTCGCATTACGTTCTTTTGCAAAATGAACTTATTTTATAGTTAATTATAATGCGAACGTATTTGGTTTGAACGGGATTTAGTTTGTTTTTATTATTTTATTAATAACAAGGAATACAAACGGGCAAATTATCGCACGTACACATACTTATCGCGAATGCATTTATTATTGACTGTAGCGTTTAAAATATATTACACACATATATTTAAAAGGATAATAAATTTAATATCATTTCTATTGCAATTTAAACAAAAAAAAAATAAAATAAAACCCAACAGGAGAATTTTGTTTGGTCGAGTATTAAATTAAATTGTTTATTGCGAAATTGTTGTCATCATCATCATCATTATCGTTAAGTGATCAATATCAAAATTGAAAGCCTTTCTCTCTTTTTTTTTCTCTCTCTCTCGGCATCGTATTTTTCTATAGGCGTTCCATTTAATTCCAGCCGATTGCTCGATTCCATTGTAATACTCGTCAAGGTAATCTAGGGAAAGGTTTAACTTGACAATAATAATCAACATCCATGACTATTATTATGGGTGTTTTATTTTTCTTTTTCTTTTTTTATTTTCTTTTAACCACGATCAATGGTGGAACAAAACCTGTGAATCACGGAATTCTGTAAATGATCTCCCGAAGAAGTTGTAACTCATTTCGCAAATCACTCGTTATCTCGTTTCATTATGCAATCTTGACGAGTTAAAACGTCCTTCTTATGAAACGGCATAAAGCAAAACAAAACAAAACCAAATTAAAAATAAAATAAATGAGGAAAAAAGGAAAAGAAAAAGAAAGATATGATCTCGGTTTTGTAATGATTACATCGATAATATTATACGTTTTCCTTTTTAGAGTAGAAAAAGATCATTATTGCATAGCCTTTCTGATTAAAACTCAATAAATTGCTGAACCAGCAAATTCTTCTCGTTTCTCACGTCACGACCTTCACATAATTCGTCGGATTTATACGGATTTCGCTGTTTCAGTAAAACGTGTTGTGCATACGTATAACGCGAAAATCGTTGAAAAAAAAAAAAACAAAAATCGTTTCTTGAAAAAGGTAAGGAACCAACGACAAAAAAATACGCAAGGTACATTTCCTCTCTCACTCTCTCTCTCTCTCTCTCTCCCTTATATATTGTTCTTTTTTTTTAAATATATACATGCTGCGATAACATTAGTAACAACGTTAACAACAACTTTTTTCTCTCATTAACGTTCATTAAAATTTTCACTAGGTTTATTCGCATACGTAGTATTTTTCGTTTGCAATATCGACAAAAAATCACTCTTGCGTTTAGAATTATTAATACGTGAAATCAACGTGAAATGTATATAATTTTTGTTGCTTATTTTTATTTTGTTTTTTCAATTTTTCTCATATCTATTTGATTATTTCCTTTTACTTATGCGTTTGAAATCGACTCGTGACATACTTTCTTTAAACTTCAAGGATGAATAAAAACGTTAAACTAACCTTCTTTTCCGTATTATCGTGAAATATTACTCGTGCGATAATAATCTGTTATTCATATTTTTTTTCGTTCTTTTTTTTCTTTTGTTTTTGTTTATAAAATCATGCCCATTGAACGTCACGACGAGTTAAAAACGTACAGGTTCCGTTTTGTTAAATTACCGTGATATATAACCATTTACCATAAACTAACGACGTGTATCAATAAAACAGTGGATTTAACTTGAACAATCTTATGATCATCGTATTCGTATATTTTAACAAACTACTTCATAAAGAAAGTATTATTATTTTATAACATAATTAATAACTCGCTCGTACTTTCCTATGGTTTCTTATAAAATATTCCATAGAATAGAAAGTTTACAGGATTGTAGGAAGTACTGTACAATCTCATTGAAAATTATTAATTACGACGTGAAGTTGTAAGGAATTTTAGGAGTCAGTTAAAGTTAGTAAAGTTTAAGCTTGCAAAAGCGAAAAGTTCAACGTAACACAAGGACATATTCGTTCCGACATTAGGTAAGGTAATTGTTGAGGGTTATTTGATTCCAGTTCGTGAAACAACAGCATGACCTAGAACTTTGACAATCTAAGTAAATCAGTAAACAAGCAGCTTGCGTTATGGTAGAATCGATGAAGCCATTAAATTATCTGGCATCCATTTTAACCGGAAGTAGCGAGAACCCGAGAGAATCCTTCTATCGATAAGGTACGACCTCGCCATTTCGAACCTTTATTCGTAATTTTGGTATATTGCACGGTGTATCTATGTCCGATAAATATATCTATATATATACGTATGTATATGTATATTACAATTCTAACCGGCTCGAAATAATATGTATACTATGTATAAATGTATATATATATATACATATTTATACGTATCTATGTATTCACATAACTTTATACATACGTATTGTATATACTTAAGTGTCTACTACGTATCCAGTGCCTTTATCGTATCGCACGTGTCCTTCCACTCAGGTGAACTCGATGAATCGTCCTCGTCGTCGTTGACCTCGTAGTCGATCGACCCTTCTTCGCGAACTCCCTATTCACCTAACTACATGACTATCTACAATAACTATTTATTATTTGCCTAGTCATTTTATACCGAAGAAATCAGGCTAACACGTCCCTGAGGTATTTAGGGTATTTACCCGTTCGAGCACAAAACTCATTGAATAAACTTGTATTATAATAATCTTCGATACAGTAGTATCATAATTTTCTTCTTTGAAACATAAGAAATAATTCAATGGTACCTTTTTTTTTCTTCTTTTTTATTTTATTTTTTTTTATAGATATATTATCTTTCATTTGAATGGTTGAATTTAGATACGATTACTTTACGTTCCACTTGGATGACTACATTCGAACGAAAATACC
This sequence comes from Mischocyttarus mexicanus, assembly GCA_023678845.1. NCBI lineage: Eukaryota > Metazoa > Arthropoda > Insecta > Hymenoptera > Vespidae > Mischocyttarus > Mischocyttarus mexicanus. The sequence continues at coordinate 1,347,467 of JACGTP010000011.1, read as the reverse complement.
ATGTCAAATTGGCAAAGTGTAATACCAGATAAATTAACATCAGAGAGAAAACTTCTTTGCCAATGGCTCAAAATTTGTTTAAATCGGTAAAGGTCTTGGTCAACCTTCTTCTGAACGTTGACTAACAGAAAACATTTGGCACATTTTCTTGGCAACTATTTGGCCTATTTTTCTTTTACAAGAATAAAAATTCGATGCCTCGCGTTAATTTAAGAAATGTCATATTCATTTGCTACTTATATATGTCTTATATACCAAATGTAGAAATATGAAAACGGAATTTTTTTTTTGTACAAATTACACATCTGTTATTTGAAAATGATTAAAAAATATTGTATTCGAAGTAATCTCCGTTGCTATTTATAAGTTTTTTCCAACTCCCTGACACTTTATGAATGCTACGCCGAAAAAAAAAAAAGTTCTTCTTTTGAAGCGAACCAGTTGTTGAGTCATTTTTGTACATTTCCGTACGAATTGAAGCGTTGTTACATACATACACATATATCATATGTTTTAATAATACTACTGCTTAGTAATATTTCGTTTGATGTCCTTACACATTTTCCATTTAAGTTAGCAAGGTCGATCTAATCTTTATCAACGATTAACACGAACGAGAACTATAGTTATATTAGTGGGAGTTAATTCACGCGTTCTATAAATATGCTCGTTATGAAAGAAATCCTAAAATATTCGCGTGTAGCGTGCACAAATTTATAGTAATTTTTTGTTTTTGCCTATTAGTTAATAAGATAATAATAGGAAATTTTGTTCACGTTGGGTAAATTTAAAACATTAATTGAATTAAATATTTAAAGAAAGACATTTAGTTAAATCGTTTACAAGTTTTACGCTTGGAATCATTCTATCGTTGCTTCATTGAACCATATTTGCATTGAAAATAAAGAATATCGTTTTCATAGTGACTTTTTTCCAATTTATTCTCTCTTTTTTTTAATCTTTTTTTTTTTTTTTGTATTTTGGGAAGTTTGTAAAAACAATTTAAAAATATGGAAATTAAATTTAATATTTGGATGCACACGATACTTGTTTTCTTCAAAACGTTTAGAAAAAGTATATTAATTACTCGATAAATATTTTGTGTAGAAAATAATTGTTCAAAATAATAATAGGATAAATAATATTTGACTTTAAAAAAATTTATTGGTAAACTAGATTATTTCACGTATTGTAATAACATTATGCAAATGGAATGAAGCATATTGTCATTTTCCAATCCCTACATTCGCATAAACTTATACGTTCGTCATAGAACACCATTGATATATTTTTGAATCGATACTGATTTATTTTGAGTAGACAATATGTATGTGCACATGTGCATATATACTATTCACGAACTTTCAAGATAATTCAAGTATGTGGACAGAATGAAATCGAAAATCCATAACCTTTAAGATTGCTATTGAAAACAGCAAACGTCAGTTGTCTGCCAGATGTCCTTTGAATAGATGATTTTGACAAAACGTTTCTCGATCGATTTATATTACTTCAAATATTGTTTTGTAATACATTTTACGAAAAGAACGATATAACGTAAATTCTTTCAAATTTTAAATCGAATTCGAATACCGATGCAGAAACACCACACGTTTTACGTTAAATTTATATTTTAAAATGTCAATGTATTTTCAAAAAAATAGTTGATTTTAAACTTTTTGTCAAAAAAAGAAGAAAGTATAATTCTATTTATGGTAATAATTATTTCAACCGTGTTAGAGAAGAGAGTAGTAGTTATTTGTATCAAAGGACGTTCGCATAAGTGATGAAAGTGTCCTCGGAGAATTAAACAATTGAAATAAACGAGTAACTTTTTTCCTCGCAATTTCGTCTGCTCTAAAAAACTCTATTTTTTTTCTCAAATCTCTACTCTTATTCGGTAAAAATAAAATTGAAGAGAGATAGAAATTATGCAGTGAGCGTAAAACATAGAACGTTCCCTTTCTCACATTGTATTCATTGTTACACGCGCTAACCATTATAACGAATTCATTCGAATCTCACACGAAAGAGATAACGTACGTGAATAGATGGTAAACTCGCGTGGATTATCACATTGAAACATTGAACTTGATTATCATTTCATTCGTTCGTTCGTTCGTTCGTTCGTTCATTCATAAATAATTTTCTTTTGATTTACTTTTTCTGGTTATATGTTAACAAAATTTCGAATTTGTAGATTGGTGAAAATTTGGGAAAAAAAAACTCGTGTAAGGTATTATCGTAAATACAATCGCTGTCAAGAACAGGTGTACTTAATTAATAACAAATATTAATAACAAATATCCTTCGTTGTTAAATATAATCGAATTTTCGTATTCTTTTATATTTCTTTTTGTATAAATAATAATTGTTACGTAGAAAAAAAATACTGTAGAAAAATTTGAACCTTTAGGTTTGGAAAAATGCGTAGAACCATTATCCGATGATAAAAGATTGAGTTGTTGATAGACACGAACGATTAAAGTTCGGTCTATGATAGGAATAAGGGAAAGAGGTTGCCGTGTAAGTTCCTTAGGGTATTTTAAAAAGGATTTCGTGCCAGTCACGCGATAACATTATTCGAGATTATACCGAAGGAGAGAGAGAGAGAGAAAGATATTTGAGTTCGCCTTGAAACCGGAAACGAGAAGTCTATTTAAAAGGTGCGTGCAAAAGGGATATAGGTCTGATAGCGATAATTAAAGAAGGAAATAAAAAATTTGATTAGGATGTATCAAGATCTTTTAATTTTTTTCTGTTTTTCTTCTTATCTTACAAACGAAAGAAGCACGCGAAAGAAAATGTTCTTTTTCGTTTTTTTTTGTTTTTCTTGGGGAGGGTATTCCTATTTGCGAATAACAAGGATCGATGTGATAAGTTCCACGAAATTTTTCATTTTACTATCATTATCGTTACTTCAAATAATCAATTAGTTTGATATACTTATTTTAGTATTAACACTTAGACTTCCATGCCAAAATATCATATGTTTCGCTCAAAACGCGAAATGTTGTAGAAATTAATCTTTTATTTTTGGTGTTCCAATAATAATTTTTAATTGCTCAATGATGCACTTTTTATTTCAAAGTATACTCTAATTAGCGGTAATTTTCTAAATGAGCTAACTGTAAATTTTCATTCAACTTTTACAATTTAAGTCATTCAAATGTTCTAGTCATCAATGAACCATTGTGGTGTCACAAGAAAAACCGTGGCCGATCATAAATGACCGACATGGCAGTCAAAGTGTTAAGCTGACACGTCTTCCTAAGTCTATTGTTAAAGATTTATCATTCTAGGGATGAGTATAGATTAATTCCTTTTTTGTTTGCGTTAGTTAATTCTTTATAATACACACACACCCACAGACGTACACGTGCGATTATATCAAAGATTTATTAACCAAATATAACCATGAATTTACATGGATTACTCTAGTTTGATTCAAAGCTTTTACTATATAAACGGTTTCCTAAGAACGACGTTAATCCTTCTGAATGATATATATTATCAACCTAACCGTGGGAAAATGTTTGCGAAGTAATTATACAGAGGCCGATACGAGTTCCAGTGATTCCAAGTGCTTTTAGATTCGTTCGTATTCTTGAAACAGTCTGGTAAAGTACCCTTGACTTTCAGCTTCTTCGTCATCGTCATCATCGTCATCGTCTCGATCGTGTGAATTGGCTTAACAAAAAACGGAGAAAACGATACCGAACGATTCGTTCCTGTGTTCAAGACATTGAAATATGATCTAAGAAGAGAGAAGTCCAATCTTATCCGTGATATTACGTTAAGAAGAATCATCTAAATCAATCTAATGGTGGTGCTTTAATCGAAAAGAAAATCAATGATAACCGGAAAATCCAACTATTGGCAATGATTTTCTGACGAACTCTGAGACTTCTTTTTACTCCCCTCCCTTTTTCTCCGATCATCAAATTTCATCTACAACCACCAAGTGATAAAGGATTTTCGATAAATTTTTGTTAATTGAAGAAAAAAAGAAGATCGTATCGAAATGGAGGAAGATGACACAGAGGATATACCAGTGACTTTGACTAGCAAATTGGTCAAGAAGAAATTGATGTCGGCAACGAAGAAAACAACGATGACTAAGACTACGACCAACGCGTTAGAGTATTCGTCTATTAGAACATTCGGTGGTCAGATAAGTATTCGTAGACAAGATTCCGCGGATGAATCCGATACGATAGAATACGCATCTGAAAACGAGGTAGAAAATATACCTAAAGACGAGGATTATTGTCCCGAGCCATTAGTGATTGATGAGAAAGGTAACAGAATATCCGGAATAGACAGGCACTCGGTTGATCTTCCCGAGGAAGTAGAGTCACTTTTGATTGGTCCACGTGAAAATACCAGTCATCGTTTTTCATCGACTACCATTTGCGTTAACGAGGAGGATAATAATACGCGTAGCACCAGTACCAGCAGATACTCCGGTTCTAGGTTTGGTCTTTTTATGAGCAGACCTAGTCCACAATCTAGTTCGAGTCAGGAAGAATACGAACCCGAAGTTAAAAGTTTGACCAGATTGCAAAAACATCAATTACAGCAGCAACAACAACAACAACAGCAACAACAACACCAACAACAACATCTTTTAACAACTGGTAGTAGTGGTGGACAAGTAACAGCAAGATCAATGGAAAGCTTACGTTCTTCCCGAAACTTTCTCAGTGCCGACGACCGTTACAGCGACGAAAGAAAATCCTTAGAATCCTTGACCTCATCTTCGGAAACTCACTTGACTACTTCGAAAAGTCACTACAGAAGTTTTCTAACCTCATCCAGCAAGGACGTTCGTAGAATCGTAACGCAGGGCGAATCTAAAAGCAGCGACAATCTTCATAGGGAAGAAAGTTTGAATGCCGAGGTCCGTCGTGGTTTATTCGCAAATACCGGTTTAGAAAGAAAATTACCTCAACATTTGAGCCTACCACCGCCGTCGAACGTATTCTCATTGACCAGTCCAGGTGGAAGCGATAGAAAAATTACTATACTAAGTCCGCATTCGCCGATACACACCACGGAGTTTCAATTTTCTGCCCAAACGTTGAAGAGCAGACGGAAGAAGGCCATCGTCTTGCCTAGGTTGGTGTTGCCTCGAAGCGATTCCGAAGTCTTTTTAGAGTGAGTAGACGATTGTCGATGATTTTTAGCCTCCTGGTCATTACCTCCTTGGCCTCGTGTGTCCTCGTCGAAGTGATTTGTAAGTTCACTTGGTTTAATTATGTGCTTTTTTCTCTATCTCTCTCTCTCTTTTTCTCTCTCTCTCTCTCTTTCTCTAGCTATCTCTTCGAAAGTTGCACACTGCTTCAAATTTTTACGTTTTTTATTTTCAGCACGCTTAATAAAATTAATCTGATCTCGATCGCTTTTCTCATATAATAATCGATATTTTTTTTTGAATTTTTTATTACTCATCAAATGTGCATGCGCTTCATTATTAGATTTTATAACGCTCTAGATTCTCTCATAAACAAGGTTTGTTTATTCCGTATGGAATGGTAAAACCATGTTTTATAAATGAAATAATATTGCAATGAAAGCATACATGATGTATATAATATTTGTGTCCTTGTTTATCTAAAAGTTGACGCCACTTTTTCTATACCGTATTATATTAAAACTATATACTCTTTCAATAATATCGTATAACGTGTTGGAAGAAAATTAAATTCCCATTTGAAAAACTAATTTATATATTTTGGAAATTTCTTATTTCGAAATAAATCAGGCAGTTTATATTTTGTAAAATATTGTTCTTGCTTTAGCTTTTATACCATTATTGGTAATCATTTTAAAGAGAATACATTATGGTCGGGTATTACGGATAATAGAATGAGCTTGGTATAGACGATGGTATCATGTTCTAGGTATTTTACATTTACTATGATAAATAAGGGAGACAGAGAGAATGCGCATTGTGATTTTCCACAGTAAGAAGATTTGTATATATATGTATATATACTTATAGAGAGACAGAAAGAGAAAGGTACATTCATAGTTGCACAGTAGTGGTTATTACCCAGACAGTTATGTAACCAGAACAATAACTGAATTGCTTCAGGCGGTGGTCTGTTCTAACACTATTGTCAAAGAAGAGCTCATTTGGCTGACTATTGTTGAATTAATTTGATCTAGTTTAATACCTTAGGTAATAATCGAATATATTTCGAATTTTTCATATTATATATACAATTAATTGAAACCTGTAGGCCATTTATTCGAGTAATTAATTATCCTTCAGTATCGATTAATTTCATCTTTTATTTTAATTTTTAATTTTTATTTTTCTTTTTAGTTCTTTTTTTTTTTCTTGCGATCGACTAGCAAGCTAATTGGATTTTTTCTCATCGAAATATTTTCGATACTGAGACCGAGTTAAGCGTATAAAAAGGTACGTCAAACATCGGCATAAAGATTTGATCCAATTTCATTCTCGTAATTGTTTATCGAACCGTACTTTTTCGTTTTACGATCGGATGGTATTTGTTTAAAAACCATTTTAATCGTATAATCGTTAACGACGTCGATACGTTTGGGAAGTACGATTGGATTTCGATCGTATGTTGTTTGTCAAAAATCAATTTCGAGATTTTTGGGTTTCGTTTGATTCTCCATGGTAAGTTGTTCAGTTTATTTGAATTTTTTTAAATTTATTTTTTATACGTTAAATATGAATTATATATGTATAAAGAGAGAGAAAGAGAGAGAGAGCTATGCATATTTTATTCACCAAAGAGAATATTGAATTTCGACAGGGGTTTTACAGAATTAAAAAAGGACATTTTTCTCTTCTCTCTTTTTATTTCTTTCTTTTAACGAGTTCGTGACTTATTAAAGGAGGAAAAGGATTAACGCTAATTAACTCGGAATTTCCCAAATGTTCCCAGCTCTCGTAAAGATGATATAGGTATATAAGTAGAGGTATATATATACACAAGTTATATACGTATGCTTTGGATTAATTAAAATTTTTATGAACGTTCTTTTTTGATTTTCCCGTCACAATATGATATGAAATCTTGCTCAATTTTTTTACTCTTCTATTTTTTAATTCTTCCAATAAACGACGACGAAAATAAACCCGTCGATTCGAAAAGTAATTTCGTTTTGATCATATATTTAATAATCGCAATTATTTTCTATTAAAAAATCCAACGCGTTTGTAATGATCGCGAATGGTCGGAATTTGATAAAAAAGAGAATTATTGCCTTGGACAATTGTCAAATATGTAAAGATAATGAGCTAAAATTGGAGGATAATTTATTTTTATTTAATTCAAATGAAATTCGGTATATGAATGTGTAAAAAAATTTCTCACACTGAGGGAAACAACGATCGAACATTTTTGAAAAATAATATTTAACATTATTATACATTTAATGAATTCAAAAGAACAAATACGATCAAATTTCAAAATTAGTTTAATTCATTTGGTTTATTATGTGTGTACGTATGTGAAAAAGAATATATACATATATATTAGGCAAATATCGTATCTGTTGTCATTCATCCGAAATACGCGTGTGTTTACATCCGTGACTTTTATGTATCGGTCATTAATCTTTGAGAAACCTTCGTAGAGAGTCACACGTGTTATCACGTCGTATAATTAATCGATGAAAAATATTACATTTTAATTAATTCTAGTTTAACACTAATATTCACATATATGGAAAAAAAAAGTCAACTAACATTCCTATATGAAAAAAGTAACGATAACAGCAAAGGAAGAGTTGGTAATAAAAATCAATGTGATCAGCATGAAAAAAATACATACGAGAGAGAGAGAGAGAGAGAGATAGACTACGTTCAAGAAAAAAAGCTCTCTTTACTCTTGGGTATCAATCTAATTCTTTTTTTTTTTCTCTCTCTCTCTCTCTCTCTTTCTCTCTCTCTCTTTTACTTTTTTCTTTTACCTCTATCTCTTTTGCTCTCATTCACTTTACCTAAGATATATATCCTACCATCGTAAAAGTTCTTCCAAGCTCTTTTTTTCCAGCGAAGAAAAACAAGAAATGATTTTTAAAAGCGAGTACTTCCAACGATGAACGTACGTTTTTTTTTCTCTCTCTCTTTCTTTCTCTCTCTGTGTATGTTCACATACATGAATGCATAATACATATATATGTATATACTTCAACTACGTTCTCTAAAGTAAGCCTCCTACTCATTTGAAATTCAGTTCTTATTTTTATTACTATTACTTTCATTTCCTCGTAGCATAGTGCAAGAGAATTGTCATAGTTTTCACGAGTATCTTATGTAAAATGCTTCGCGTTTAGTATATATTTCAATTTCTGAAAGCTTTCTCTCTCTTTCTCTCTCTCACTCTCTCTTTCTTGATGCCACTATTCTCGCATGCTCGTAATTATACAGAAAAGTGTAATCTTTAACACCCCCAAGCTAGCATACAATTAACGTTTTAGTTTTACTCCGTATATACGTGTTTGCGTGGTTGGAAACCGTAGCGAGTGCTGCTTCTCCATTTTCCCTTGACCTAGATTACGATTTTCGATCTTGTCTATTAGAATTCGAAATCTCTCGGATAACACGACCTACTCGAGATTATTCTTAATATCTCATGTCAAATTGATCTTTTTTTATGTTATCGTTGTAAACGATCTAGTAGATAATATTTTTATACTCGTGTATAAAAGATTAGTTCTAAAAGATGACAATTAACAAATCACAAATAAATTCTCTCATTGAAAATAAGTTAATAATAATTAGTTCTACTTTATTGAATATTAATTTTCTATCCGTTTCTTCTTTATGTATGATTCTGTATGTGTATAATGCACATATATGTATGCGTAGATGTATGTGTGTTTGTGTGTGTAAAATAGTGGAAAACGTCGACTTAATTTTTTTAACCGCTTCGTTAGCCGCATTTCGAATCGAACCCGTTCTGACGTCATTGTTAAAGCGCCGCCTCACGTATTCATACACACACACACACATATGTGCACGTGAGCTCACGAACGCGCAAACGTATACGTTTAATCTCTTTTAGCGATATAATACTTTGAGTAATAAATTTTTATGGTTAGTTGTGTCTTCGAGGAATAGAGTTTTAGAAATCTTAGTTACTTTAAATGAATCATTTTTAAAATTGAAATAGCTAGATTAAAGAAATTCTTAACTTAAATCAGGACAGATTTCAAAAGTAATTACAATGTTTTGAACCTAATACGGGTTACTTTTTTAATTATCTCGCAAATGGATGATTACGTCGAATTAAATGAAATTCCTTTTGAATTATTATTATTATTTCCATCTAATATATATTTCTAAATACAATGTTATACACATAGAAGAAATAAGACGAGATATGTATTTTCATTATAGTTAAGACCTTTTCGTGATCAAAGGTTCTTATTAGTGTCATCTTGCTTTGTAAATTTGTTCATCCTTCCTTAGTGCTTACGACAAAAGCATTATTAATATTGAATATATATATCCTTGTCTCTTTTTTTTTGCCTAGTTCATCAAAACGTCCAATTAAATGTTTTCATTCAAAAACTTTATGGTACGAATATTAATTATGTATTATTCACGAACTTCTCAAATTAACACGCGAATTATTATAAAATAAATTGACAATAGAATGTTGACGTTATTATTTTAGTTTAATCAATTGTTTTGACTCGTGTCACATCTATCTCAAAAATAATACAATTTTTTATAATGTTCAGTGAAATATCAGAACGTATTCAAAACGAATTTTAAGTAAATGCGAATTTTGTATTTCTTATCTTTCCCAATAATAAAGTATCATTTTCTTGTTTATACATTTTAAAGAACCCAACGACATAATTGTTTTAATACTGTATATCGTTTAAGCCAACACGTCAGATCTATTTCAAAAATAGTATCAAATATTGGCGTATTATACACACACACACAAACACACATACACATGTGTTGTATTATATCTCAATGAATAAAATAAACATTTATTTTTAATTTTTAATTTTTTAAATTTATATCTTGATCGAACGATAAAATAAAATCACTTTACCGTGATACAATAGTTCTCAGCTAATGTTTGAAGTTTGATCGATCGTTCGTCGTGTTAGCAGTTAATTCTGTAAAATCGGAACACGAAAGCTAGTTTCTAGAAAGGCTAGAATTATTCGTAATCATCTTTCTACCTATGGTTACAGTTTCAACAATAAATGATGTGTATAATATTTAAACGGAAGATTAAACGTTTAAATACTTACTTTAAATGATGTTCTTTGACATTCGATGTTTTATTAAAGATTCTTTTTACGTTCTTGCTTGATATGATATTTGAAAAATTTCTACGATTTAACTTTTCTATGATTTCTCTCTTTCTTTCGCCCCCTCCTCCCACCTCTTCTCTCTCTCTCTCTCTTTCTCTCTTCCTATGCTTTCGAAATATTATATTACTTGGTCGTATGCCAAAGCGGAAAGCATTCCAGGATCATGGACTTTGACAAATGCCATACACAGTCACGTTTAAGGATTTATTAATAATACGTTGCAAGGTTATTAACAAAGATTAAAAAATTGAAAGTTTTTTTAATTCGAGATAATACCCGGTGGTTAAGATTTTCTCTCTCTCTCTCTCTCTTTCTCTCTCTCTCTCTCTCTCTCTCTCTCTTTCTTTCTGTCTATCTATCTATCTATCTATCTATCTATCTTTCTCTCTTTCATGCCCTTCCCTTCAGCCACCCTTAATCTTCCTTTATATCTATTCCGAGAAATTCAGTTTGAAATGAAAAAAAATAAAAGAACACCAGGTTGGTGGATAACGTTGGAAGCCGGA
>JACGTP010000011.1:1317372-1329980 GCA_023678845.1 Mischocyttarus mexicanus | reverse complement strand
TCTCTCTCTCTCTCTCTCTCTCTCTCTCTCTTTCTTTCTGTCTATCTATCTATCTATCTATCTATCTATCTTTCTCTCTTTCATGCCCTTCCCTTCAGCCACCCTTAATCTTCCTTTATATCTATTCCGAGAAATTCAGTTTGAAATGAAAAAAAATAAAAGAACACCAGGTTGGTGGATAACGTTGGAAGCCGGAAGGAAGGAAGGAAGGAAATTCGCGGAGTACGTTGCCCTTCGCACTCGCCATTGATTTTAGAGAAACCGTGGGTGTGTCGAGCACGTGGTTCCGCATCTCATAGGAATGAGAATGTGAGAAATAAAGTGAGAGAGAGAGAGAGAATGACGACATCTACTCGTTACAATTTTCATATATATCTAAAATAAATACTATCATTTCATTTTGATTCTCGTAAAAACTTCCCTACGATATCACGACACTATTTTTTCCGGCCCTTATAACATTTTTTAAGTTCATCAAAATCAATTTGAATTATATTCTTAATAATCGTATCTTTAAATTAATAAAGGGAGGGAGGAGTGCTTATACATGGTATCGGTAATGTTACATTACGTTATTTTGGATGAATACAATTTTTACACGAAATATTTCATATTAAATGTTCAAATAAATATTGTATTTTAGTATCCTAAAATGAGTATATTAAAATATATCATTTTCAAATGCGTTTTTTATTCTTCTCGATTAATAAACACACCATTTGGGATTTATTGATTTTTAATCAATGTAACATCTTTTATATTATAATATAGATTTTGAAAATTTTCAATTACGAATGATACAAAATTTTAGGAAAAATGTTTTAATACCCTTTCTTCCAGATGATCGAAACGATTGTTATTATTATAAATGATATAATACAAAGAACGAATATTACTTTTTCATATTGCCTATATTCAATTTTTTTAATTTCTTCATTTAATACAATTTGAGATTCTTTTTTAGTGAAGACCGTTTAGCGTTTGCCTTGCGTTCAAAAATACGCAATTGACGTATTAATCTCTGCCTCTGTCAGTTTCTAACTTCCTCTTGAATTTTTTTTTTTTTATATTTCATCTTCTCTTTAGCCCTTTTTTCGGAGAAATGTTAAAGCATATCCACCCTCCGCGCGTTTCCGGCGTCAGAGTTTTCGGCGCCGAAGTCGACGAAGGAGGCGCTCGCGTCGATGGAGTCACGAGAAAATTCGTTCTCTCTCACTCTCTTGCAAATTCTCTCTCTCTCTCTCTCTCTCTTGAAAATTCTCTCTCTCTCTCTCTCTGTCACTCTCTCTTGCTCTTATTTTCTCTCACTCTCTTTCTCTCTCTATTACTCTCTCTCTCTCTCCTACTCTCTCTCTTTCTCTCTTCTTCGTTCTCTCCAGTCTTCCGCGACCTTTCCTTCCGTACGCGTCGTTTTCTTATCACGGAATACGAAAAGTGTACAAACAACGATAGGACCTAATTCAATTAACCAAAATCCCATTTTTTCCTTTTCTACGTAGGTTTAGGTATGTGAAAAGTGTGAGTGTGTGTATGAATTAAATCTAACGTGTAAGGGTGAATCATTGTTTGATAAGCGCGTGTCTGTCACTTTATTTTCTCTTATCGTTACTCAAGTATTACAATCCTTGGGATTGATTTAAATGTTCAAAGATAATAATGAGACGAAGGAAGGAAGATAAGTATAAGAATAAGCTTTTAAAAGATTCGTTCACGTGTATCCTGGATTTACCACAAGGAGATAAATCTTTAACTAATTGTTATAATATTTCATTAGATTTTTCTGTATTTTCTATGTGTTGTAACGATGAGTTTAGTCTAAATCTAAGATAACCGAACATTGTTGTAATCGGTATTACGTCACGTGCGTTTTCGTTTATCCTATCGGCCGTTTGTATCACTTTCTCTGTGTTCGTGTGTGTGTGTGTGTGTGTGTTTGTCTCTGTCTCTTTCTCTCTCCCTCTCTTTCTCTTTCTCTATCTATCTATCTCAATGTACGTTTGTGTATGCTTTCGTATTTGGATATGTGCGCGTGTGTACATATATCACATTGCTAATATATTTAATATACATTAACTAACATCATCGGTGTAGGTTGCGTACGCGTGCGTGCGCGTGCGCTCTGTCATGTCAGAAACTCGTGTGTTACATATCACTAGACTGTTGTTAGTGGTGGTGGTGATGGTGTTAGTGATGGTTGTATCAGAGTACGACAGGTGAGAAATACGCGCGTGTGTCACTCCCTCGTGTAATCGTGAATAAATTTGTAAGGAAAAAAAGAAACAAAATGTAGGAACACATGGAAAGTATGATTATTTTGAAGAGAGATTGTACCACGAACAGAATCCTTATCTTTGTACCGATTGATGTTGTTTATTTGTTCGATAGAATTTCCCGAGATCAATTTTTTTGTGTGGATGTGTCGGAAACGAGACGCGTTTATCCGACCATTCGCGAAGAGAATCGATTCTCGTGAGAAAGCTGACGAAGTGAGGATAGATAGAGAAGAGATTAAGAGTAAGAGTAAGAGAGAGAGAGAGAGGGAGGGAGAGAGAGAGAGAGAGAGAACATCTTTTCGTCTACTAAGGACAAACTATGTTCGGGATGTCCTCGAGCGCGGAAATGTTTCTTGGTTGTCGTCGTAGTCGTCGTCGTTCGAAGCTCGTTGAAGCTTCGACGGTGAATCGTGGATGCATTGTTGGCACTTCTTTCAAGAAAAGACGACTTTTCTCCTGGCTTCTTCGACAGTGAAATTGTCCTGGAACTTGCTCGTTTCTTTTACTTTTCCTTTTTCTTCTTCTTTCTAAAAGAAAAAGAAAAATATATATAAAAAGTTAAAGCGGAGAGAAACAAGGAGGAAAGGAAAGAAAAGTTAGTTCGAAAAGGAAATTTATCAATGGATTCGATTTGATATTCATGGTGTAGTTTTTGTCTTATGTTAATGGGAAAAATTCGGAGAAGAAAGAGAAATAGAGAGAAAGAGAGAGAGAAAGATAGATAGATAGATAGTTAGGAAGTTAGAATAAAATACGTAATAATCGTTAAAAGTTTGGACGTAATGGAACGGCAAATAATTGGCTCGTTCGAGTACGATGGTAAAACCATCGAAAATGTCTTGTCAAGAACAGAGGGGAAGGAAGTGTTACCTTTGACTGTCTCGCGAATAAGCCCTGGAAAAGTTTGATGAAGGGTTATCGGGAAAATTCAAGATGGGACAAGATTGGTGCGCCCGTAGGCGAAAACGTTCGAGCAGCGGATGCTGCCCTTGCGGACCACGTGTTCATCCCTCGAATAGGTCAGTGAGAAGAACGGGGTTGTGTAAGAATCTAATTTTTTTTTTTCTTTTCTTTTACTTGTTCTTTTCTTTTTCATTGTCGTATCATTATTTTTTTTTCATCGAAATCTACAATTATTTCTATTAGGTAAACGATACAAAAATATTTAGTTTACGTTATTTTTTGAGAGTTGTTAGGTTTATTTGGTTCTTCTGTTGATTATCCAATAAGACAGAGAGAGAAAGAGAAAGGAAAAGATGAGATTTAGGATCGTTTAATTAATGTTTTTCGTTTCAAACATTAATACGTTTATACACGTAGTTTCATTTGCACGATTCTTTTTAATGAACGTTTCAAATTAATTCAATTTCTTTTCGCGTTGATTTTTAAAGAAAAGTGAGATACAGTTTAATGGTCATCGTTTCTAACGCGTTAATACGTTTAACGCAATTCTTTTTATGCATGAAAATGTAGAGAATGGTATGCAAATTTTAAATCTTCCGTTGATTTCTAAAGAAAGATAAAAGAGATGAGGAGAGATTTAGGATTGTTAAAGAAAAGTGTATCCGTTTTCTTTTTTTCATATTTATCTTCGTTTCTAACGGTAATGCGTTATACAGGATTTTCTTTTTTTTTTTTTTTGCATGATAATTAGGTCGCGCAAGCACGAAAAGGTTAATCGATAGAGATTCGTCTCACGATGTTAATGGTACTCCAAAGCTAAATTTATCTAACGTGAACGATTTGAAAGGGAATTTTGTTTATAAAAGAAAATTGATTTTTCTTTTTTCCTCCTCCTCACCCCCGAATCTCTGATTTCTCTCTCATCTTCACTGTACCATACTTTTATATCGTAGATACAAAATTTATCCTTCATTATTTTTCGTTAAGAATAATATCTTTGAATAACGTTCGCGTGACATTATTCAATTGTATCTCCGTTGCACTAAGAAAGCAATAATTTCTTCACTCGGATAGGATCTCCTTAAGAGTTTATGTTTTATCTGACCGTTGCGATATACAAGAGGAAAAAAATAATGTGTATCGATAAATATTCAACAAGGTAAAAGGAAATTAAAGTAAAGAAAGAGAGAAAAAGAGAGAGAGAGAGAGAGAGAGAGAGAGAGAGAGAAATACTCATGTGGCATTTTCTGGAGGTCAACGTGTGAAGGAAAAGAAAAAAAAAAGTAAGAGGAAAAAAAATTTCTTCAACGTAAAAACGATGAAGTTCTTTTCTATATGAGTTAAAATTTAAAAGAAAATATACGTAAACGCGAACGCTGAGAACTTTTTAATAAAATACTCATTTATCTGAATAATAACATATATCTCTATATTAGATATTTCTTAAACAAACTCATTTATTATTATTCCTTCTATCAATGAAATTATTTCAGGTTAATTGTTATTGCAATTTATTCGTTCCCGCTAAAGACAGAATTGCACCGAGATGCATAATGCATAGCTAAGTTATTTCCGTTTCTTTTTTTTTCTTTGTAAACTTTTTCCCTTTTTCTATTTCTCTCTCTCTCTTTCTCTCTTTCTCTTTTCCTATTTTATACACATATACATTTACGCGTACGCAATAGGCTTTTCAATTTACTGCCAATCGTAGTCCCATTGGATCGAGTGAAATAGGATTTAATTAATTCTGACGTGAAATAGAAATATGATGAAGGGAAGGAAACGAAAAACACAATCCGTTTATATTTCACTTTGCGAAAGTAATTAACAAATTTGACGAGGAAAATAAAGGACCAAATCCTCGAATGCAATATTATTCTTTTTATCCAAATAAGTCTAACGAAAAATACTTTTTTTTCTTTATTTACTTTATTACTTATTTTTCAAGTAAAAATAAACTGCGACGTCGATGGGTAACGTTATAAATAATATTTTTTACATACACACACATACACACACGAAAAAGCCTTTACATCATTTCATAGGTTTTTACGTGTATACATTTATCATAAATCACCAGTCACTGTCATATCCGAATTGAAACTTCTTTCAAAAGGACATTTTTGCGGCTCTCTTGGGAAGAGTTTATAGTCGATAATCTATCGTTACTTTTATATGTAGTATTAGTAAAGAATTTAAAATAGCAAATATATCTATTATATATATATATATATATATACCGATAAAAAGAACGTGACGCAAGGAAACGGTTGCCCAGCAACGAAATATTCATAAATATGTGAAGAACTCATTCGTCATTGCGATCCTCTTACCCTCTCCTTCTCTCCCCACCCGTCACTTTTTCTTTTCGTCTTACAATAATCTTACTTTGAAAAATATATTCTCTGTAATATTGCCATAATCTCGAACAGATCGTATTAACTCCATCGAAGTTGATATTAACTCAAGACACATTCCACTTGGTCGCATAACTTTTTTCATTTTTCTCCAACTTCTGAAAGTAATTTTAGAATCGTTTAGTAAAATATAAATAGTAATAATAATAATAATAATAATTTATTCAGCTTTAATGCCAAGAATTTGGATTTACAATTAATTTATATTATTCTAATTATAATCAGAATATTACACTGATTATTCATTCATTCATCTACTCATCTCACACATTTCATATTTCTTATCTTTTATAGAGCTACTTCTATATTTTAAACTTTATTATAGCCTACTCAGATTGCACTCTTATTAGTAGTAGTAATAGTAGTAGTAGTATTGATAGCAGTATCAGTGATAATAGTTGTAATAATAGTAGTAGTAGTAGTAGTAGTAATTGTAGAGGTAAGTGCAGGAGTCGAGATTCGAGTTTTAAGTAGTACGAGTCAATCATAACTCGACAATGTTTGAGTAAAGCGACGACAAATCTCACCCTAAAGATTAATCCTCGTTTATATATTATTACACCTATTATTATAATGATTAATAATATTTAATCTTATATTTCCTTCCCCCTACTTCTTCTTTTTTTTTCTTCTTTCGATCATATCGATTAAACGAAACCGTAAAATCTCGTTTAGGTAACGATAACAATCTCATTATTCTACCCACTTTCCGTTTCGTCTTCGTTTCATAGGAAAGTGTAGAAAAAGGAAACGTGACATTGGAGTGAAGTGTATTCAGTTAAGAAAGTAGGAGAGAAAGAGAGAGAGAGAGAGAGAGAGAAAGAGAGGGGTCAAAAAAGCACGACCTAACTTTCTCTAAATGTTAACAGCGCCATTTATAGTGGGTCACGTCACGCGTAACGTTGAACATGCAAAGCGCAGGAATTTTGCGAACACGCGAAACAGTTACCGGCTCGTTCGCGTTTCTTAGACCTTCTCTTTCTCTCTTTCTATATATATATATATATATGTATTTCTATCCTTCTATCTCTATACATATACAATAATACATGCATATATGCATGCAGTGAGTCTAAAATGCGTTACATTCTTAGAAGGTGCATCTAATTCATCCGTAATTTTCTTACGCAAAGAGTTAACGGTTGAAAAAGAGAATTTAGGTCGTCTTTGATCTTATCTTTAATAGATTTTGTTTTAAAAGGGAATAGAAATTTGTTTCATGTGGAAAATATAAAAACTTCATACACGGATTATAAATTAAAAAATTTGACAGATATTTATATGTATACATATATACATACTACTTAATATATATATACTTTATCGTTCTGCTTTTTAATAATATTTAAAATTGTCCAATTGTAAATATTAATATATAAATTTAAATGAAAACTTTCATTTTATTTGACTCATCATTACCGGCATACTAAAATACGTAGCAACTTTGCCATTGGAGTATAACGCGTATGGCGTACGGCCAGTAGCAAGAGCAGCATCACCTTATCTGTTAGCATAAGCTTCGTATCTACGAGGAACCCAGAGATGGTCTGGAAACTATCGAGCTTCTTCTCTCGACGCCGTTCGAAAACGTGCGTCGTTGACCGTGGGCGAACACAAATTCTCCACTTCTTCCTCGATCTTGCACATTTCCGTTTTCGTTTTCGTTTTCGTTTTATCTTATATTTCTTCTCTTATTTCAATTCGTTTCAATGATTTTCAATGCGTTCCTCGAGATCCTATATATTTGATTGGTGGAAAAAAAATGTCGGATTTTTGGCAACAGTTCAATAGGAAACTCGACATTTCTTTTCCACCAACCCAATATGTGTGTGTGTGTGATATTTTCATGAAAAAGAAATAAATACATACAAAAACACAAAGAAAAAAAAGCTTACCAAAGTTTTACCCGTAAATAATCGATATCTCATTGTACATCCTACTACAAAATTCTACGAATGACTTTTTTTTTACTCGCCAATGTTCTCTTCTATTCGTTACGTCACGTTTCTATCGTGAGTACGTTCGTAAAAAATGATAGTGGGTACCTAATATTCGTTATGTCTCTTTTGTCAGTAAGAGCTTACTACGGTTTTATATACATACGAGAAGTACACAAATACATGAAGGAATAATGATTTACCTATGTACAATATACATAGAAAATAAAAATGATAGGAGAACAAATAGAAGTAAAGAGAGAAAGAGAGGGAAAGAGAGAAACAAAAACACGTGGCACTTGTATTTCTTTCACTTTCAGAATATACAAATTTTTAATTAAAAAATCAAAAGTAAAAGGAACGGAAAAAGAAAAGAGAATGCAAAAAGAAAAAAGAAAACAAAATCGTATTTCAAACTTTTATATTCACTTTATTTCAGAAATAAATGAATATATATACATGTATATTTCTGAGAGAGAGAGAGAGAGAGAGAGAGAGAGAGAGAGAGAAAGAAATAGAGATATTGTAAAATGATTTATCAAATTTGAGATAACACGAGGAACATTATTAGAATACTACATTATTATTCGATGCATTCGACTGTGAATACTTTACTGGTATGAAGGATTTTATTTGAAATATGGCCGAGTAGAGTCAGAAATTTAATTAATAGACCGAATAGGCAGGTACTATTAGTGATATTCCCACCTCTTCTCTTTTTCATATCCCCTACTCTTCTACACTTTATTCCCTCCCTTTCTCCCTCTCTCTCTGTCTCTCTCCTTCTCTCTTTCTCTCTTTCGTTCTCTCCGTACTCCTGGTTTCGTGCTGATCGATGTTGTGGCAGTGGAGGCTGCTGCCTGGGCCAGTGACGTAACTGGCAACCTCCGCCCTCAAGCTTTGACGTCACTGATGCCCTCAAATGCGCGTGACCAGGTGCGTATCGGCGAATCTCTGCAACCTCTCGCTTCCCTCTCCCCTTTTTCACTCACCTCCCTCTTTTACTCACTCTCTCTCTCTCTCTCTTTCTGTTATTCTCCCTCTCTCCTTTCAACCTTACTTTCCACCACGCTCCTCTGACGTTTTCTCGTGTTATCATATGCGATTAGAAAAATGGAACACGGTCGCGTTAATAAAAATTTCAGAACGTCATTATTCGAGTGGGGTGGAGAAGGTGGTAGAGGAGAGGGGGGGGGGGAGCGAACAGAACGAATCATTATTATAATCAAGCAACAATATTTTCCATTATAAATAATTAAATTAATAAAATAGCAATTAGAATTTTTTTTTCAATTTATTTCACAGGGGATGAATAATCGCTTTATTTTTTTTTTGCTCGATGAAATTAATATTCATACGTATTTGTTTTTTTTTTCGAGAAGAAAGAAAAACTTTGGTCTGAGTTGTTCGCCGCAGGTTTTCTATTTTTCTTTTTTTTTTTTAACGAGGATCATCGTACCGCCACGTTTCCTCGTCAGTCGTATGAATCTTTCTCTCTATGCTAGTAGAGTGAATTTTCTACTAGTAGAGGGATGTGGCATTGTTTCTCTGAAGGGCGATCTCGAAGCTCGAGAACTTGAATGCATTTTTCTTTTCTTTCCTTTCTTTTTCCTTTTTCTTGCTTTATTTATATATATAGATATGTATATACCGTAACCATTCTCTCTTCCGTTACTATTCTCGTTACCCAAATTAACGAGTTTCGGTGCCCACTGACTTACTTTGATTCTTACAACGAGCTAAAATTTCTTTGACTCAAACAAAAATTCATGTTTCCAACTGGATATACGAGAGAAAAAGAGTGAGATTTTTATATAAATTAATAATACCCCATAGTTTTTTGACGTTTTATATTTTTTATACGAGAAAGTAGAAAAACAAAAAGATCGAGAAGAAAATTATTAGACGTTTTGTAAAGTACTTTATTGTTTCTTTTTCTTTATTTAACCTAGAACGATTTTTATTCACGGTACAGGATGATAGTAGAGAATAGGATAAATAAAATTAAATAAAAAGTATTCTCGCATTGAAAAAAAAGCGATTCGATCGAATTTTCAATTTTCCCGCGGCTTGACGAATAACGTCCAACGGGAATATAAAATATCAACATTTCATTACCCGATCGATACTCAAACCCCGTAGAGATCTTCCTTATCGATTCTATATTCTATCATCATCATCCATCTACCTTACCTTCTTCGATAGAAATTTATTTAACACATTTTACCATGCGAGAACTATAAATTCAATTGGAATTTCAATAAGAGATTATTCTATCTTCGATCCTTATTCTCTCTCTTCCGATAGTTTCCAATTCGATACACCAGTGTCGTCGCATCATCTTTTTTTTCTTTTTCTTCCCTCACACCTGTCTTCCTATCATTTCAATCGTTTACGAGGAATCCCATTATTATTATTTTTTTTTTCCTTATCGCACGTTGTCAAGAGTTTGAGAAAATAATTGTGAAATGTTTTTTGTCTTTTTTTTCGTTTTTTTTTTCGACGAAACAACCTTCGCATGAATTATGATCGTGACACAAATTTTATTTAATTACGTTTAACGCGCGTGTCATACCGGCATGAAGGGGTAGGGGGGACTCGTTAAATTCGAAAGACGAGGCGATGAAATTTCTCGTATTTTTTTCATTTTTTTTTCCTTCTTCTTCTTTTTCTTCTTTTTTCGAAAATCTTATAGCGTAGAATTTCTTCTACGCCGTGTCATAAAAAGAGGGTTTAAACAAAACTTACGGTTACATTTATTAAATCACTGTGTAAAGACCATACTAATTTCCGCGTTTGCTTTTATCAATAACGAATGATATTTAAATTGGAATGGACTAGATCCGTAATTTAAAAACTAGATGATAAAGTATATCCTCATTGCAGAAATGAAAAATTCCTTACTCATAATTTTTCGTATTACAATATTACCGAACGGTCTTCCGTTTTAACGAGATATTTCTTTTTTTTTATGTTTCAGGTAAGTTTTTCCTCGACGGTGTAACACTACGGAAGAGCTTGTCGAAAAGGTGTAATCGAAAACCGAAAAAAGATATAAAACAAAAAAATTTTAAAACTACTCCGAGTTTGCGTAAGTTTCACAGATATCGAATAGCACAAGGTTATCTTTGTCATAAATAAAAAAAAAAAAATGAATTTAATCAAATTTCTAGCGTTGTTTCTTTCAGGATTGCAAAAAACACGAGATTTTGTCTCGTATGTAAAATAGTAAAATTATGTTTTAATTTAATTCGTATAAAGGAAGGAGAGGGGGAAGGGGGAAATTTAAAAGTATTTTTGTTTTATAAATTAATTCGAATAAGTTGTTCGCAAATTATCACGCGAAAAGAAAACGAATATTTGTTGAAATTAAATCTCATTCGCGAGTTGATGCATTTTGCCACTGTTTTTTATAGGAATTAAGGAAAACTTAATTTCTTTTAATTATTAACATTTTCTAAATATTATAATTTTTAAACGTTTTACATAGTCGACAATGTTTTGCAAGCTAATTCACAAATCATCGACCTCTAATTGGATTTTATTCGGCAAATAGTATTCGCTAAAAAGTATTCTCTCTCGTGGTTTCTTTCATTTTTTTTTTTTAACCGTTATTCTTATATCAGTTTGAAAGTATAATTTTGTTGTTGAACCCCGAGATTTTAAATAAACAGAGAAATAATTTTGATAATCAATGGTGTTACGTATTTAGGTTAAACACGCGTAGATTTGGAACATTATCGAACTGTCGCGAAATATTACAGATCTAAAGTGTAATCATTCGGTGAATTACATGTCATATCTAGGACTATGTAAATGAAAATGGACAGCTCGCAAATACGAAAGGGATCAATCTACTTGCCGAAAGGATTGAAACCGACATTATTAACGTCCCATTCTACCGTACCCCCATCATGTTCTAACCTTTTGATAATAACTCAATCACTATTTGAGTCGAGAAAAAAAAAAGAATAAAACGAAATAACTCGGATCGTTAATTTAATTATAATATTTTATCGTTGTAAGAACAACAATAAAAGAAACACAAATCTTTCCTTTTTATTCTTCTTTTGTTTTTTTTATTCATTTATTTTCTTTTCTTTTTAAATATTTTCATTCTCGCGTTTTCACTCTTCGGCACGACCATAGTCGAAAATATTTACTCTTACTACTGTATTTGCCGAACACCCCGTAAACGATTCGAACGCACACACATTCTTTAGAAAAATATTCTTCGATTGGATTTTTCCGATTTTCATTTTATCACTGACAATTCCGAACTGTTCCGGACGATATTTTAAACCTACCCAGAATCTATCTTATTCTATTCCTTTTTTTTTGTCCCCTCTTCTATCTCTCTCTCTCTCTTTCTCTCTTTTTTTACAACGTTTGAAACGAAATTTCTATTTCGTTTTATCGAAATTCTTTTCGATCTTGGTACAATTTCAAAACGAGTTTAGAATACATTTAATATTCCAATAAAGAATGGGAATGGCGAGATAAAAGAAAGAAAAAGTTAGCCAAAGTGAAAATGCCTAATTGAGAATTAGACACAGTGCCGTATATACTATAATATAACTCGTAAAAAAAGAATATCCTTGAAATGATTGCATCACGCCAAAGAGAGGTTTGCATCGATCATGAAAATTTTGTCGAACAATTCGTTCATCATTTCATTTTTTTTTTTTTTTTTTTAATAAGGAAATTTAGTTCTTCGTATATTATATATCGTCGAAGCAAATAAAAAACACACACACAGACACACGCACACACAGTTAAAAAAAAATGTAAACGACCTGCACGAGTATTAATCCTACTATGCAAAAGTGTTATTTTTTTCATTTTTTTTTCTGTTTTTTTTATTTTCTGTTCTTATTTTCCTTCTCATCATTAACCGTAACAAATATTTATCACGGTTCATTTATTTGTTTTCATATCGTTAAAATAATAATAGTACCTATCATTAATATTTATAACGAGTTGAATATACATATATTGTAAAAAAGAATACATATAAAAAGGAAAATATGGGCAAAAAATGTTTTAATAAAAAATAACGAGAAAGAGAGAGAGAGAGA